>JARYHS010008074.1:47296995-47320995 GCA_031002005.1 Vandiemenella viatica
AGTCAACATTTAAGGACGTTAGGCGAAAACATTAATAATTACTTCCATGAAAAGGAGAAACTTCATGAAGATAACCTCAGGGTTAATAATCTCTGCAGGAAGCTACAAAATCATGCTCACTTGATTTTCCTGAGAGGGAAAACTGATCGATTTGTCTTCTAATGTAGTCTAGTGTCCAGACTTTAGAATCTTAATCACTGAAACCTGTCAAAAAAAAAATAATATCCTGAATTTAAAAGGTTATAAAATTATTGCTGTTTTCTCCGACTTCTCACTGGTAACGATAACGGAACATGGAAACCGAACACTTGTTAATACAGCGTTTTGTCTCTCAGAAAAAGGCCGCGATCATGTATACCAAGTTTCTCTTATGTTCGCTGGTCTAGAGATGCTTAAATGTTGAAGAATTATGGCCTAAAATAAAACTAATCCTTGTAACTCTTTCAAAGCCCTTCAGTGAAGCCTGTTCTGAAAAATACCAGCTTTCGACGCGTTACTATAATTATTTCTTAAACAACGGGGCATACCAATCGACTTACCAAAATTTCTGCATGGCTGCACAGATATTGTGTCTATCATGCGCCGCTCTAAATTTTTTTTTAATATTTTCTTATTTAAATAAACAAGATACAGATTCGCAGTTCACTAGTTTGCATCGTATAATGTCACTTATTTCACTTCTGCTGCCATCAATAACTTAGACAAAAGCAGCTGCAGCATTTTTCCAATAGGATGCATTTGGCCTTAAAGTTTAATGCTTCTGCTTGGAAGTGAGTCATGGATAATGAAGAGAAGAGATAAAAGCCTCATACCAGAGATGAAGTTCCTAATATCTTTAAAGGGATGCACAAGGCCAGATCTAAGTAGAAACGAGACAATAAAGAAGAAGTTGAAAATATATAGCATACATGACGATATGTTGTATAGGAACATATGAATGAGAGACCATCTGTATAAAATGGTTAATGCCCTAGTACCAAAAGCAGTAAATCAATATAGACCGAAAGGTAGAAGTATCTACATCTACATATATACTCTGCAATTCACAAAATTGTGGGTGGCAGAGGGTGCTCAGCACCAAAGCTAATCTCTTTTCTGTGTATTCCAATCATCAATGAAGAGATGAAAATAGTAGACTACCTGAAGATGGAATAGGTCAACAGGCCTAATCCTTGTATGGGAAGAAGAAGTTTGATAGCGGTGTTATTGCCGTATAAGGGAACGTGGAGATGCTGACTTTGTTGAATTCCTGCTGTCCAAATAAAACGTTTATTTTTTAATTGACCTAGATAATTACATAAAACAGCATAAAAATTGCCACAAGGATAGCCTGTCTGATGGTGGCGAAATTTGAGACCAGAGTGTTTTCATCATCTCTGCGGAGTGCCTCAACCAAGTTAACTGGGTATTTCCTTTGAATAGACGTCGATCTGGCTCGGTATTCAGTTAATTCCTGCTGAAATATTCCGGATGAGAATCCTTTGCTATCCCTAATAGGCTGCATTTACACGATGCGAGTTGACTGGGACGACAGTTGGCGGACCGTCGGTGGTGGGGGTAAGAGGTGGACTAGCATGCTAGTAATAATTAGAAGACAGTGCACTGTCCACTGTGAGGACAGTTCTCTGCTTCTACATTGTGATCTTGTTGTAAATAGTATGTCCATATTACGGAATTAACATCGTAGCTTATTTGTTGATTATAATGTTGAATGATATGAATAATAATAAAATAAAACGGAGAAAAACGTTAAAAGAGTGGATATTAAAAAGAAATGCTTTAAATAACTCAGCGTCTTTTTTATAAAATAAAGTTGCAAGTGAAAATATAGAATTGCATCGTTTAAGACTAACTGTATCTCAATTTGTAGAGCTTTTGTGAAATATTTTTTCCGATACATAAAAAATAACACCGCTATGATAGCAGAGTATCTAAAATCCTTGTTCTTATAATTATTATTCTTAAAATTCCACGGAATTACCTCACTTTCGTGCAGTTCTAAAGATTTTAATGCCTCTGCTTCACTCCGCTTACGCGACTTGTTAGTTGTCGCCATCTTGATTGTTGAACTCGCACGCCGACTGTTGGTCGAGAACCGAGTCCACTATCCCCAGTCAACTGTCTGCATTGTACCTGTTTACACGAGGAGAGTGGACTTATCCAGTGCTGCGCGCGCAGCAAGACAGTACACTCGTTCCACTCAACTCGCACCGTGTAAACGGGGCATAAACCCAGTTTTTTTCGTGGGCGTAATCATGCCTTTCTTTGTGTTCCCTGCACCCAATTTTTCCTTATTTTAGTAATATTCGGCTGTTACATGCTCACGATTCTATCTTGTAAGTCCTAGATTCCATATTATTACCAATCAATAAAACTGTTTTGCCGTAATTAACGTGAACAGATACAGCTGCCCGTAAAACAAGCCCAAGCTCGTATACTGTCCCGCGGTACGGTACTCTCGCGAGTATAATCAACCTAATTAGGAATGCTGGTATCCAAATGGTGTGAGATTAGCTAGCTCTAGTGATTCAAATTTATTGACGATTGGATTTAGTTGTTATAAACAACAATTAGAATCAGGTAGTAACCTTAGTCATATCGTATCTAGACGTAACTTTCGACAAAACGCTATAAGCAAATTACTCCATTTAAAGAGAATGACAATAAACAAGCTTCAGTTTAGAAGACAATTTTTATAGAAATATATAAGCAGCCTAAAAAATTCCAGTAGGGTTTGGATCTATATGACCAAAAATAGAGAAATATGCATGCAAATAAGACCTTAAAAATGGGTAAATATGACCTAAAAACAACAAAATATGACCAAACATTTAAATTTATTACACATCAAAACATGTTCTATTATCCACCATTTAATCCAGTGTTGTTGTAAGCCATTTTTCGTAGTTGCTCAGTAAATTAAATGATAAAATAACGTCACTGCATCTGTTTTTGTAGTTTTAATGCCGGACGCGTTTCGCCTCTTGTACCATAACGAGTTTAATGGAGAAATTACAAAAGGCTTAAGGTTACTCTGGGAAACAACCGCGTAACAGAGAGCGAACGAGGTAATAGGTGTGTGTGTTTGAGTTGTTGATAACCGTTATTGCGAATAAAGGACCTTATATCTTCGGATACGAATTTATTGACTGCCACTTTAATAAATTGCATGAAGTCATATGAAAGTTTGTTGTTATTCGAATAGAAGAAATTAAGATAACTTTGAAAATTAAAGTTCTCAACGAGTTCAAACGGGACAAGTATCCCTGGCGACTGTGATCATATCTATACAGAAATACGAACTCCGACCATAAAAAATAAAACACTCGTACGGCATTAAAGCTACAAAAACAGTTGCAATGGAGTTATTTTATCATTTAATTTATCCATCATTTATTTTAGTATAATGTTGCTTTCATGTAGACAGCATAATTTGCTTCACGCGTTCATTGCACCATTGGGAAATTAAATTTTAAATCGTTTTGTTGAAGTCACTTTGATTTCGCATAATTTATAGAAAAGAATTCTTTCGTCGGTACTAAAATACTCCTCTACAAATTACTTTGCATAATTCCACAACTTTTCACTTTCAGAAAATTTTGTTTTCGGAATGACGGTACTCACTGATCCATTGAAGATTTAACGATGACTGAGGATTGTTTTCAAAAGTATTGGCGACAATGAGACATTGATTGACGCGGATCGGCACAAGCATGCCGCTTGTGCATTGTCGAGATTAAAGATCGGGCGGAACATTAACGTTGAGACTTTAGAGAGTGACAATAATGTATAACTTTAATTTTTTTAAATTTAATTTAATTGCAATGGAGCACAGACTCCGGTGGCAATTTCCCTACACACCCATCTTCCCCCTATCCTGAACCTACCTACATTTGCCCTCTACAAATTTTATCTTTAAATTCTTTCAAAGTTTTCGGTAAATTATTCATCATTTCTCTTGGTAACTCATTCCAATCCCTGACACCCTTACCTAAAAAAGGTAATCTTCCTACACCCTTGTGCCTGAAATCGAGTGCCAGCTTGTGGTCATGGTCATCTTTTCCCTTCCATGCACTACTTTTCATACTTATTGCGGTGAATTCTCACCAATTCAATGACAATTAGTTTTGATTTTTCCTCGAATGTATAATAGGAGCACAGTTCTGTGAATAATTATCTTAATTTCTTCTTATTTATAACTTGTAGTGAATTCACGGTATTATTTAAAAGTTATCAGATTTTTCCTCAAAATATGACCATATTCTTTTACCATGAATATCGCAATATAACCAAAACTAGGAAAATAGCCTGAAGATTGACAGAGTATTGATGATCCAAAGAAGGCATATAAAGTTTTATGATTGAAAGCTGTGATAGAAAGAAGAAGGATGAGTACAAAAGCATTAACTGCATTTAAGTGATGAAAACGATTTTCTGACTTCAATATGCATCGATCGTGAGCTCATTAGATTCTTCACAGCAAAAATAAAACAATTTGTACGATTCAGAAAGACGATCGAAGCAAATAAAAATAATTTGTGATGCGTATTTAGAGCGAGACAATCATTCAATACTTTGTGCTAAGAAAATGATATCGGAATAGGTGCAACAAATCAAAATTTTCTAGCCACAAAATAACAGTCAAATCAAAAAAAAGAAGATTTATTTAGTATAAAATAAAGTTGAATAATAATGTTCCTCTGACCTTACGAAAAAGCACTGTTGGAAACATCCCATTTTCTCAACTACTACAAAACTTACACCAATGAATAAGGTATTGGTGACTAAGATTTTTTTACCGACGTCTGACGTATCATACTCTGTTTACGTTAATCTACATTACTTGTTTTAAATGTAAGTTAAATTTGGCTCCACATTCGGCCGGGCCTCAGTTTACTCATTACAGCGCTTGCAGGAGCGAAACGCAACCAGCAACGCAGAAGATACAGATCAGAGATTAGCAGTAGCCCATATTATTTAACTCCTATACAAACAATATTTTTCTATCAATTACTCAAATAACAACCTAAAAATTCAGATGATTGCATTCTGACATCAAATGCTGTATACAAAGAGATATTGTAAATACGTTCACATTAATAAACTCTGAGGATTTCATTTCAACAACCTTAAAAAAAGACTGAATAACATTTTTTAGGAGATTTTGCGAAAGTTTATCACGATTTTACTGCTTATAAACTATTTTGTTACCTAAACATTCCTTCAAGTATAGATAAATATCACTCCCGTAATGTTGGTTGAATCTTAATTCTTAATCTGATTCTAAGCCTCGTTCCACCATATCACATATGCACAAGTTTCTCAACAGTCCTTAATTCTTGATAATAATATCCCCATCGTACAATTCTGTACATATCTTGGAACTGTGTGCCTTCATTCTCTGTACTGCGCATATTTTTCCGTTTGAATTTAAGCAATCACAAAAGTCAAAATCTAAATCCCCAATTACTTGCCACATATGCTCAAAATTTTTGTCTTCAACTTATATTGCAGTTAAAATAATTAACGCTGCATGTCTCAAAATGTGACCAAGCATTCTGTAAGGTTCTTCCATTTCGAAGTCCATCGTTCCATTTAATTTGTATCATATTTCAATATCACAACATTTAAAATGTTTCAATTTTATTTCTTCTGTATTTTCCATTATACTCCAAAGGTCCACTGTTCTCCTAAAATATTTACTCATATTGAAGCTTTCTCTTTCCGCTGGTAGTAATTTGGTTTCAATATCACCGCGCCTCTTGAACCGCCTGAGTAATTTAATTACTTCCTAAATATCAATTTATTTTTTAACTTCTTCTGTTCCTAGTCTTTTATTCAGCGTTTTCTATTGTTGTCCCTTCTAGCGCCTAAGTTCTGTTTTACTGTTGATAAGACAACAATAGGAATTATATTTTGTTCCTGCCTTCGGTAGTATCTGTATCTTTATTCTAATTGGATTATAGTACAATGTTATCCTCAAGTGCGTTAAACCTCAACTAAATTCAGGCTAATTATTTCAGTTACCAGGAACGCTTTTAGATAAAACTATTGACAATATTACCAGTAAACTAGAGCTTACAGTGGTCTTATGACCGAGGTAATAAAACCTATAAAATATTTAATTTAATTTAATTTAATTGCAATGGAGCACAGGCTCCGGTGGCAATTTCCCTACACACCCATCTTCCCCCTATCCTGCACCTACCTACATTTGCCCTCTACAAATTTTATCTTTAAATTCCTTCAAAGTTTTCGGTAAATTATTCATCATTTCTCTCAGTAACTCATTCATATCCCTGACACCCTTACCTAAAAAAGAGAATCTTCCCACACCCTTGTGCCTGAAATCGAGTGCCAGCTTGTGGTCATGGTCATCTTTTCCTTCCATGCACTACTTTTCATACCTATTGCAATATCTTTCCATGCCTCATCGCCAGTATATGCCCTGTACACTCCCATGACCCTCCTCATTCTCCTCCTGTCTTACAATGAATCCCATTCCAGCTCCTTTAACATATCCGTCACTGACTGCATTCTGCGATAATTTCCAGAAACAAATCTAGCAGCCCTTTTTTGCACCCTCTCCAACTCCTGTATTTGATACGTAAAATGAGGGTCCCATACTACAATATTGACAGTATTGACAATATTGACATATTACAATATTGACAGTGAACTAGATTTTCAGAATATCTGGATTAACTCTACCCAGAATAGTGTGCTCAGTTATAGCATTAGCTTCCATTAAGGATAATAATTAATGTAATCTGTGTTGGTCCAGTTGTTACGAAACTTATGATTGTTGCTTGAGTTTCATTTGTCAGATTATTGTGTGACAGAAAATAAAAAATCTTAACGGTTTTACAATTGGAGTAGAAAAGTCGAAATTAAATCAGCTTGAAAAAATCTGATGAAATTTTTCCCGAGTTACCTGATGTCAACTAAGGTTACTGTGTTCGGCAAAATGAGCCTTAACAAAAGTAATGAGAATGGATTCCATGAGCCTAATTGTGGGCACAATATTCCATACATACTGTGAAACGTAGAGGGATTAACAATTCTTTTTTGTTACAAAATTAGGTAATCGTAGAAAGAAACATTATCGCTTTTACTTTAAGACAATTAAGATTTTCAGTTACGTTTCTAGAATCCTTTACAAACATGAAAGAAGCAAATTAAAATCATCTTTTCTTTGTTGACAGTTACTGAAGTTTCTGGATTATGTGTTACAACACACAAAATCAGAATGTGTGTTGTGCAGAATTAATCGAATTCACATTCGGTTGTTCGAGGAAAATCTCAGTGTGCACAACAAAAAATAGATGTATTGCAAATGAAATGGAACAAGATGCACGGTAGCTGACAAACTAGGTGAATAACCTTTCATCAGCAAAAGATTAAACTCACAACGATTAAATTTAAATCTGATGACTGGTTGACAAGGCTAGAACAGTATCTGCAAGGTAGACTAAAAAATAAGAGAGTTTCATTGTTCTTTTCCTATTATGGGCCGCCTACGTCAGGTTCATCAGAGCGGAACAAAACAAATAAAGGCACGAGAATACCGCAATTAAAGAGGAAACTTTCACTTAAGTCGCGGGAACCTTCGCTCTTAAATAACTGCACACAGAGTGCAGTGCTCTGCGGAAGTAAAATAAAACTGGCAACCGTCCAATAGAAGATGAATAGGGTGTCTTTTTGTAAGGTAGGCTCCAGGCAACAACGCTCTAAATGTCGATCAGAAAAATTAAGTAATATGGCAAGCTATTGAAGGAAAATGAGAATATACACGAAAATAAAATAACAAGAAACATTTTTGTGTCGAAAATTGCAGATCACATGCAGGAGTACAGGAGTTCCGGCTAAATAGATAGAGTGACGATTCAAAATAAGTGGTGTGAAAATAAATCCTCTGTTTCCTGTTATATTCTATTTCTACTGACGTAACGTATGATTTATTCATAATATTTTAACCGCTTAAATCTATAACTGATCTACCAAAAAATGTCAAATTGAATGCACAATTTAGCTGTCTTCTTTCATTAGTCTTGCCATCTGCACGCCACTAAGGAGGAACTGTGCCATAGAATTACTAGCGAAATGCAATTTAAGATGTTTCATAAATATAAAACTCTAACACAGACGAATAAATATATCAGAAAAAGGCGAATTATTATACCACTTATTCTATTCATAAAAGACTAATTTTTGTTCGTATTAAATAAAGATTCTGTATTATAAATTTTGTTCCTTCAATTGCTGAGAAACTAGTAACAGTTGTTCTATTACCATTACTGTTCATGTGTACTAGGCATACCTGAACGTAACAGTTTTTGACATGACTGTTATAAATATTTGTCGGACAAATTTCAAATAAATTTGTTACTGGTCTAAATCACGATGGTCTAAATAAATCTTATCACTCTGAAAAAACGTATAAAATCGGCCCAACAATCATCATTTGTACCTACAAACACGAATTAAGGAGTAAATATGAAGACGACCCCAGTTTGGAGCCAAAAAAGTTTCGACGAACAACCAGATGCCTCAGCATGGCAGCCCGCGAAAAAAGGTTTACTAATATTATTACGACTGCTAAAAGTTCCCAGTAGTTTTTTCCACAGGTCGACAGATACTTGTAGAAAAAGGAAAGTCTGTTAGAGACCTCAAGCATCGAATATTCGATGGCATTTCAATACTCAATATTTTTATTGCCTTGCCTTTAAAGAGAGCGTCGAAACACAGTGCCATGATATGACATGATAATTATTGTGTCCAATGTTGAGCAACTTGTCACCAAACTACCGTGTAGTATTAGAACGGCCTGTGTGGTGTCATAGAATCAGATGCAGACGCTGTGACTTCTGGCTGATGACAGTGCCTTTGCAGATTGCGGGATTAAGGCGACTCCAGAGTAGCAGTCATAGTCCACATAGACGTGAGGATGGAAGGAAGAATATAGCAGGAAACGAAAATTAACATTTGGCATACCTGTGGAACACCTTGTCTCTGCCAAATTACGACCCATAACCCATTCAGTAGGCTATGACAGTTTATGTGCTACGGACAGTCTAGGGTAAGAACACTGGGGATGAGGCAGCAGGCGGAATCGAAAGCAGGTGTCGGGGAGTTTGAGGTACTCACGTGTAGCTCTGCGCTGGGGCCTTGATGTGCTGCGGCAGCCGCTCGAAGACGTGCCGAAACTCTTCGAACTCGGTGTCGGCCATGTTTTCGGCCGCCTCACCCTCAGCCCGCCAGCAGGCAGCTTGAGGCCCGTATTGATTCTGCGTCGCGGCGCTACAGTCGCCATGCGTCGCGGCGCTGCGACCGCTCGATCGGTCTGCCGGCGTCGGTCGACCGAGCGTCGACCGCCGCATCACTCCACACCCCCCACCCCGCACCCCCGCGGCACTTGTTGTCAGTTTCGATGTTGACGGCACTCGGGGCCATAAGGACGCCTCTCACGCCCCGTACACTGAGCAGTCATCTGGAAAACCTGACATTGGAAATCAATATTTTGAGCCCGTAAAAACCTTCGTCTAGTCCTGTGCCTTGAAGGGCACAACCTTCATCATCGATTTTCCACTCCACTAGACCACGTGTGGTAATGAAAAAGACTCTTCCATAACTTCCTCTCTTTCCACTACTTTTCTTCCAGTATCTTCTCCCACTTTGGCCATGTCTTTTTTGTACCTGCTTCTTCCATCCATCACGTGATTTTCCTCTTGGTCTTTTTGCAGTCACTGGCTTCTCAAAACAAGCCAGTATTTTTGGTGTCATTTTCATCATGTGGCCAAACCAATTCTCGTAAGAAGTTGTAAGGTACAAAGTCCTTACTAGAAATTATGTTCATGTTTGTATATGTATTTTTATAATAGTAAGGTCATAGAGTGTATTATTAACCTTGGCAATTTATTTTTTTATTTAATGTCTTTCGGCCTTATCGGCCATACAGCCAAGTTCATTACATTCTATTTTAAAACCATTTACATTTGTTTCTTCATATGTTGTATGTACATTAGTTTAACAAAACCTTCTCGGGTGTCCAGTCGGATGGTCAGCTGAGAACAACTACAAGATAACTGATGAAGACAGCAGAGTCAGCTGTCGAAACGTCGTGTTTTACACCACTATCCGGCTGGACACCCGAGAAGATCTTGTTGAATCGATACGCCGGGAAAGTCTTCACTCAAACATACATTACATTCTTGGTCATATAATATAATACATCGACATGAATCGGATACATTGTTATATCTCTTATTTATACAGTACAGGGTTCATTACATAATTAGTGGGATTATTCTGACACTATGACTTAAATCTATTTTTGTTAATGTAGAGCACTTGTTCCCTAACCATTCACACTGGGCACTCATTCTAGTATTATATCTAGATGATGACATTGTGCGAGGATATTTCTGATCGGGTGGTATACGATAATTAATGTATCAACTTTGTTCCAAGAATTTTCTATTAGTTTTCCTAACTGTCTTAGATTTATATTTGAATGTTTCTATTCTTGAAAAAGGGCATTATGATTTTGTATATTTGGTGTTTGTCGGAAGAGGACAAGACGGATTAATTGCTTGGAAGAGGAGTATTGCACTTTGTAAGATCTTTCAAGCTTTTGTCTTGAGTATTGGTGTACTTCTTACAAGTAAACAGGAGACGATTTATCTCACCTACTTCTTAATCAAAGCGACCACGTAGTGGTTTATCTCACAGACCTATTGGATTTAGGTGGCTGGGAAAGTTGCAATTTAGTTGATAGGTCAAACAAATCGATAGCGTCGGTGTGGAGTATATTTGGCAGAAAAATGAAGAGAAGATATAAAAAAGAATGGTTTCATGGAAGATCAAACACGAGATGATTTATTTGAAATAGGAGGTTTTAAGAAAAAGAAGCTTAAAATGAAATTGTATCTCTCCTCGTAGTTAGCAAGTTTATGGATAATTGTCAATAAAATGTATACAGCCCGAGGGCAAAGGAAAAAGGAATTGGTGTGTGACCTGTGAATATAGTGTCACTAGGAAATGGCGTATCAATAAATGCACCGAAGATAAGTATTAATTGTGTACAGTAAAATTAATGTAAGACTCAAAAATAAATTGTTTGTATATTCAAGGAAAATTGAATGAATTATTTTAGAGAATACTAGCTGGTGCCCACGACTTCGTTCGTGTTTGTAAAGAATTTTTATTGACAGCTACCGAAATGTAAACACCATAGTGCACGATGGGAGACTCGATGCTATTACCACACACCATCACCAGGGGTCTGCGCTACGTAGTTGTGGAAACAAAGTGAAATATACAGACACTCATGTCTTTGGTCGAAATACGAAAATATCCTCGATCGGCCATTTTCAAACACAATATCTCACTAACCCCCACAGTTACAGAAATTCGGCCAACGTTGTGATCGATGGGTGACTCTGTGCTACTACCAGACTAAAACACCAGTGATCTGCGCTAGGTAGTTTTGTCTGAAAAGTGATACACCGGGACACATACGTTTTTGTTAGAAATATGAAAGTGTCGCAGATCGACCACTTTCAATCACCATATCTTCCACACCCCCATAGCTACCGACATCTAACCACCATAATGCACAATGGGAGATTCGATGCTACTACCACACACAAACACCAATCATCTATCCTATGTGGTTGTGGCAGGAAAGAGAAGTATAAGGGGGTCGAAATATGAAAATGTCATGTATCAACCACGTTTAACCTTCATAACTCGCACGCCCCCACAGCTATCGGCATTCGGCCAACGTCGTGCACGATAGGAAACTCCATGCTACTACCACACATAACACCAGTGATCTGTGTTAATTAGTGGTGGCTAAAAAGTGAAATATAGGGAAATACACGTCTATTTTCATATATAAGATTTATTTAAATGTCTGACGATATTAATGTTAGGATTTTCCAGATTTTAAGGTGTTAGATGTCAACCAGATACTAAAATCTGGAAATAAGAAATTCAAATTATGGTAAATGTCAGGTAAGTGTAAAAGGGAAATATAAAACCTAAACAAAACAAAAACACGTGACAGTGGGTTTGGATAACTATCACGTACACTAAAAAGAGAAAACGTTTACTAATTCTAGAACGATTTCTTGCAGTCCTAATTGAATTAGATCCGATTCACTTCTTATATGGTCTCATCTGGTCTTCTAGATACTTTACATGATGAAATTTCATTTCTGCCACCTGAATCTGACAGTCAGTGTGGTAGCTCCTAATCCATAGTTTGGGATAGAAGTAGTCAGGCTTCAAATACTTTTACTGCATTAATAAAACTTTTGTCCCATATTATCTGCATCGCAGAACAGAGGAAGTAAGAACGAAGACTTTGATTGCAATAAGATTTTTCACGGGTGTACCGCCGGAGTATGTTCGGGTATGAATCCATATGTACTCATCTACTGATCGGCACCTGAGCTGACTCATTAGCTGCGGCTCAGTAGACGAGTACAAATGTAATTTCACCTGAAGATGACGTCGCAGCTAACCGTTGAAACGTTGTGTTTTTACATCGCAGTCGGTACACCCGTTAACGTTTCATTTACAGCTGTCAGAGGTGGCAACTATTTTAATCCGTTTGCTTATTTGTGGAATCAGCCTGTTATCAGTTGACTTAACGCTGCTGAAATATTTAAAAGTTTTTAATACTTAGGCCGTTATCCTTAGCTCCTATACTAAGCTGTTTTTTTTTTTTTTTTAATCCGTCTAGTGTAGCTAACAAATGAAAAACTTCGTTATGGCATATGCGTTTCGGTTTATGGCACTGATGATGGTCTAATTAACACGAAACGCATATGCCATACGGTAACGAAGTTTTTCATTTGTTAGCTGCATTAGACGGATAAAAGAAAACAGCATTTAAAAGTTTTGTAACATTTATATTTCATACCGTCCTAATTTTAATTTTTCTGATTTGCGTTCCCTGCTGACCATGAAGCGCACAGTTTTGGTCTCACTTGTTTTAAATTCAAACCTTTCAAATTCATCTTTCCACTAGTGAAGCCGTTATTGAGTTCTTCTATACTCTATCTCTAAATTATAACATCATCCCCAAAAATCAATAAGTTTTTGCCTTTCTTTTTGACCGAGGGCTCAGAGTTCGAAGGAAAATCCCCTCAATCTGAACTACATGTCACTGTATTTATTGCACTGCGCTGCAGTGACAAATTTGTAAAATGTAGTTAGAAATTTATCTTCGTTTGTATAAAGTGTCGAAAACAAAACGTTCCAGAAATTTCGTATTTTATACTTTATCAATAGTTTTTTTAATCTTTTTTTTTTTTTTTAGCTGCTTTACGTCTCTTAACAACGAGGTCTTTAAAGACGGGAAAGGATCGGGGACAAGGAATGGGAAGAAATTCGGCCATGGCCTTTTGGAAGGAAACATCCCGGCATTTGCCTGGAGTGATTTGGGAAACCATGGAAAACCCAAATCTGGATGCCCGGATGGGGATTCGCACCGCCGTCCTCCCGAATACGAGGCCAGAACGCTAACCGTTACACCACCACTCTCGGTTTTATCGATAGCATTCAGTAAATGCTCAAGGAGGCGAAATTTTCAGACCACCATATTTTTTGGTCTTCAAACGTTAGCAGCATCCACCAATGATATATTAATCATAACTGATAGGAGAATGGTCCGCAAAGACCAGCTTCGCTCCCCGCCCACTATACCCTGTTCACTTTATACTGGCGGGTCAAGGTCATATTCTCCTGCCCCCTCCCCTACCACACCTCACGTCTCCCTCACCGAGTTGACCGCTGTGTCCATGTAGGCGGATGGCAAATTTCCCCTCCGCATGTAGGGGTAAGGACAGTGGAGTGGGGATAGAGCAGAGTGACCTTGAGCCGCCTCTCTTAACTGAACGGGCTATAGCACCCATAAACTAGATGTCTTGTACTATGTAGCGTTGACGAACTCCGGATGCTTCTTACTGCGTAATTTGATGCAATAAAATTTTCACCGGTGTACCGCCCCATTCTGTTGTAAAAACACCATAGTTTATATCTAGTCGCCCGAATATCGTGTTTTTGTAACACAATCCGGCGGTACACCCGCGAAGATTTCATCGCATCAAATGCCGGGACAGTCACCGTTTTTACATGATTTGATGTTTATCAAAAGACATTATGAATAGTTCTATAGTCACTTTCTTACTAACGATAGACTGTAAAATGGTCAGAAAACGAAAAATAAAAGTAAAACAAAATTTATAACCACTTTTCCGTTGCAGCGTAAACACCGCGGAGTGTTACGCTGTGTTAAAGTCGCTCCAACATATGATAGTAAGTCGCGTTATGAAGTACATCATATGCTGTGATTTCCTTAGTTGCATTCAGGTTATAGGTAACATGTACTCAGCAGATCGTTTGTTCCGGGATATAAGGGACGCCCTTCGATCCCTCCAATAATTTGCAAAGTAATTTTTATTCCGCTGGGTACCAGACCATGGAGGAATCAGGGGGAACGAGGCAGCTGATGAAGTTGCCAAGTTAGCCTGCGACAAGGTCAGAATCGACTTTGATCCGGTCCCGACGTCTGACCTTGCCTCGACGGCAAGTGTAATAGGACCACTTTTTTAAAAATTTTTATAAACGATCTCGGAGACAAAGTGAAAAGCCTTTTTAGATTGTTTGCTGATGATGCGGTTATTTATAGGGAAGTAAGGAATTTGGCCGATTGCTTAGAAATTCAGCGTGATCTGGATATTGTTTTGGCATGGTGCGCTGAGTGGCAACTTACGCTAAATTGTAAAAAGTGCAAGACAATGAGCATAACTAACAAAAGAATCCAATTGTTCAGAAATACGAGTTAAACAATTCAGTTATTGATATGGTCGATTCTATGAAATATTTGGGAGTAACAGTACAAAGGAACATGAAATGGGACTTACACATTAATTCGTTGGTAGGTAGAGCTAATTCTAGGCTGCGATTCATAGGTCGAATATTGAAAAATTGTAATTAACAAACAAAGGAGATAGCGTACAAATCTCTTGTGCGTCCACATTTGGACTATTGTTGTGCCATTTGGGATCCGTTTCGTAAGGGGTTGATCGAAAGTATAGAGAAAGTACAGAGAAGAGCCGCTCCATTCGTGACCGCTTGCTACAGTCCTTATGAAAGCGTCACAGAACTGATTAGTAGACTAGGCTGGGAGTCTCTGGTAGATAGACGACGCACGTTTCGTTTAAACTTATTGGTAAACATGCGTACGCCCACTTTCACTCACGAGTGTAGTGAAATACTTCGTCCACCAACCTATTTGAGCCGGAATGACAGGATAGATAAGATTAGAGAAATAAGGTGCCGCAATGATTCTTATATGAATTCTTTTTTCCCTCGTACCGTCAGGGATTGGAATGCACAACAAAGAGATTAGCTTTGGTGCTGAGCACCCTCTGCCACCCACAATTTTGTGAATTGCAGAGTATATATGTAGATGTAGACGGCGAAAAGAAATGTTTTTGACGTATGACGGAGGTAGAGATTGGAAGTAGAGCATAATAAGCTCCGGCTGGTCAAACCGACCGTTCAGCCGTAGAGCAGCTACTTCCATTGGGCGTGGAGGGATGAGGCTCTCGTTACTCGCCTGCGTATAGGGCACTGTCCTCTGAAGCATAGTTTTGTTTCGTCTCTGGGAGGACACACAGGAATGTTATGCTTGAGGCGTATCTTTAACTATGCGTCACATTTTAATTGACTGTTTCTGGATCCTAATCAAAGATCTGTCCTTTATTTTAAACAATGATATTGGCAATGTGGCGAAGATCTTAAAATTTTGTGTATTAGCCGGTATTGTCCCAAACATTTTGGGCAGTCATAATTGGTGACACTGGTAGTAACAAGAAAATACTTGAAGTTGAAATTAATTGAAAATGTAATATAGGAAATCATAAGAATTTATGGAAACCGTCTTCAGAAAAATTCTTTCTGTATATTGTGACTAATTCTCCCCGTTGATCATGAAATTTCAGACCCCTCCGCAGCGCGCATGGCTGAGGTTTACGACACTGTTGATGGTGTCCATCGGAAGGGGAAGTTAAACCTGGCGGTCACCTAAGTGTCCTTCGTAAAAGAAGGCCTAAATGGTCGACACATATTTTCACCCTCTTCCATCTTTCACCTCTCATGCTGATCCAACACAAGGATTAGGTAGTCGGTGCTACTGCTGAAGCCAAATAGGTCTTAGGGAGATGCTGTCAACGAATAGCATCTCTACCCTCAGTATTATGCTGCCAAAAGCACTTAGTGTTTGCCATTATCTCGCTATCACCACGCACAGGGAGCTAATGGTGCTTCCAGATAATCTCTATTAGTCAGGACAGAAGGAAAGGCCATTTACAGCAATTAAGTATTGCTGAGTTAATTTGAATACCTATACTTGCTTCTTCTCATCACTAGTGAGATGCGAAGGGATGTGTGGTCATCACTTTTGACTATCGCTTGAAGTTACTGCCTCATCTAAGTGTAAGCAAAGAATGCTTGGGTCATAAATAGCCTGGCTGTTGTTAATATAATATTCATTGTGGGAACTACAACGTTGAAGCAGGTTTCCATGGTCCTGCACAGACGCAGGGTTGCACCGCGCAACTCAGAAGCAGGCGTCCGGCAAAAGTACAGGAATGTCACCAGACTGTGGAAGAGTGCGGCTTTAAGGAAGATTTATCCCGGGAAATCATACAGGTCTCGAAAATTAGTGGCAGAAGGTGTAAAGGCGATTAGCCACAAGCAGCTTGAGTTAATTTGAAGTGGGTTATAGCTGGGAGCATCGCAGTTAAGTTCTGATACAGTTCAGACGCGGATAGTTACCAGCAGTCAGTAAGGCATCTGTAGTCATAGGCAGTATATTCTAACGTGGTGTGGCACTCATAGGCAGTATGTTTTAACACAGTCGAGATAGTCACAGGCAGTACGTTCTGATATAGTCGTGGTAGTCATTGGCAGTGCGTCATAACATAGTCGTGATAATCTTACGCAGTACGTTATAACATAGTCGTAACAGTCATAGATAGTACGTTCTAACTAGTGGTGACAGTCACAGGCAGTACGTCCTAACATAGTCGTGACGGTCATAGGCAGTACCTCCTAACAAATTTGTAGCAGTCATAGGCAGTACATTCTAACATAGTCATGGCAGTACGTCCTAACATACTCGTGGTAGTCATAGTCGTGGCAGTCATAGGCAGTACGTCCTAACAAAGTCATGGCAGTATGTTCTAACATAGTCATAGGCAGTACGTCCTAACATAGTCATGGCAGTACGTTCTAACATAGTTGTGGCAGTACGTTCTAACATAGTCGTGGCAGTCACGGGCAGTATGTCCTAACAAAGTCGTGGCATTCATAGGCAGTACGTCCTAACAAAGTCATGGCAGTAGGTTCTAACATAAGTCATAGGCAGTAGGTCCTAACATAGTCATGGCAGTACGTTCTAACATTGTCGTGGCACTCATAGGAAGTACGTCCTAACATAATCGTAGCAGTCATATGCAGTACGTCCTAACATAGGCGTAGCATTCAAAGGCAGTACGTCCTAACAAAGTCGTGGCATTCGTAGGTAGTACATCCTAACTTAGTCGTAGCCGTCATAAGCAGTACGTTCTAACATAAACGTAACAGTCATAGGCAGTACGTCCCAACATAGTCGTGGTCTATATTATTTTTTCTGGTTTATCAACTAGTGTGATTCAGGTGGCTATTCAATGATGTACCGGCCTATTGCTATGGACAGGAATAGTTTTCAGGCGAGTGCTAAGAGACGATACTTCGATAAACCCTTCTGTTCTAGCGAATTTTTTGAATAGATGAAAATAGTGTTTCAATCACCGACGGTATCGGAATGTGAAAGCATCATTAAAAGAAAAAAGTTTACTAAAATTTTGTCAATCAACTCATTTACCGACACGTTAGGCACCGTTAATTTAATTAAATTGAAATGGAGCGCATGGCAATTTCCCTAAACACCCATCTCCCCTTTACAAATTTTAACTTTAAATTCTTTCAACGTTTTTGGTAAATTAGTAATCATTTCTCTTGGTAACGTATTCCAATCCCTGACACCCTTACCTAAAAAAGAGAATCTTCCTACACACTTGTGCCTGAAATCGAGTGCCAGCTTGTGGTCATGGTCGTCGTTTCCCTTCCATGCATTACTTTCAATTCTTACACCAATATCTTTCCATGCCTCATCACCAATATACGCCTTGTTCACTCCCATGACTCTCTTCACTCTCCTTCTGTCTTCCAATGAGTCCCATTCCAGCTCTTTTATCATATCAGTTACTGACTGCGTTCTGCGATAATTTCCAGAAACAAATCTAGCAGCCCTCCTTTGCACCCTCTTCAACTCCTGTATTTGATAATCAAAATGAGGGTCCCATACTACACTACCATATCTAAGCAATGGTCTGACAAAAGTTTTGTAACCCAATTCCTTTACTTCTCTCGTACATCCCCTCATCACCCTCTCCAACAAATGCAGAATTTTGAAACCTTTTCCTACTATCTGTCCAATGGTTCATAACAAGTCTCGTCTTCCATTTATTACTTTAGAGAGACCATTTACTCCCGATCAACAGGATCTAAAATCGCAGTTGTGTCGGAATACTAGCCACAAAAAGCGCGACGGTAAAGTTACAGAAAAGTATTTCGAAGAAAATAAAATAAGGCACTTCATGCAGACGTAAGATCTCTCAGATCAGTTACTCTATCATGCCAATCACATATCATTGAAACAATAAAATAATTCATGATTAATTGACTTTCGGGTTATGTCGCGTTGTTGATTTTATTGCCTGAGCTTTCGGCTGGTATCCTCCAGCCTTCGTCAGAGATACTGTTTATGTTGAAATAGCAACGAGCACCAAGCATCGCAGAGTAAAGGCCGCTATCTTCGTTGATGTTGTTGGTATTTTTTAAAATTTCTGCTGCCTCTTTCACCCGTCGGGGCCACCACTGGTCTTCTCTCCACAGTAGCCTCGTTTCTTGAAATTTTATTTCATGCCCGGTATTAATAACATAACAGACTACGGCGGATTTGTCGCTGTTGTTATATTTGTAGTGGCGGATATGTTCTTTAAGTCTCTCCGCCACAGTGCGACCTGTCTCGCCGATATAAACACTGCCACAGCTGCAGGGGATTTCGTAAACACCCATAAGCTGGTGTGGGTCTAATCTGTCTTTTACCTTTGTCAGTGACTGACCAAGTTTGCAGTTAGCCTTATATACTATTCGCACCTCCACCTGCTTTAACAGTTTCCCAATCCGGTCTGTGATGCCCTGTATGTATGGGAGACAGGCGAATTTTGTTGACACATTAATATCATGGGATAAGTTGACGTCTCCCATAGGTTTTTGGGTCTTAAAACCCTTCTGATGTCAGATTCACTATAGCCGTTAGCTCGGAATATTTTTGTAAGTGTCTCCATTTCTTCATTCAGACTTTCCGAGTCACATACTGTCTTAGCTCTTAAGTTGAGTGATGTTAATACGCTTCTCTTCGTTGCCGGACGATGGTGCGACATGGCGTGCAGATACCTATTAGAGTGGGTCGCCTTGCGATACACAGTATGACCCAAACGTCCATCGCCTCGCTTGTGAACAAGCACATCGAGAAATGGCAGTTGTCCATTTTCTTCCACAACCATAGTGAACTGAATTCTTGGGTGGGCACTATTCAGGTGGTTTAAGAACTCTTGCAAACTCTCCTTACCGTGAGGCCAGATAACAAAGGTGTCATCAACGTAACGGATCCACTTTGTAGGTTTTAGGCGCGCGTTGTTAAGCACCTTCGTCTCGAATGATTCCATAAATATGTTGGCAGCTACAGGTGAAAGTGGCGAGCCCATTGCCGCACCTTCAACTTGAGCATAAAGTTGACCACCGTACTGGAACACAGTTGACTTAAGGCAGAAGAACTCTGTCAGGTCAGCCCACTCAGTAGACTTTCCTTGTGCAAGAAGTTTATCACGTATTACAGCAACGGCTTCGTCTACCGGCACATTAGTGAATAATGAGGCAATGTCGAAACTCACCATGACATTAGTCTTCTCTAGCGCCAGATCATCAATAATTTGTATAAAGTGAGCTGAGTTCTTTACAGCTGATCCTATATCATCCGTGAGATGTTTCAGTTTATTGGCAACATACCGCGCAAGTGGATAAGTAGGTGAGTTGACCGCGCTCACAATCGGACGTAAGGGAACCTCTTTTTTGTGCACTTTGGGCAATCCATAGAACCTAGGCATCATGGAATTGTTTCTTTTTAGGTTTTTCTTGCCCTCCTGCTCAATCGCTTTGGAGGTTTTAACTCTTCGGGCAACCTCTGTCCTAATCTTCTGTAGTGGGTTTCTGCTCAATGGTTCGTACGTCTTCTCTGCCAGCAAGTCCGTAATCTTATTGTGGTAGTCCAGTGCATTCATTACTACGGTTGCACACCCCTTGTCAGCTGGGAGAACCACAATATCATCACGTTGCCGTAATACCCGCAAGGCTGATCTTTCTTCGCTAGATAGACTGCTGCGTGGTAGTTTTGCGTGGGCAAGAATGCGAGCTGTCTCGTGTCGGATGTTATTTGCCTGATCGGGTTCTAACCCCACAATAGCACTCTCAACGCCCGCTATGATATCTAAAGTTGGCAAATGTGTGGGTACCGGGGCAAAATTAAGACCTTTCGAAGCAAAGATATTGTTGCTTTATCTAGTTCCCCGTCCGTGAGATTTACCACTGTACGGGTCAGTTGCGGAATTTTAGTATGTTGCTGTTGTTGTTCTGCTTTGAATTTTCGAAATTTACAAATCTGTGCCTCTCTAGTATTATTCAGCACTTGAAACGCGTAATTCGTATTCCAATCAGGAGCTTCGAGATGTGCGGATAACCGTAGATGTAGTTTGTATAAGTTACCTTCTAAGTGAGCCAGCTCCGTTCGCGTCTATCGTATCCTTTCGCGCAGAAGCATAAATCCTGTCTTCCGCAAAATCCGTGCTGCTTTTCTTGTTCCAATGTGATGTCGGATCTTCAGAAATGATGGTAAGACATCGCATTAAGAAAGTAAGTTGGCTAAGTTTTCGCGCTCTTTTTTCTCGTAGTTTTGAGAAGTTTCTACATGCGTAGAATATATCCTCCCCGTAGAGGTATGTTAAATGATTCCTCAGACTTCCACGGCCATCTGGAGGATACCAGCCGAAAGCTCAGGCAATAAAATAAACAACGCGGCATAACCCGAAAGTCAATTAATCATGAACAAGATGGCCGTGAAAGTCTGAGGAATAAAATAATTGTTTAAAAAACATAAAAACCGCCTTCAAAAAAAGGGCACTAAAAATTTTAAAATAACTTTGTACCTTGTTTATATTACTGTTATTGAAATTTTACATTAATTAGTTATTTTTGGAGTCGGTGCCAGCTGTCAGATCGCGCAGATCGAATTACTGAACTTTATCTGGTGTTCGAGGCGAACCGAGAGTTCGAACAAAAATTCCAAATATTTTACAGCATGTCGTGAGGAAGATAGTTTTATTGCGGGTGACAGCTTAGGGAAACAAATTAACGGTATGTTATCTGTGGCTTGGACTCGTTGGTCATCCAGGCATATCTCTGGCGCTATAGTGTCAGTTGGTAGGCTGCATCATGCAGTAAACACTTTATAGTTAGTACAATATCGGTGTATCATCTATATGTTTCTAGAATTAATTATAGGTAAGTAGTAACATGATTTTTTATATATTATTGTTTTTATTTTTTTGTTTTTCTTGTTTTGGCTGGTACCGACTCCAAAAATAACAAATTAACGTAAAAATTTCAGTAACAGTAATGTAAAATATTGTCTGTTTAGATTTACTTTCTTCTAAGCCAGGTATAAAGTTATTTTAAAAATTTAGTGCCTTTTTTTGAAGGCGGTTTTTATGTTTTTTAAACAATTATTTTATTTTTAAATTTTTAGTGGTATTATAGTTAATTTGTATTTAAATATGACGCAGCAGTTCTCATTTTGTGAACTTCCTGGTAGCTCAGTGGTTAAGGCGAATGCTTTAAAAAACAAAAATCTACGTCTTTACAACAACTTTCAGAATAGGGTGAACTGGATGCTGTGTTAAGGAATATCAGTTTACATTTTGGTCCAGGCTGTGTTTCGATCTAATCATAACATGTGTTAAAGCTTCTGCTCGATAATCGAAACATATAACATTAATACACACCACATACACAAATCTGTCTCTGGAATATATCTGTTCGTACCGGCATCACACAGAAAATATAGATATTTTATTGGTTTTCACAACGTAAAAGCTCAGAGTCCAAGTTGAAATCTGAAGTACATGTTGAGACATTAGGACACATACATTTTATAAATAATCTGCAATGACTTAAAAATAGCTTAATTGATTTTGACGGTACTTAAAACTGTGGATTTTGTAAAGAGCATTGGAAATTATAAACGATGGGGGTAAAGGAGAAGAGGGATTGGGCTTTTGTATACCAAATGTAGACTGTCTTTTCTGATTGATTTAAAGTATACGTTTGTAAATTTCTATTGATATCATATAAAAGTTTTAGGTGTGTATAAAAAATAATTAAGGGGTGTGGAGGTGAAGAGTAGTTTTTGTTAAGTTAGTCTCTTTGTTTTAAAGTATACATGTGCAAAGTTCCATCGAAACCAGATAAAAACTGTAGCTTTGTGTAAAGAACATTTACGAAAATTAAATGGGGTAAGGGAGTGAGCGGTTGGGTTTTGTAAACAGAATGTTTCTCTTTGTTCTTAAGTATATATTTGCAGTGTTCCATCAAAATCTGATAAAAACGGTAGATATCTATAAAGAACATTAGGAGGGGTGGAGGTAGATGGGAAGAGGGGTTGGGCTTCTGCAACCTAATTTAAACACAATTGTTATGTATTTTTTAAAGTATACATGTGCACATTTTCTTCAGAATCAGATAGAAACTGTGCTTTGTGTATATTTAAGGGGTGGAAAGGGGAAGAGAGGTTTGGCTTCTCTAAACCAAACGCAGACAGTATTTTTCTGTTTGTTTTGAAGTATACATGTGCATACTTCCTTCAAAATCAGATAGAAACGGTAGCTTTATATAATGAACATTGACAGTAATTAAAGGGGTAGAAAGGGGAATAGGATTTTCTGTTTTTGTCAAAGTAATGTGAGTAGTATGTTTCTTTTTCTATTTGCTTTAAAGTAAACACATGCGAAGTTCCACCGAAATCGGATTAAAATGTGGGTTTGTACAAACATTAAGGGATGTAAAAGGGGATTTAGCATAGTTTTTTTTTAATTTTTTGGGCGAAATCTTCTCCATAAAAAAATACATGTATGTGCCAACTTTCATAAAGATCGGTCAAATGGTGTCAACTATAGCTTTTCAAAAAGAAAATTGACAAAAGTCAAGGGGCGGAAATGGGGAAAATTGGTTCAGTTTTTTCAAACCAAAAGCTGACATTATTTTTCTCTTTGTTTTACAGTAAAAGTTAGCTAAGTTCTATCTAAAATGGATAAAAACTGTGGGTTTGTATAAAAATTAAACGGTTTAATGAGGAGTGGGGGTGGGTTTTTTTTGGTCCGAAACCTTCCTCGTGAAAAAATTCGTATAAGCGCCAACTTTCATGGTAATAGGTCAAATGGTGGCGACTGTAGGTGTGTATATATATATATATATATATATATATATATATATATATATATATATAAATTGACAAAAATTAAGGGGTTGGTAGGAGGGAGAGGGGTTGAGCTTTGGCAGACCAAATGTTGACAAGATTTTTCTGTTTGTTTGAAAGTATACATTGGCAAAGTTCAATCATAATCAGATATGAAATATGGGTTTCTATAAAATTAAGGGTGTAAAGGGGGAGATGGGGTGGCTTTTTTTATTTTTTGGTCAGAAACCTTCTCCATGAAATATTACATGTATATGACAACTTTAATGGAGATCAGTTAAATGATGTCG
>JARYHS010008074.1:47321995-47343351 GCA_031002005.1 Vandiemenella viatica
TCAGACTGGAACATTTTCTATTATTACCCAGTCAGATGCCGAAGAAAGTAAAGATTTTTTGAGTGTTAGCCATAAATGAGATAGCAAACAGATCCAGAAGAATTGTTTACAATGAACGTGTTTTATTCGTATGATCGGTATAATTGAGAATGCGTTGATCATTACATTAGGACAACTTTCCAAAAGTATAAGCAGAATTAGCTTCAGAGGGGGCAAAAGCAATGAAAAATACTTGTTGAAATGATTTTACCTGGAGAAAAAAATTACATGCATTTAACCTGATAGAAGCTTAGTCTGCGAGGTTTCTGGCAAAATTTTGGCAAAGTTTATTTTTCGGTATGAAAAATGGAAATTTTTATTTTCATATATTTTCTATTTTAATATTTTTAAAAAAATATTAAAAACTGTGAATTTGACGTTTAAGTGAAGTAAGCATTGTGTTCGCCATAGTACCTAAAATAACCTTTTCAAACATATAGTATTCCTTTCTGTTGTTGTTCTCATTCATACCGCTGCTATCGAAACTAATCTTTCCAAGGTTAGAGTTATCATTTATAAAGTTTACCTTTTGCCCGCGGGTTTGCTCAAGCGGAATTCATAAAGCATTCGTATATATATTCATATCCAAATCCCACGGGAACTGCTCTTTGGGATAAAAGTAGATGGTCAATACATTATTCCAAATTTATTCCAATACAATTCAGACTTTTCGACGTGAAACAGTAAAAACATCTAAGCAAACAATCTTTTAAATTTATAATATTAGTAGGATTATCTTCAGTCTATCTATATGGACACCTTAATTACGAATAAGCGATTGCTCATTTGGGGCGCCATAATGAGATCTCGCACCACCTGAAAACTTGCTAGGGGCCGCCTCTGTTGAAACTATACGAAATTGTACTAGCAATTATAGATCCTATTAAACAGCTGACATCAACAATTTCTCAGAAACTATTTTTAGGTTGTTTTGTATTCTGGAATAATGTGTTGAATATCTTTAATTTAATTGTGATGGAGTGGAAGCCCTGGTGGCAGTTTCCCTACCCACCCATTTCCTCCCTCCCCCCGCTTTCTTACACCCATCTACTTTTGCCCTCTACGAATTTTAATTGTAAATTCTTTCAGTATTTTGTTAAATTATTCATCACTTTCCTTGGTAATTTATTCCAATCCCTCCTTCCATTAACAACAAAAGAAAATTTTTGCACACCCTATGTTATTCTGCAATGATCCTTTTTAATTCATTTTATTTATGTGTGAATACAATGTATGTCTAATCTTTGTTATGACCATGAACTTCACAGCTCTTCTCAGTACAGTGTTCTTGCCCATTAGAGTCCTTCTAAAAAGAGACAGATAGTTTTCAAAGTTGTAAATACACAGTGATTGGATAATTATCAAAAAATGTAAATAAGGATCTACACGATTTGCACGTTTTCCTTTAGGTCATGAGTCTAATTGCTATAGTTTTTTTTTTATTCTGGAGTACTATATGATTCACATAATGTTTCCCAGAATTATAATTATTAGACCTACTATTATCACTTCAATTGGGAATGAAAACAGTTTAAGTATGCATTTTTTATAATTTGAGTAACTGCAGTTAGTTGCAGAAAACACAGTTCATGTTAGAATTTTTCTAACTTTGAGTTTAAATATCATTGAGATTAATATATAATACATATGGTATCGTAATTCTACAACATTTAGCTCTCTTCCTTCCATCTCTCCCCCCCCCCCCCCCCCACGTTTTTTTTCATTCATGTTGGCATTACATTTCAGACCACTGCTTTGGATAAGAGAGAGATTGATTTAAAACTTTCCCTTTGTAATATTTATCCAATCTTACCTAATTTTTCTATTTGGATTTAGAAACAGACTTTCACAAAAAATTCACATTCCACCGAACATTGCTACACTGAAAGACAGTCACTAAAATATTTAAAAAAGAAATATTGCCAGGGAAAATATATTGAGAAAACAAAAGCTACAAATAAATTAGGAATCTCCTTCTGCATTTTATTTCAGGGGGACAGTCTTCCGAGAACTGCACAAACTTTATGTTGTGCATGCCTGCAAAGAATATCTTGAAAATTGGCCACAACTGGTGAAGTACTGTGGTTACAGGTATGTCGCAAACAGTGAAATTTCCATACAATGTAATATTTATTGTCTATGTGATTAACTGCTTATGATACAACTTGTACCTAACTTGTACCTAATTTACAGGAAAAATATGTATGTCAGGTTATTGATTTCAGCTTATATGTTATATGTAGGAAGTAATATGTCAGACTTAGATTCGAATACTTGTATCTATGAGATTATTATAATATCATTTTTGAATAATAGTAAACATAAAAATGCTTTATGGCAATATGCATTCAAACACAAACAGGGAAAATAAACCCAATATTTTATATTCTCTGTACTGTTATTTACATAACTAGCTTTGTTCTCACTAACTCAATACTTGGATAAAGGAAACAAAGAAACTGCCACGAGGCACTGAAAATAAGATAGGATAGGGAAAATAAACAGTTACCCGTCACTTACCACAGATGAAGGCAGGAGGGCGAGACACGTAAAAACACAAAAACAAACGAATTGCACAATATTTCGACTTTAGTCTTAGTCATGTGATGGGTTGGGATGTGACCACATCTTTCCCCCTGCCATATGTCTCACCTCCCACATGACTAAGACTAAAGTCAAAATATTGTGCAATTCGTTTGTTTTTGTGTTTTTACGTGTCTCGCCCTCCTGCCTTCATCTGTGGTAAGTGACGGGTAACTGTTTATTTTCCCTATCCTATCTTATTTTCAGTAACTCAATACTTGCAAAGACTGGACCAGGAAAGCTGCAGTGACAAAAAATTCAAGACTAACAAAAAAAAATTTGAATAAAATCTTCTCGGGTGACTAGCTGAGTGAGTCCATCGATAAAACATGACGCTTTGATGGTCATAATCTATCTCTGCACTTGACAATGGTGGCAGAGTATTGTTGAGTATTGCAGATTGTAACAGTAATTACTGTAGGAGGTGGAACATATGAGAGACTGAATGAATATTAAAATACAGTAAAAATTGATTAATAAAAAAGATTAAAAAAATACTTGGTAATTTAAAAATTTAATTGTGGTGGGGCTACTAGATGTTAGGATTAGAGATGGAAGTGTTATAGTAAGAATGGTGCTAACGGTCTATTTTAATTTACCAATCATTATTTTTAAACATTTCAAAAAGTTGCTACATTTTTATAATTATATTTTTGTTTGGAAACTACTGAAGAGTGTGGTCATCTCCCATAATCCTCTATCCCTATCATCTGGCAGCGGTCTGTACATTACACATGTGGCACGCTATACATTTCATAGTTCTCTCCAGTGCTCTATGGGTTTGTGTTGTCTTATATTTTCTGTTGATGCAGCTCTCATGCCTCCAACTTTTGTTAGTGGTGAGTTTACTTATTTCTGTTGTTGCAATAAAAAATTATTTCATTGATCCATTATGGTAGTGATGCCACATCAGAAAATATAAATCTAGTCTCTCTCTCTACTTTTTTTTTTTTTTTAAGTAGTAAATTATTCAGAATCAATACAAGAATACATAATTTTAAAAACATTATATACATAAAAAATATAAATCAACTTCATGAAAGGATTTCAACTAAACACATTTTACATGAAGTCACTAAATTATTTTTAGCTCTGAAAAACCAAGAAAAAGTAACTTTGACGATTAGCATATCTATCAAACTGGCAATTTTTGCTTTTACAAACTTTGTAATTAGGTAATAACTAATATATATTTTAATATGTAATTTTTTAATTATAGAATAAAACAAAGATTTACATTTAAATGGCTTATCTGGCTTTAAATCATTACTGATGATTTGTAGCATTTTTTTATGTTTGTATGGAGGCTATGAACCAGTGACTGATCCAGGATTTTGGTTTGGGGGGAGGGGCTTGATTCAGGCGATGCTAGGTTCTAAAGGAGGGGATTGCCACCCTTATAAGAAAAGTAGATCTAAAAAAAAGAGTGATCTAGATGCTTTTGGGAAGGGGGGAGGAGGGAGCTCCTTAGCCCCCTCCCGCCCAGATCTGCCACTGCTAGGAACTATTCTGACAGAAGAAAGCAGTACCTAAAATTCTCTGCACTGTTATTTATATAACTAGCTTTGTTCTAATTAAGTGTTAAATGTTTTCACCAAAAATAATGATAATAACCTGCGAGGATGGTCAGAGCATTTCTTTTTATGGTTTTACACTTTTTCAATGATAAGGCCTTTTAGGGTGGGAAAGGATTGGGGGCTAGGAATGGGAAGGAATTTGACCATGGCTTTTAAAGTAACCACGTGTTGCCTTACATCTACAGGTAGTGTAGTATGTTGCTAGTATAGAAAGAGGTAGTATTGCTTCAAATACTGTAAACCCATAGTCCTCATCACTATTTATGGACAATAGGTAATGTATTGTACAGTGTGTGGCCTTTGAACTCCATGTTCATCTTTAGTGATGCTGATGCAATAGTTATTTCTTTTATATAGCAATTTCAGTGTACTCAGTATGATGTAAGTGTTTGATTTTAGAATTACCATATGTTGAATTAGAATGTTAATGCACTCTGACATAGGACATAGGACTCATTACACAACTCAGTTCACCCTCCAAAGCAGATCTATATGTAATCAGAATTTTATCAAGTCTTCAAGATATTAATATAAAAAAATTCTACTACTATATAAGAAGATATGGCACAGATTCTTGATGTGAAGAATGACCCAAAACACAAGACCTGTTTAAAAATTTTGTTGGTGTTATGTAAATCACTAGATGAATAAAATTTCAGTAAATTGGATTTGGTTAACTTACAAGTTATTGATCACAAAATTTGAATAATTTAATGTAATTGCACAAGACATTTGTGACATTTGCCAATAAGATATTCAGCATTGATTTAATATTCACAATGATATTAACCTACTATTTTACATATTTCTGATGAAGTATCAAACATTATAACTCAAACACTAATGATCTTCATCTTATTGGATATTAAGGGAACATAATATCTCTGGTTGTGCTATCGTTTGACTGTGTGTGTTGACAGCTGCTCACAAAACAGCGATTTTGCATAATCAGCTAAGTCTTTGTAGACTTAATTACATTAAAAACTTTAAATATCATCTAAACTCTTACAATTATTGTTAGCGAGAATAATTATCTAAGATTACTCCATAAATAACAGTTTTTAAATTTCGGGTCATTGTTGCTAAGGTCTCTTTGCTAGTTATTGCACGTTTCACTTAATTAAATTTAGCATAAGCTTGATAGTTAGATTAATTTTAATACTATAGCATAGGTAAACGTAGTGGTTTAAGTTATTTTAGTGTTCAATTCTTATATACCGTAAAAAATTCAAAGCACTAGTTCGAAATTCGATTGTTAAGGTTTTTGTATCGTTCTATATTAAGACTCTATTCGGTTTAAAATAACTCAGTTTGTTAATTAATTAGTTCTGGCATAGTAATAAAGCAACTAGAAATTATAAATAATAAACATAAGTATTCATATATAGCATCCAGTTGTTTCCAATAGGTTAACAAAATATCGATATTTTAAGTTCCACTACCGATATCGCAATCGAGTTTACAACAACAAAAACATACGTTTTAGTAATTAACCTGTTTTGTGTGAAATATAATTGTGTTTAATTGTCATCTAATACACTAAAATAGAAACTTCCTAGCCTTATTTTATATTAAAAAAAAACCTTCATAAGTAACTAATTAGTTGTTATCCACATCAGCAGTAAATAGTATCGGCTCTTCATCATAAGTTCGTTCTTAAATTCATAAGCTTAAGTTCATTGGTTCTTAAGGAGTTTTATTACCTAGTTATTATTCATAAAGCTTCAATCAATTTATATATATATAAAGTCAACAGTTAGTCGAGTATAGCGCCTATAATATTTAATTAAAAATAATAAAGACTACTTTATCACATAAATTTAAGGTTTGTTTAGAAGGCGTTTGTAGTATTTGGGAAAATCATGACTGGAAACTGTGGCGCCTGCCGTAGGTACGTTGCGAAGGGGATGGGTTGTAGTTGGTGTAAGAAGTGGTTTCACTGGGCATGTGGGGAAGAGGAAACGGGGGAAATAAATGAGGCTCTCCCATGGTTTTGTTCACTTTGTCTTAGGGATGATAGGATTTGGGAGATGGGCGAAACGATTAGGGAGTTCGTGATAGGATCAGGGTTCTTGAGGCTCGTCCTGTGGAGGCTCAGACTCTGCAGGCGTGGCCTGTGGTGGCCTCACCTGTGGAGGTTCAGCCTGGGGGGGCTCAGCCTGTGGAGGCTGAGCCTGTGGAAGTTCGGCCTGTGGAGGCTCAGACTGCACAGGCACAGCCTGTGGGGGCTGAGCTTGTCGAGGCTTAAGCTGTAGAGGCAGAAAGTAGAGATAGTGGGTTGGATGAAGTTGAGAAGAATGGCTTGGGGCTGGTAACAGGTTGTAGGAGACACATGGTTAACAGGATGAACAAGCCAGAGACTTCAGTAATTGTGGGGGAAAAACAGATTTGATCTGTTGCCAGAGTCAGGAGGAGAAGAGCCTCATGTAGATGTAGGAGTAGGTAAGATGCAGCAGGCCTTTAGGAATAAGGACGTGCAAGGCAAGAATAGGAAGAAAAGGGTTCTGCTGCTAGGTAGTAGCCATGGAAGAGGTGTAGGCCCTCTTCTGCAGGATCAGTTAGGTACAGGTTACCAGGTCACAAGTTTTTTCAAACCTAGTGCAACATTAGGTCAGGTAATAGAGGATATAGGTTCACTTTGTAGGAGTTTCACTAAGGACGATAGAGTAGTGATAGTGGGAGGGGCGGGGAATAGTATTGATAGAAACGCGAGTTATAGTATAGAGAGTGACCTGAGGAAGGTGGTGAAGGAGGCACAGCATACCAGGGTGGAGCTCATGCAGGTCCTAAGTCGCCATGACCGGCCACAATTGAACTCCGCTGTGAGGCGAGTAAATGTGGAAACGGAAGTGCTACTTGGGAAAGGCATTAGTTCTGTGTTGGGGGTTGTGCCTGTAAACACCATAGGTAGGTGGGGTTTCACTAGGCATGGCCTACACCTAAATAGAAGTGGGAAGGGAGTACTTTCTGAGTTTTTAGCTAAAGCAGTGAGGGAGCCCATTTCCAGTGATGATGGGGTCAGGACTGTGCCTTTTTTAGGTTAGGGGCTGCTGGTGAAGGGATGGAAATAGATGATGAAAGTGATACTGATTGTAGATCCACGACGAGAACGATCATAGATGTTAAAGAAATAAATGAAGTTGCTGAAAAAATAACTGGCTGGGGTAAATCTGGGAAAGAGGGAGTTAAATGCTGAAAATATAAAGCTGGTAATAAGGGTGTTAATGGTAAACTGTAGAAGAATAATGAACAAAGTAATCGAATTTGCAAACTTAATAGAGATACACGAACCAAAAATAATAATTGGGGTAGAGAGTTGGTTAAAAGAAGAAGTACTAGACAGTGAAGTTTTTCCTGATGGTTACAGAGGGTACCGCAGAGATAGAGGAGCAATTGGTGGAGGAGTCTTCATACTAGTTAGCAAAAACTACCACAGTTCACTGGCATTCATAGATCAAGACCATGAGTTACTTGGGGTAGATTTCTAGGGTAATAAAAAAGAAAAAATCAGGGTGGTTGGCTGCTTACCGCAGTGGAAGAATGACAGATGAAGATGAGGCTCTTGGGGAGAAATTAAATTCCTACTCAGATTTCAGAGGTGAGAATAGAATGGTCATTATTGGTGGGGATTTAAATTTACCAGGTGTAAACTGGGAAGGAAATAAGATTAATAACACACGGGAACAAAGATTTGCAAATACCTTAGTAAGGAAAGGAGGATTTACACAAGTGGTAGAGCAAAACACTAGGGGGCAAAATATTTTGGATATATTCCTAATAAAGCCCGATGATAACCTCATGGGGTGTCAGGTAACGGAAGGAATAAGTGATCATGACGCAGTTCTGATGGATATTAGAGGATTCAGTGAACCAGCAGCAAAAACTGAAGGGGGAAATAGGCACAATTATAAAAAGGCACAGATTTCAAATTTGAAGAGATATTTCAGAGAACGTTTCAGCAAATGGAAGGAAGGTACAAGTACAGTAGAGTCAAGGTGGGAAGAGTTCAAGGAGATAATAAGAAAGGGGGAAGAAAAATTCATTCCAAAGCAGAATATAAAGAGAAGTAGAGAACCTGTGTACTATAATAGGGAAGTGAGGAGGTTAAAGAGGTTGGTAAGAAGAGAACATTACAGAGTTAAGAGACAGCAGGGTAGTAGGGAATATTTGAAACAACTAAACAAGGACTTAATAACAGCAAAGCCAATGGCTAAAGATGGATTTATGAAGAGTATTGTCACTGCAGGAGGACCACAGACTGATGCATCTCGAAATTTCTATGGCTATATCAGGAAACTGAGGGGAAGGGAGGGTGTAGAGATGCTCATAGATAAGGATGGAGAAGTAGTTACTGAGGATTTGAAAAAGGCAGAGATTTTAAATAACTGGTTTAGTGAGAGCATTAGGGACAATGAATCAGAAACGGGAAGGTCTAATTCGGAGAACGAGTTTAACAATACGAATAGAAATGAAGATACTGAAAAATTTGAAATTCATCCTGAATAAATCATGAAGGAAATAAGAAAGCTGAAAAAACATAAGGGGACTGGTGCAGATAATATTACTACAGATATCTTAAAGATAGTCGGATGTGACATTGTACCTTATCTTGAAATATTATTTAAATTGAGTCTGGATACTTGCTGCTTACCACAAGACTGGAAAAGTGCGATAGTAGTACCGGTACATAAAGGAGGGGTGAGAAATAGAGTCGAAAATTACAGGCCAATCAGTTTGACTTCAGTGGTAGGTAAATTAATGGAAAGATTGATATGCAACCACATCAGAAATGTATGTGAGGAACGTAAGTGGTTTTCAGGTAGGCAACATGGGTTCAGGCAAGGATATTCATGCGAATCTCAGTTGGTGGGATATATGCAAGATATTTCAGATGAAATGGACAAGGGAGGCCAAATTGATAGTGTAGCGCTGGATCTTTCAAAGGCGTTTGACAGAGTAAGCCACAAAATGGTAGTAAATAAGGTAAAAACTATTGGAGTGGATGAGAAAGTGATTTGCTGGGTAGAAGAATTTTTAAAAGATAGAAAACAGAAAGTTAGGGTGGGAAATGCGGTATCAAAGGAAATGGAAGTAAAAATGGGAGTGCCGCAGGGTAGCATATTGGGACCATTGCTATTCATTATTCTAATGAATAATTGTGTTGATTGTTTACTATCTGAAATTAGATTGTTTGCAGATGACATAATGCTGTATAAAAGGATCAAAACGATAGAGGACTGTAAACAGTTGCAGGGTGATCTGGACAGGATATCTAGTTGGGTTGGTAAACATGGGATGGAGATAAATGCAAAGAAGAGTCAGCTAATTAGATACACAAATAAAAAACAAAAGGTAATTATGAATATAAGGTGGGGAAAGAATTGCTTACTGAAGACTTGAAATGTAAATATCTTGGCATTACATTTGATAACAAGCTTAACTGGGCAGGACACATTGGACAGGTGGTAGGAAAAGGTTTCAAAACTCTGCACTTGTTGGAGAGAGTGATGAGAGGATGCACGAGAGAAGTAAAGGAATTGGGTTACAAAACTTTGGTAAGACCATTGCTCGAATATGGTAGTGTAGTATGAGACCCACATTTTGAGTATCAAATACAGGAGTTGGAGAAGGTGCAAAGAAGGGCTGCTAGATTTGTTTCTGGAAATTATCGCAGAATGCAATCAGTGACAGATATGATAAAGGAGATGGAATGGGATTCATTGCAAGACAGGAGGAGGATGAGGAGGGTCATGGGAGTGTACAGGGCGTATACTGGCGATGAGGCATGGAAAGATATTGCAGTAGGTATGAAAAGTAGTTCATGGAAGGGAAAAGATGACCATGACCACAAGCTGGCCAATCGATTTCAGGCACAAGGGTGTGGGAAGATTTTCTTTTTTAGGTAAGGGTGTCAGGGATTGGAATGAGTTACCAAGGGGAATGATGAATAACCTACCGAAAACGTTAAAAGAATTTAAAGTTAAAATTTGTAGAGGGCAAATGTAGGTGAGTGTAGAATAGGGAGAAGTTGGGGGTGTAGGGAAATTGCCACCGGAGCATGTGCTCCATTGCAATTAAATTAAATTAAAATTAAATTAAATAAAGGAGACATCGATTTCCATAACAAATAGTGCAACCATGGTAAAATAGTATTTGAAGATGACACTTTTTTTTTGTTTTGCCTGATCAGTATGAAGAGTATTTACATCATCAGCAAGGCAATAAGTAAAACCTGAAAAACTAAACAAGGAACTAATAGCATCAAAGAGGGAAACTAAACACAGGTTTATGAAAAATATTATGGATGACAACTGAATGGTGCATCTAGAAATTTCTTTGTCTATGAAAGAAAACTGAGGGAAGAGAAGGTGTTACAGAAATTTTAGATAAGGAGGGAAAACTGTTGCTGAAGTTTTGAAAGAGGCAGAGATATTAAGTTACTGATTTGATGAGGCTATTAGGGACCATGGTTCAGGAATGGGAGGGTGTAAATATGTGAAGGTGTTTGTCCACAGAAGTAAAAGAGAGCAGACTAAAACATTAGAAATGGTTCCTAAGGAAATTATGAAGCAACTAAGTAAGCTAAAAAAATATAAAGGGCTGGTGTAGATAACATTACTACATATGTGTTGAGTTGGTCAAAACATGTTAAATGAGATTGATATATGTGTGTGTTATCTTTGAGTGTTCTGAGATCTTTGTACCTACATGCTGTACTAGTCAGTCGTTTCCTGTTTGTCCGTCTGTATAGATGTATGTGTGCTACCGTATAAAGTGTATCAGTATGTTCAATTATAATAAACTATGTGAAACGTACACGGCTTTATTTTCAGTATCAATGGAAACTCAACAGGTACCCAGTGCAGGCGACGATTCAGATTATCAAAAGTATCAGGAATCGCTGAATAAAACCCACGTGTCGTTGAAGTCCTTTGTGTGTTGTTGTTCACAGAGAAGAAATGCCCTAGTTGATAATATGGCGATGAATTATCTAGTAAATGTGCTGAAGCTGAAAGGTCACGAGAACTACAGAGATTGGGCGTTCGCTATCGAAAATGTGCTTATTCTCGAAGGATTAGCGAAATGTATCTCAGAAGTAGTTACAGCGGAAGACTCTAAGACCAAAGTGAAGATAATTCTAGCAATTGATGCATCTTTGTATGTGCATGTAAAAGAAGCAAAAACAACAGTGGACTTGTGGCAGAAGCTGAAGTCAATATTCGACGATTCCGGTTTTGCAAAAAGAATTAATTTATTGAGAACACTGATATCAATACGTTTAGAAAATTGTGATTCAATGACGAGCTATGTGAACCAGCTAGTAGATAACGATCAGAAATTACATGGAACTGGTTTTGGTTATTAGTGATGAGTGGATTAGTTCGTTATTGTTAGCAGGATTGCCGGAAAAATATTCTCCTATGATAATGGCAATTGAGCATTCAGGAATTCAAATCACAATGGATGCAATAAAAAGTAAGCTTCTGGATATGGAAGAAGATGTTACTAGTGCCAGTAGTGCTTTTAAGGTCAAAAGTTGGCAAGGTAACCCGAAGTTTTCTCATCAAAATGGAAATGTAGTGGGAAATCAAAATAAAAAGGACATTGTCTGCTATAATTGCAAGAAACCAGGGCATTTTTTTAACAAAAAGAGAGTGTCCTAACAGTGACAATGATACAAGACAAAGAAAAACTTCAAACATTTTCAGTGCAGTGTTTATAAGTAGCTCTTTTAACAGAAGTGACTGGTATGTTGATTCAGGGGCTAGTGTGCATCTCACAGCAAATGAAGACTGGATAAGAAACAAAGTAAATGATGTTAAAGTGCATAAACTAATGACTGCGAATCAGACAGAAATTCCAGTGTTGTGCTCTGGAGAAGTTAATTTAACAACTGTAGTTGGAAAGGACGCATTTGATATTACTGTGAAAAATGTTGTGTGTGCTCCAGAACTAACTACAAATTTGCTCTCTGTGAGTAAGTTGATTGAACAAGGAAATTCTGTTGAATTTAATAGGGATCAGTGCAATATTTATAACAGGCATAATGAACGAGTTGCATGCAGATCTTACTGATGGTGTGTACAAGCTAAATATTGACAGAAATCAGTTTTTGGGAATGACCACATATGATTGGCATAGAAGATTAGGTTACCTAAATGCAAAGGACCTTATTAAAATGAGTAGAGGGAATGGTGTGTGAAGACAGTAACATTAACATTTGCAAGCAAAACTGTGTAGTATGTAATGAAGGCAAGCAAACAAGACAGCCCTTTCCACATGGAGGCACTAGAACTTCTAAACCACTGGAAGTAATTCATGCAGACCTGTGTGGACCAATGGAAGTTATGTCACTAGGATGTGCAAAGTATTTTCTCATTTTAGCAGATGGGATTTGTGTATTTTCTGAATACAAAAGATGAGACTGCAAAAAAAATTCAAGAATTTCAGAAAATGGTGGAGACTCAACAAGAAAGAAAAATCAAAATAGTAAGAACAGATAATGGGAAAGAATTCTGTTGTGTGAATTTTGACAGTTTGTAGAAGAAACATGGTATTATACATCAGTTATCCAACAGCTATACACCAGAACAAAACATATGGCAGAAAGGTTGAATAGAACTGTTGTAGAGACGGCAAGATGTTTACTATTTGATGCTAAACTTGACAAAATATTTTGGGCTGAAGCTGTTAATAGTGCAGTATATTTAAGAAATATGTTAGTGACTTCAAGTTTAGGGAATAAAACGCCCTATGAGCTATGGACTGGCAAGAAACCCAACATTAGTTATCTTAGAATAATTGGGAGCAAGGTCATGGTACATATTCCCAAAGTTAAAAGAAAGAAATGGGATAAAAAGGCAAAAGAAATGATCTTAGTGGGCTACAGCAACACTACAAAAGGCTATAGACTCTATGATCCTGAAACGAATGATGTAGTGATAAGCAGAGATGTGACAATAATGGAAAATATTAATGATGCAGAAACTGAAATAAAGAATCATGAAGAAATCATCACTTCAGTGGGGGATGATGAAGAAAACAAGACGTCTGATACTGCATTAAGAGAGGACTTACATGATGTCTCAAAAGAAGTAGTTACATCAGAGAAAGAAACTGATGATGATGAAAAATGTGGTACACAAGAAAATGAAGTAAAGAAAATTAGAAGATCACAAAGGCAGCCCAAACCAAATAGAAGATTTGATGATTACGATACTTGTTTTTTGGCTGGAACTTTGGATCTACTCGATGACCCGACAACCGTGCAAAAGGCCCTTGGTAGACCTGATGCAGAACAATGGAAACAAGCCATGGAAGAAGAGATACAAGCTTTTGAAGACAATGATGCTTGGGAAATGGTAAATCTTCCAGAAGGTGCAAGTGCTGTGCAGTGTAAGTGGGTGTTCAAGAAAAAAGTCAACAGTGAAGGTAAAGAGCAACGTCGTGCCAGATTAGTAGCAAGAGGATTCACTCAGAAACCTGGAGTTGATTATGGTGAAACCTTTTCTCCTGTGGTAAGACATTCAACACTTAGACTTTTAATGGCTTTGTCTGTTGAACTAGATTTGAACATTACCCATCTTGATGTTAAGACTGCTTTTTTAAATGGTATTCTTAAAGAGGATATTTTCCTGCAACAACCTGAAGGTTTAAATCTTTGTAGTGATAAAAGAAAAGTTTTAAAGTTAAAAAAGGCTATGTATGGTTTAAAGCAATCATCCAGAGTGTGGAATCAAAGGGTAAATGATGTTTTAAGCTGTATAGGTTACAAAAAATCTGATTTTGAACCTTGTTTGTTCACAAAACATAAAGATGAAGTCTTAGTTACTATGGTAGTTGATGATTTTTTGATTTTTTCCAATGACTCAAGTGAGACTGAATTTTTTTAAAAAAGGTTGAGTTCAGAATTTGAAGTGAAGGATTTAGGAATGGCTAAAAATTGTTTGGGAATGTAAATAAAAACAAATTGTAGTTTAAAAAACTAAAATGATGCTTTCGTAGTAATGTGAACTAAAAGGTTAAAAATAATATTTAAATATAAACATTTTGTTTAACAGTGATAGGACGTCCCACAATTCAGGATAAATTAATTTTTTTGAATAAGCTTAAAATTTAAAGTCACTGATTACAAAATTAACTTTAATGTAAAAAAGCATGGGGTGCTATTTCAGTTGTCTTATAGTTTTTGTCGTTGGCTGTTTGTAAAGACAGAGTCATTGTCAATAGTTATGTAGAGCGCACCCCACGCTTTTTTAACATTAAATTTCAAACACGGTATTTCAGCATCCTCCCCCCTTTTTTACTCCTAAATTGTGTGCAAAGTATGAGCTCTTTTGCCCATGACCAATTAGTAATTGTTAATTTTTCATACATTCTTTGATCTGTTTCCAGTAAATTCATTAGTGTGTGGGTTTCAATATGTCATTAAAGATAGACACAGTTATTAAGCTGAATAATTAGGAGCATGACACTGAATTTTCAATTACCAGTGATACATGTTTTTTTAAATATTTTTAGGGAAGACAACATACCACAGCTACAAGATGTAAATGTTTTTCTCAAACGTAAGTATGAGCCACACTATATATATATATATATATATATATATATATATATATATATATATATCTTTCTCAGTATCTGACACTTTTTCAACTCATCACTGTTATTCAATTATCAACAGACTTATTTTACTAGATAAACTTCATTTACTTGGTCTGGAGAAAAGTTTTGTTTGTTATTCAAAATGGTTCTTGAATTTTTACTTAGCAAGATTTTCTAATTAAAGCAAATGCCTGCTGGACGGTTTATACTATGAGTGCGCCATGTTCATTATATTTGTTCACATACTTCTTTCCCATTTTTAACTATGGAAATAGTGTGAGAAATAACAATTTTGATATATAAAAGTTTTCTCCTAGTGATAAATACAATCTGTTAAATCTTTTGATGCAGTGAATATAAAACATATACATTATTACTATATGATCCAGCTGAAAAATTTGAAGATATGATGGCTGTATTTAATATGTACTAATAGATGCTTTCATTTCCATCAGGAAAAACTGGTTTCCAGTTGCGACCAGTGGCAGGGTACTTGTCACCACGAGATTTCCTCTCTGGTCTTGCCTTTAGGGTATTTCACTGTACACAGTACATTCGACACTCATCAGATCCATTTTACACCCCTGAACCGTAAGTGCAGTAAAATTCCTATTAATTATCTCCTGAAAATTAAAAATTGTGTATATTTTTATTAAATTTTAGAAGGAATAAAATATTCTTGTCAACAGACCAAAATACAATTAAAATTTCATTTCCCCATTGTTGACACAATCCTTAGCAGACAGGAACCATGAAAAATGAGAATGATTTATCTAAGAACGAAGACTTTCCTGGTGTATAACTGCAATGAAAACTTCACTGGTCGACCAACCAGTGCAGATGTCTCCACACCTGAAGAAGACAGTGGAGTTAGTCATTGAAATATCATGTTTTCACAACACAAACCGGCGGTACACCCGTGACGAGTGTTTTTCTGACAATGATTTAGTTTCCATCTGCAACTGTGTAATATATGCTACAATTGGCAGTGTGCTTAAATAAATGCCTACAGAGATTTCGTTTTCAGGGGTTCACTCATGTATTGAATGTGGCCTTATACTGACAAGCATAGTATGCTTCAGACAATAGTTTGCAAGCAATGTGAGCAGCTGGATGACGATGGTCCTATACAAAAGAATCTAGTATTTTCAACATATTACATTATTGGTATTACAACAGTGCATGAAGCATATAAGCCAATAAACTATTCAGTGTCAGCACAATTTAAATAAATAATATGGAAAGAGTATTGACCAACCACACAACAGTTTTTGATTAAAGTGACATGAATATTTCTCTGCCTTGACATACTATTTTCAGTTATATGCATGATAGAATACTTTACAAATTTCCATTAATGTATGTTCTCATGTTCATTTATAAGTTTCCACAGCAATTGAAGCTTATATAAAAAAAAAGTAAAAATTAATGGTCGGATAGTGATGTCATAATACAGCTTGTACAACATGACGTGAAGATGTAGGATCGTCATTTTTCACGGTGTTGAATATTAATATATTTTTCTCGGGCTTCCAGCCATGTTAATATATCATATTTGCGGGACGTTTCGAAGGCGTCCATCTCTGCCTCCATTCTCAACCAAATGTCAGTGCTTCCAGCCGTGTTAATATATCATATTTGCGGGACGTTTCGAAGGCGTCCATCTCTGCCTCCATTCTCAACCAAATGTCAGTGTATATACTGACATTTGGTTGAGAATGGAGGCAGAGATGGACGCCTTCGAAACGTCCCGCAAATATGATATATTAACACGGCTGGAAGCCCGAGAAAAATATATTAATGACTTGAAGATCTCATATATCTTATTATTTTTTTTTATGATAGAAAAGATTTCAAAGAAAAAAGCTGATTGGTTTGAAGGGGCAAATATCATGATAGGTCAGGAGAAAAAAAAGTAACGTTATATTTTCCGAGATTTCAATATTATTTAAGTTTTTTTAAATGGAATGATATACTTTTGTCCCATCTGTATGATATTGAAAACCACCATGAATTCAACAATGTAATTACAATGACCTTCCTGTGATCTTAAGTACGATATGGGAAATTCTCGAAGTTTGAGTAATCGATGTAAACAGTAATTTTTTCACTTTCCTTTATTATAATCAGAATGCTTTGGACATTTGATATGATTTATTCAAATTTCTTATTCTGAAAGATTTTAAAAGTGGGCTTGTACAGTGATTCAGAAAATATAGAAACTATTTTAATGAATGGCGAAACTGAAAGGAAATCAAGCCTCACAGTTATATGCAGAGTGATACTCTGAGAAAGATCATCAATCTTCTTGACAAATTTTGACCACATAATTCAAGATAGGAAGAAGATATATTAGTAACAGTGAATATCAGTACAACTGCGAGATGAAAATCACACATTTCTAGCAATTGTATTGCCACTACTACAGTACCCCAATTTCAAGTAGAATGTAAAATTTTGCCTCCAGATTCAAATTCAATCATGATCAGGGGCGCTGGCTTTTAGAAAACCTCATGGGTGCTCAAACTCATTTGATGACTTCAAAAAAAAAAAAAAAAAAAAAAAATATTTGACAGACACGAACGAAGTCGCAGCGACCAGCTAGTTCTACATAATCGTGAAAATTCACATATAAGTGAACAGGCAAGCAGAGAAAACAAAGATTTTACATTTTCTAAATTCCATTCCAGACCAAAAACTTACTTATTCTCATTAAAATTGGTTCAGCGTTTTTAACATGTTTGAGTAATAAACGTACAGAATTTCAAGTAGAGGACACCTCACCTTTGAGACAGTATATCTTGAGAACTGAGCGAGATTTGGAAAAATTTTAATTCTTTATTTTTGATTTGTCTTGTCGTGTTACATAAGAATCTTACACCAAATTTGACCTTGGGGAAATGTTTCTTCTGAATTTCAACCCATAACACCTCACTTTTGAGACAGTATATCTCAAGAACTAAGCAGGATATCAAAAAAATTTCTTCTTCACTTTTTGTCTGTCTCGTCGAGTTACATAATAATTCATCATCAATTTGCGGTGCCACGGTTGTCGTATGATTCCCTTGAGGCTTTTGTGCTTACGGCCGACCAATATAGCGATCTCCCCCCCCCCCCCTCCCTCACTTTTCTCTACCCAGGCTTCATTCCATTGCGTGGTGAAGGTGCTTTGCGTCGTCTCCATATATTCCTTCCTCCATGGGTGATACTCATGACATAACGTAGTGTTTATTTTATCCTTGAACGCACTGTCGGACACGCTCGCATCGTAAACAAGCGTGATCTCATTGAGACGTCTTGCCTTACCACGCGGCGTTGGAGGTAGGTAATAGTGGTATCGCCCAACGTCGATTACTGATGAAATTAGTTTTGGTGTCTATGTTTGTGGGTGCTCCGTACCCACTGTTTACCTCTCGTGGGTGCAGGAGCCCCCGAGCATCCACAGAGTCGGCGCCCCTGATCATGATGGGTTTCTGAGTTCACATCTCCTATATGAGAGTGTGAAGGTTGGAGTGCTGGAGATGTAGACCATACATTCTTCTCCTAGAAATCACTCTTGAGATTTCAGCATGGGACCTGCACATCAAAACAGAGTGCTCTATCAATGCAAGTCCTTTTCTTTAAAAATTTCCTGTTGAACTCTCATCTCTTTTAATCATTTTTCTATTGGAATGTTTATATATTATCCTAACACTTGTAGCTAATCCATAGTCTAAGATGCAGTAATTTCAGTCTTCTGAGTTCCTTGAACAAAATCTGCATTCCCCTTCCATGACGAAGGATTTCCAGGGTGCTATCTCTTTCAGTTGCCTGTACTCCCCAGCTGGTTGCCATGTCACTTTTCCAAGTAGACAGTTTATTAGTCTCTTCAGTGGATTAATTACTCCTCGTCCTGTCACGAGTCACCATATTACGTTCTTCGGTGGTTTAATTACTGATTAATTAAAAAGTCCACCAAAAAGGTTATATTGATATTTTGTTTTATTGTCGTCAAAACAATGTCAGCGATATTCACATGCATAGATACAATACAGAGATGCACTTCTGAACAGTCGCAAAAATAATCTCTGTGAACTAACTGGATGAATGATACTCTCTGTAACACTGAATAATGTCAACTAACTAACTAACTGCTCTGTCCAGCCGATCTGTTTATATAGTCTCTATCGAAATTACGAGAATTCTTCAAAGGCATCCGCCCGATATTTCTCGATCATTAACAATCACTCAAACAATCAAACATATTAAAAACAATCGAAATTAATACAAAATTACTTAACAACATTACAAAATGATCAGAAATGGTAATTAGAGATACTTAAATACAAAATTATTTACAGAAATCCTTTCAAACTGTAGTAAATTGTCCTGTAGACATCGTAACTTACATTAATACATGGAATTACAAACATTTAAGAAATTCATTCGGTTCTTAAACATATTAAATGGACTTTAAATAATTTTCTTATATAAAACAAAGGCTATATACACTGATTTACAAGAAATTACAAAACAAACTACCAGATCATATTCAAGCAAACTTTAGCTCACTACAAATACTTCATACAGTACAATGCTATTCAAAATTCAGGTATGAGGGCTGTTACAAGTTCCAGTCTAAACTCTAGGGGATTGAGAGGAGTAATAAAGTAAATGGGGGAGGAATTTAACACTCCAGTTATGAAAGAAAAATTGTAAATGTATATAAAAGGGATAATTAGATGACTAGGGGAATTTGCCACTAGAGCATTAGCTCCATCACAATTAAAATTAATAAGAATAATAAAGGTTACTTTAAAGAAGCTTTTCTATGTCTTCTGGTAGTCTATTTCCTGGCTTATGGCTCCTGGGTCAGTTCAGGTGCTGTATCTCTTTTCTATAGCACATGGTCAATGAAGATTTTGTAAATACGAGTAAATATGCTAGGTTTCTTCAAGCAAATATTAGTCACATTTTCTACCTTTTCTTTTCGGAATGTAAATAAACATTATTTGTTTTTAGTTTCATTGATGTGTTTGCACATTGAAGTAAAATTGAATTTATCAACAAAATTCTCACTCTTGTGCTTTGCACTACTGCACATATAGAGGACTGATGATGTCACAGCAGATGAAATGTCAACTACGAGTGTTTTGCCGCCAATATTCAAATTAATATAAAAAAAAAATTGGAAAATATTCCATTTAATCCAGAAATATTATTTTTCTGTTATAATAGATGAACAGGTACAATACTGGATACCTTCCCCCTATTGCTACCCTATTACAGTAGCGCCCTATTACAGTAGCAATTGTAGTAGTTATGAGACACCATTTGCAGTCAGGGCATGGAAAGTTTTTTAAAAAAATAAAAAAATGGAAGCTCTTCTTCTGAAATCAGTTAAACTATGATTTATCTGAGTTGAGACGATGAGACGATCACTAGAATAGGTTTGAAAACAGAAATAGAAGCTAAGTATCAACAACAACAAAATATTTATGAACAAATATACCATTATCTGTAAAAGAATAATCCTCAGTCTTAACCTGACCTCCTCCTCTCACAAAGCTTGCTGTGTGAATGTATAGTAAACCACTGATTTAGTGTCAGTGTTAAGCTCTAGATGACAGATGTTGAAAGTATAGCACCCTGAAACTGTGTCATCTGGGGTCTGAGGCTACGTAATTCTCTTCTGTTTGTAATTATTGCTGGTTGGTGAAACTCACTTTTGAAGGGACAAATAGACAGGAGACAGATTTTTATATACAATTATGAAGTCCCAGTTACCATAATAAATCACTCATGTCTTGTTTCTTTTCAGAGACTGCTGCCATGAACTATTGGGACATATGCCACTCCTTGCAAATCCTAGCTTCGCACAGTTTTCACAAGAACTTGGTTTAGCTTCTCTTGGAGCTACCGATGACGATATTGACAAACTTGCCACTGTTAGTACTTATAAATAATTTATAATACTAAGTTATTAAGTTTTTTTAATAACACACAATTTCCATAATTGCAGGTAGCCTATTGCATCTTGTAAAGCTCAAAGACCAAACATTGAAGAATTTATATACAAATGATTGAAAATGATTTAACTAAACATTTGACAAAAAATTATTGTGGTAATGCAAAAAACCTTAAAATTTAAAGCAGATGGTAGCTTTAGCAATATTGCTTATTTATTAAACTAAAAGATCTAATATGTTGTCATGTATCATAAAGTAACATGGAAACTACAGTGTAGCAATGGCATAATAACTTAAATAATTCATAATTTTTCATTATCACATAAAAAACAATTAGAGGATCTTGCTGTCCTATTGAAGCTATGAACAGTTTGTTGTTCACTTTGTGAGCAAAAAAAGATTTTTTTGTTTTGTTTTATCACTATACCCCTAAAAGTAATTTAATCACATTCCTGTTGATTTCTGATCAATGACATGTTAAAGCTTAAAAGGTAAATTTATTGTCATTTTGTGAAAAAATGTATGATAACTCCTCCTTTCAGTTGTTGTTTGATACATCATAATATCCTGACAGCTATCTGTGTATTTGACAATTAAATTG
>JARYHS010008074.1:47344351-47386333 GCA_031002005.1 Vandiemenella viatica
TGTTCTTCTCTATTTCTTTCTTAATAAGTTTTCTTGGGCTAGGAAATTCTTAAAACATGTCAAGTGATGAGGAGACTCTACTTCTTTTGTTTGCACTAAGCAGAAAAAAAAGGGCAGTTCTGGGTTCATTACATGAACAAAAAGAGAGAATGCCTTGGTGAATACCACCGCCTTTGCCGGGAACTGGTATCACATGAAGATAGATTTTATACATATTTTCGTATGTCTCGAGAAATTACGCACCGAGCATGTTGGGTGAGCTGTTAACGTTCTGGCCTCGCATTCGGGAGGACGGCGGTTCGTATCCCCGTCCGGGCATCCAGATTTGGGTTTCCCATGGTTTCCCTAAAATCACTCTAGGCGAATGCCGGGATGATTCCTTCAAATGGGCTATGGCCGAATTCCTTCCCCTTTCTTGGCCAACTCCCTTCCTGCCTCTAATGACTTTGCTGTCGACGAGGCGTAAAGCCCAGGCAAAAAAAAGAGAACTTACACAATCTGTTAAAATCAACTATATCGAAGTGCACCACGAACTGGAGAAAAGTAATTGGTATAAGAGAAAGATTAGCCATTTGTATGAGGTAAGTTCTGTTCATTTAATGTATATTCTTAAAAACAAAACAGAAACAAAGACGCTGCCCAAACACCTGACCTCTAACCGATTTGCAATGTTATCACTTCTCCCTTGGAGGCAGCTGTGTCATTTGCGTTGCCGTCGATATTAAGAAATACCCCTGAAACCAGGCTTATCATCACAAAGTGAAATATTCACAATAAAAAATATTGACAATTTATTTCACAATCAAAAGAAATAAAGATAGGCTCAAATACAAGTATTAACGATTTTAAATAATTACAGTGTAAACAACCAAACAAAAGTGAGAAACTAACAAGAAAAAATACAATTCTGAAAGCGAAAAATAATTTTTTATGAGCTTGAAAATTTTTCATCATCGGCCATGTCGCTATGTCGCGCGACAATTCTGTAATTCTGTACAACTGTGTCGCTCGTCGCCACGACAAAGACTGCGGCCCGACGACGGATCGCTTTGTGTGTGACCGCCCTAATTCAAAACTGTGAATTACAACAATAGCGACGTCGCGCCGCGACACAACATCGCGCCGCGACACAACATCGCGTGTCGCTATCGCTTGTCGCGTTCTGTGTGCCCAGGCCTTAAAGCTTCCATCTTCGAGAAAAACGTTCCTTAAATGTGTTATTCATGACTAATGCCCCGGCTACACGCTCCGTCTTGCATGTGCAGGTAAAACTGCGCAGTCAAAAGACGGAACACGGAAGAGTGGCCACACGGTACAGGTAAGCTTGTGTAAACCGAGTGTGTCGACGTCTCTGATGATGTGGCCAATAGAACATGTTTTTTGATGGAAGCATTATTTCATTGTTTGCTTATAAAGAATTTCTTTGAATAATTTCGTACGTCACCCATTTCACAGACATCTGTTGAAAAAAAATGTGCATGTGCAACCACCAAAAACTGTGCAGTCAAATCTTTAGCAAGTCAACGATTGCACAAGCCGCTCTTTCGAGTTTGCACACGCTACCGTCTTGCCTGCCAAACAGTTTGCGCAAGTAAGAGCGCACGTAGACGGAGCGTGTAGCCGGGGCATAACGTTAACTTTCTAAACCTGTCAGGTTACTATTTTCAGCTTATAGAAACAGAGAGCAGAAATTTGTTTTAAAAAAATGGAATTCTTGGAATCTTTTGTGGAGTCGGCTAAACGGTCATACTGCAATGAAAGCTGTGAAACGGAGATTTTCCTTGCATACATTTGAATGCCATCTGAAATTCTCATTGAGTAAACTGTAAACGTCCGCAAATGCCTGTACAAATTCCGCAGCGGTTTCCTCCGTCACGTTAGCTGTGGAGTTTCTGATTAGCCTACTAACCGTTCTTATTCATCCATTGACGAGATCTAAAACTCAAAAGCTGATGCCATATTTGATTTCGACGCGGGTCACTGACAGAAACTTCAATAAATTTGGTCTCTCTGGGCAGTTTGTGGAACTTTCCTCATCGCGACTTGTCGAATTGTTTTTTCTTCTGAGGTGCGAATTGCCTTCGCTTACGATCGGCACGCCCCTTCAGTTGTGATCGGTTGTCGTTAGTCGGTCTTTCCTACAGAGTCTGCTCCAAGAAGAGTGGAAGTTAAGTTGGTTTCTGTTCATTGTTTACTTCTTACACCATGCTTTTGATCGAACAAGTCAGGTGTTAGCTACTACTTGAGAGTTGCGCGATACTATGAGGTAGGATGAGATTACTGTGCAGTGTGCATTTGTTAGCAAAGTTTTTTTTTAAAAAAAATATGAGTCTTGTAACAGAGAGAAAATTTTTTCAACCTTTCGAATATGGCGCAATTTCAGGCCTGTGACTTGGTGACGCGGAGACTAATTCCGGGTATGGGTTGGAGGAACTGGGACCAAATTCTCATAATTTCTTGCTGCACCATAAAATACTGTACATGTTAACCCGCTCTTCTACCTAAGATTTGACATTTCATTTATTTGAAGCTCTGCTTCTGAAAGTGCATAAAGTGGAATAAATTCCTCATGTAAGTAAATTAATGACAGATTAACAGATTAGATTTTGAAATGTAATATCGTGATATACCCGGGCCCACCCGGCTTATGGGGGACCCGATCACCGGCTGTAGGGGCCCCCACTCGACAAGTCGTAGAACTAAAAAAAAGGTCGCCCATTTCGTCTGAGGGAGGGCCTAAACGAAGAATTCATGAATTCGCCAAGGGCTCCCAACTGGTTACCCCGGGCCCAAAAATCGTAGCGCCGGCCCTGTGTGCGGGTATAGGCCCCCTGAGCTGAGGATGGGGGCCCTTGAGTTGTCCTTACGGGCCCCATGAGCAGTGGTTGGGGGCCCCCTGAGCAGCGAGGGCCCTTAGTGGGGGTCTTCCTGTGTCTCAGGGGCCCCCTTTAGACGACGGTAGAGCTAAAAAATAAAGGTCGCCAGTTTGCCGAGAGGGCTCGTGGGCTTAGAGATGCGCTTTGGGGCCCCTTCAGGTATGCTTGGGGGCCCCCTGAGCTTAGGGGCCCCGGTGCACTGCACCGCCTAGCCCCATAGTAGCTACGCCCCTTCTACTCCTGTCTATGTGTATATACAGTTTAAGTTATTTAATAAGGAGAGCCGCTAGATTTGTTTGTGGAAATTATCGCAGGCACCCAGTAACTGATACCGGTATGATAAAGGAGCTGTACTGAGAGTCATTGGAATACAGAAGTGTGAAGGGAAGTGCTGGAAGTGTACAAGGCGTTTGTGGGCACAATCATGGTACTCGACTTTATGCATAAGCGAGTGGGAAGATTTTGCTTTTGTGGATAGTGCTGTAACGGAGTGGAACAGGTTACCTAAGGAAATGAAGAATAATTTACCAAAAACGCTGAAGAAATTTAACATTAATATTCGTAAATCGCAAAAGTAGATGGGGGAGAAATTTAATCACCAATAGTATATAAGATAATAATAATAATACTAAGAAACGTGTAATTAGATGGTTAAAAAAATTGTCACAGGAGTGTCAGGGGCTGATTGGCCAAGGCTAGTGGGCGTGTGTGTGGACAGGTGTGCTGACGAACTAACCTTAGGGAATTACAGATCTGCTCGAAGCGTCTCTTCTGTTCTTCTGGCAGCTCCACTAGAATCTTACCGTTGGACTGTTTGGGACTAATGTTTGACACCACTGTGGTTTGACGGCCACAGACCGAAGGTTAGAAACTGAGTTAAGTTCTTACTATATGAAAAATGCGAGACTTGCAATGGAACAGTTTATTGGCCTCTGACACGGAGTAGTACAGTTTATATCGTGCCGCAAAGTGGATCCCAACTATCACCAACTTATCTAATTCCCGAACTGTAAGAGTTAATTGTTAGGCAGATGGTCGCCCCAGATACGAGATGCATGGGAGGGTGGCAGGCTCCTAACAGGTGGCTATCAAAGTATGCTCGACTACTCTCGCCGACTGCCCGACAGTAAAGACACTACTTCATCGCTTGTACTTCCCAAGCCGCCTCGGCTGACCTACAATTACGAAGGGGACTGCACTCTAAGGTGCTGACTGCAAGCGTGCAGATTCCTGTCTGGTCAATGCTCGACCGCGCTCAGCATTGTCAACGATTGCCAGTAGCTCGACGACTGAATATTCCTATAATTCCCCAAATAGTACTGGTCTTCAAAATGACCTCTTACACTCCTCCCCCATTAGAACAAGGCATTTTCCACAATGCCGGAAGGTACAATATGCGACATAGTTGGATTTCCACTTTGAAGCTCACAAAAATATTGCAACATTTTTAAATATTTATTTTTCAATTCTGGTGAAGGTGGTCGGCCAAGCCTGAAGATAAACAAAGTCAATTAAAATTTTATGACATAGGAATAATAAAACAGTCATACAAATGGCATTAAATAAAAATATAGTTTATGAAGTAGATGGGGTATGGTCATTCTCAACATGTGCCGTTTAACTTGAGTTCGGCATAGCTGCTACTATCTGCGTAATGTTTGGTATCGTGATATTAGCAATGTTTTGTGTTCAAGTCTGACTTCGGTACAAACTGATTACAATAAGTCATACTTAAAACTAAAATCATTATAATGATTCGATACTTGGTTTAATTTAATCACATCTTGTTCAGTTTGCAATAATTTTGTTCTGCTTCCTAAGGTATTCTAATTATGAACTATGGTATACTGCTTCTGATAGATTAAATTAATTATTCAGCTTAGGAATGATCGATAAAATCTTTGTTTACTATTTTACACATTATCGTATTCTTCAGGGTGTCTTAATTTGAAAGAATTATGTTTCTAGTATGAAGTCTTGAATGCATCGTAAGACAAGTAATTGTCTCTATGTTTGGATACAACAAAGTAATAAGTTAATTATTACGGATCCTCCTACATATATGCTTACTATTTCTCTTGACAAGTGTCCAGCAAAGTTTCTGCAAAACATGATTGTTAGACAACTAGATGAAAGAACAAGTGATTACCGCAGATTGTTTACAGTTGCTTAAATTACTAAATTTAATTTAACACTTACGACCTGTGGTTCTTACTGAGTAGTATGATTCAAAGTAATCCACAATTGACATATTGCTCAACCCAAAATTCGATGAGTCTATGATTACGTTAACAATTTTAAAGATTTTAGTCTACCAGACAACGCTTACGCCAATAGTATGATAAAACTTATATAGGTCTCGTGTGAACATTAAATTAACATGTGGTTCTCTCATCCACCTGCTTATAATTAGTCGTAGTACAATAAATATAGTCTAGGACTTTGTAAAACATCAGTTAACAGTTATTTTTACTAGTCACTATTGCTCCAACTTTATATTAAGGCTTGAATCTCATTTGTTTCATTAGTAAATGCATTAGCTAAGCATCAAGAAGTGAATTTAAGCTGAAAATACGTTACAAGTGTCAAAATTGTAACGATTTCCTGATTTGATATTTCTTCTCTTTTAATTTCGGGAAATCATAATCTTATAATGAATCTACTACAATAATATACACTTCTTAGTAAAAATAACTCTATTCTTAAACTGCTTAGTCTGCCGTGACTGTGATTGTATGGTATTTCTAAATCCCATGAACAGAAATATGTTTTGAGCAAAAGAAATACATTACATGTAAATTACTATTTGTTATATGCTTCTGGTTTGTTTTAGTGAGAAACTAATTGATTCCAGTTCTTATTACTAAATTGGTTCTACACTAAAATTATTAACAGTTCTGTTTGCGATACTTATGTGTTCCAAGCATTGCGTTGCGCCAATCTTGCTGTTTCACCACTTGACTCAGCATATCAGGTTACGCTGCGCGTTACTGGCGGTGCTTTGCCGCTCGCCGTAACGGCTATCTGCAAAATTAAACTTCCGACAGTACTTTGCCTTAAAACTAAACTATACATAATTTTGACAAAGGGGATAGGTGGCCTCAATAGGGGATCTACGACAGCGAATTAACCGGACAAACTGCAAATACGGTTAACATGAGGTTCACTTTGACCTTTAAACATGAAGAAAACAGTTCGTCTCCTGCTGAAGGCATTTTCTCAAATTCTCCAATATCACGATTGAATTAATACCCATGTCTCTGTTTGCAACTTATGAGCACATATTATACTTTCTTGCAAATGATATGAATGAATTTATTAACGGTTTAAGCCGTTGCTGGGCTGCGGAGATTATAATGTGAGTTACGTATTTTTACTTCTTTTGACGTTTGAATTCCCTTTAAGTTCTAATTTAGTGAGTTTACCCTCTTCTTGATTGTTGCGTATAATAATTTCTTTAACTGAAAACAGCAATTTTTTGATTCACCAGTAAGCTTGAAAAATATTGGTTACCATTTTCGTGAGTCTATCCGTTACTAATGTCATGCAACTGCTATTGGAAATACAGAATCTACACGAGTTTTCCCTAGATCAGTGGTGAACTACCTTTCAATAGTCTAGGTTTGACAGTATTTATCACTGCAAAACATGATAATGTACAAATAATTTCCAGTAGTTAGCAACAAATTTTCAAACTTAGGTTGTTCATGCAAGGTAAATACTACAATTTATCTCTGAAACAAATAGATGAATTCTCCTTAGTGGTGTAATCTGCTTATTATCTAACAACTAATCAGACTTACTTAGTGCAATACTTATGCTGTGATTACGCTCTGTGTGTTTAATCACCCCGATTAGTGACAATTTTAAAATGAGAAGAATATTCACACAACCCTTGATATTTTCCTTTAAATATTATTCCGTTATAATTTTTGTGGAGTTCCATACTTCTTAACACTATCTCCTATTTATAGACTTATTTTTATTAGCTGTTTGATTTACTTACGTTACAGTTATGCTACTCTTACACGCTCTTATATCATACAACAATTACCAATAGTCAAAACTTAATTCTGAAACATTTGCACTGCGTATAACAGCTGTTATAGAGACAAGAATTTGATATATTTTGTATATTTGATTTATGATTCACTTATGGCATCTCATTTTGGTGAAACTCCTCACAAGTACAAAAGGTATTTAAATGAGGAAAACATGCTCTAAGAATTATTTGTGGAGTTAGCACACGTACGTAGTTTTTATATAGAAAGTGATTAGCTATTCTATTCAGTGACATACTTCAAGAAATGTTATTTACGAAAACTTATCGACTTAAAACCAAACAAAGAGTGTTTTTAACTTCAAAACCCCTTTTACTTTATGATAGAATTTTCTTCTCGGAATTTTGCAACTGAGGAAATATTATATCTTGGTGTATGGAAGTGAAAGATAACAAAGTTACTAAAATGAACTTATGTTGAAACCGTTTACAAATACAGTAGTTACAGTATATTCAAATAGCATTCAAATGGAGCAACTAACTTGGGATAGTATAGATTTGCAGATTACAATGGAAATAGATTCTAATGGGTTTTGACTAACTAGCCGTTTATTGTTGTTGATGATATTATTAGTTTGTTGTTTACTCCTAATTCACCGGTCTCTCTTAGATTGAAATTTCGTTCTGTTTCCGTTCGTTATACGTAGTACTCGGTTTTCTAATACTTAACTAACCTAGGTAACGCCACTTAGTGATGACTTCTGTATACTACAATTTTATCTGTGATTACACATCGAATGTGACTGATTCACCAAACTATTTTTAATGTACAGATTTTAAAAGACATGAATGTAGGTTTGTCAGAATGATTAGGTTTGTAAACCGACTGCATTTATGACTAATGAGGTTCACATAATGGTTATGTCTGTAACTTGGATCTGTTGGTAAGGGATGAATGTAAGTTTGTTTCCATAAACGTATGGAGTTGACGGTAGGCTTTTGAGTACGTATTGTGTCGCAAGAAAAGGTTCATGACTCCTTTTCCCAAAGACTGCACTCGTATTTTACCTTTTTAACTCGATTGACGAGTGTACACCTTGATGTTGCCCAGACAATCAGAGTTCGCCAATTTCCAACACTGTCCGGATTTTTTACATCACCCATTTTTTAAAATACTTGGTGCTCCAAATATTTCTAACATGTGGCATACAGTTTGACTCCTTACATTAAGTGAGTACGTATTACTACTGTGGACACATGAAAGACATGCCACTGAGGCTATATTTTCTCTAACTGAAACACCAGATTTGTACAATGTTCGTAATAATTTCAAATTATTCTTTTTCTTCAAAATTATGAATGCCGATTCCGTTCTAGTTACCGTAATAATTTAGGATTTTATCCATGCATAACTTCAGACTCGCGTTCGATTACATGCCGCTTACTAATTTTATACGCAATTACGTTTTTTATTCATTCCTGTCCAGTTCAACCATTCCGTGCATCGCGATAAATCTTAAATTTGATGTGGCAGATTTACTCTTTTAGTCCAACCATCCGATGTATTATGTTTTAATTCGCTATGACAAATACTTCAGTTTTATATACACTCTACTTGCGTCTAACCGTCCCGCGTCATTGCGCGTATCACTTAACACAAATGAATCTTCTGCGAAAATTCCCGTTAGAGGTATTTGAATGATGTCACGGATGCTTTAGAATATACTATGCAATGTTAGCACGTACGATTGACTTATGGGTATTCGTATAGCGGTGTGAACACGTCTGCTCCTTAACCTGAACACGTGAGAAGTCTTAGAACGTCAGCCGAAAGTGTCCACTCGCGTGGTCCTATTAACAACTGTACGTTTCGCACGTCTACTACTGCACCGTATTTCTATAGAAAATTTAATTCTATATCCTACTGCAAGCTCTGTTCACATAAGGAACCGCCTGAACGGTTGCTTTGAACACCAAGGAGCTTATACTACACCAGCAGTAAATACCCCTAACACCTTAAACATTTCCCCGGCCTAGACCGGTAACCCGCAGACTAGCGGCTCTAATTTTCCCACTCTTCAAACAACTTTAACAATGAATAACTGCGCACCAGAACCCACCAAGAGATATCACTCTCTCTTTTCCCCAATATTTATCATTAATCCAGGCCTTTAGCCCTAACAACCCACCCCATTCTGCTTGTCCCGGCTTCAAGTTACCGGCATTACTTATATGCAAATGGGTGGAATGGAGCGCCTACATCCTCACCAGGTTAACTTCTTGGGCTGTACCTGTGAGTTGTCTAAGAAATGTTGGCCCCCAAAATGACGCAACTCGCCATACATTTATATATCGGGTCTGGATCGGTCGGTCCCTTGCCGCCTTTTACCGCAAAATATTCCGCTTCACTTTAACATTTTGGCTTTCCTGCCACACTTACATTTACACGACGCCCAACCGGTTTCACTTCTCCCCGGTAATATTCTCATAATTCTTTAATACATCCATTACTAATTTGACCAGTATTTGCCTAGCAATCTCTTTTGAAATTTCCTATTCCACTCAGTAGCATCTGGATGTTTCCTAACATTAATATCTGCCTTATACACTTAATTTTGGACTTACCTGGAGAACTCGCTTCGATCTGTTCGTAAACACCGCCACTGCTATGGCCTCTGAAAATATTTTTGGTTCCACTTAAAGCTATATCTGACAGAAAACGTGCCTTTACAAGCAATAAACAACCCCGCTTAACTCACCATTATAACTCCGCTCACCCGCGTCTGCAAATCCAAGATCCTCGCGTTCAATGACTGATAACTGTTATAGATTAACTCGCTGCCATAGTTACAATAAAAATTGAGGTCCACTCACCCCTAATGTCTTGTTCTCGTCACCGCCGTCGTCACCGTCGTCGCCGCCACCGCCACCGTCGCTGTCGACGTCTGAAGACCGTCCTGTGGCTCCTGCCGCAACGTGTTGACTCGCGCCGCCGCGATCTGCTCCCAGTGTAGATCCGCGCTGCGCTCCGCCGTCGCTCGTGCGTTGAACCCGCCGTCCGATGTCTCCAGCCGCGTGCTGACGCCGCGCCTCCCGCGTTCATCTTCCAAGCCATGTGTTGATCCAGCCACCTGTCTTCCTGCCACCCCCTGTCTTCCTCTTCAGACGGTGATCGTTTACTTCTTGCTAATTCGTCAGACTCTATCCACACTGATGTTCCAAAACATCGGTACTATGCCGAAATCCCACGATGACGCCACTTTGTCAGGGGCTGATTGGCCAAGGCTAGTGGGCGTGTGTGTGGACAGGTGTGCTGACGAACTAACCTTAGGGAATTACAGATCTGCTCGAAGCGTCTCTTCTGTTCTTCTGGCAGCTCCACTAGAATCTTACCGTTGGACTGTTTGGGCTAATGTTTGACACCACTGTGGTTTGACGGCCACAGACCGAAGGTTAGAAACTGAGTTAAGTTCTTACTATATGAAATAATGCGAGACTTGCAATGGAACAGTTTATTGGCCTCTGACACGGAGTAGTACAGTTTATATCGTGCCGCAAAGTGGATCCCAACTATCACCAACTTATCTAATTCCCGAACTGTAAGAGTTAATTGTTAGGCAGATGGTCGCCCCAGATACGAGATGCATGGGAGGGTGGCAGGCTCCTAACAGGTGGCTATCAAAGTATGCTCGACTACTCTCGCCGACTGCCCGACAGTAAAGACACTACTTCATCGCTTGTACTGCCCAAGCCGACTCGACTGACCTACAATTACGAAGGGGACTGCACTCTAAGGTGCTGACTGCAAGCGTGCAGATTCCTGGCTGGTCAATGCTCGACCGCGCTCAGCATTGTCAATGATCGCCGATTGCCAGTAGCTCGACGACTGAATATTCCTGTAATTCCCCAAATAGTACTGGTCTTCAAAATGACCTCTTACAGGAGCGTGCGTTCCATTGCAATTTAATTTAATTCAAAATTTAAATATAATTAATTTAGGTTTTTTTTGTATCTTCTTGTGATAATAAATTAATTATACAACGTTACTTAATAATCTCAAAATAGACTAAAGGAAATGAAAAAATTAATCGTATGCTAAGTGATTGAGGTTATTTAGAGGTAAGAAATAACCATTGCTATTCTTGTCCCCGCCAGACTTAGTAAAGATTTTCGGTTAAATTACTTGAGGCTATAGTTTCATCGCCGCCTCTCTGAAAAATTTCGATTACAGCTTCTGGGAATATTACCAAATTAATATCTGTTGAAATACCGAAATCACAATTGTTGATAATTAATGTAATTTTTCTATATCATTCTGTACGCAGGAATTTAACCTATATTTCTTGATAATAAAAAAGTATAATTAGTAACGAGGATCATACCTGGCTATAAAGCTTATTTAGCCCAGTAACATTAGGTCGAAAATGGAGGTAATTTCGGGAAAAAATCTTCAAGCTGGATTTTTGTAAACACCCGCATTTTGGCAAAGTAAACAACATTTAAAAAAGCTCTTATCGACATTGTGATCGCTTCAGAAGTTATTAACAATCAAAGGCCACAAAAATCGTCTTTTCACAAATATCTCGCTTCTTAAGGAGCGTGCAAAAACTACTTGCCTCGGTCCAGGGGAGGGGGGGGGGGGGGTTGGCTGGAAGGTTACGCTGGGCTACTTGGGGGGAGGAGGGCTTCCGAGCCAGGCCACGTAACTTTCCTTTCATAACATTTTTCACAGTTGAAATGAGGAACAGAAATCACAACAGCATGTGAATTTTTATTTCCCTCGGTTAATAATCTCCGTATATAATTTACAATCGTCTGACAAGAGAAAACAGTACAAAATGTTTTCTGGAATCAAAAGAGAAAAAAGCTACGTGCTACGTGGGGGGAGGGGGTAGAGGCAAAAGATAGGTAGGTTTACGTGGGGGGGAGGGGGGTTCACAGGAGGCCAAAATGGAGCTACGTGGTTTATGCACGCTCCCTTATTGGTCGGACAGCAATTGCGGATATTATATAAGTTGAAAATCACACAATTTTCTACAAAAAAGATTTTATACAATTTTTACATATAAGCAACACTCTCGTATATAACGTAATTTGACTCTAAGATCAGTTAACAAACTTTAGGTTAGATTAAAATCAGTCCAAACCGAGTGGGGATTCGTAATTTTAGGTCCAGAAGAACGATGGGAACAAAACCTGTTCGACCGTAGGTATGTCAACCTTCCGAAATTGATACATATGAACGGTTGCATACATGTCATGGACAGCTTCCTTTCCGTTCTTTGTGGACAGTAGCTTTTTATTAGAGATGATGGCTCGTAGAAGTCGAGATCATTACATCTACCAGATGTTTGGAGGCAAGAAAAGAGATTACAATAAACCATTGAAAACCGAATCTGTATGATGACAGTACCAGGAATTAAATTGGCGACCTCCCTAATGCCAAACTCGAGCGTTAACCGACCACCTACTAGGGTCGATATCAACACAGCTATCTTCGAGCTCCAAATAGAGAAGAATCAGCACATCTATCTGTGTGAAAGATTCTTCATTTCTTTGTAGTCAATGAGATATTTTTAAAGCTGATAAATTTCCGGTGAGCGGTACAGCATGAAGGTGCCACAGAATTGAAATGATTGATGTTCAAAGTTAATTGCGTAAGAGTATATGTGAGTTTAACCCTCTGGCTGTCCATGTGCTAGACTAGTGATGATTCGATACAAGTAAACACGAGTAAGTACTCGATACTTTGTTTCGATACCGAGTACTTTTCATATTCGTTTTACTTCATTCGATACTTACTCGGTATCGGAAGAAAAGTACTTGTATCGAATCGAAAGTATCGAAACACACTTGATGTTAAATTTTAAACGCATCAACCCATCTACGTCACTCAGCTACGCCTACCAAATTAATTTCCCTCTGACGTCAAGTTTGTAGCATTGAAAATCAAACAAAATAAGTCTTAGAATAGGAAACTGCCACAGACAATCTGATCTCAAAGAGTTTGTTTTAGGTCCCTATTTCATTAATAAGTTGTACTTCGCTATGCCTGGCCTATGTTCGCTCCCGCGCAGCCCCAAACAAAAACTAAACGATATGGTTCATAGTAAATAAGTAGCCCACGTAAATCGGAAGAAGAAGCTGCTTCAGCTATCTTTTTACAGGAATATGACTTCTGGAAACATCACTAAGAGCTAGCTCATGGCCACAAAAAGAAAACGCACCGCAGTGACAAAGTCTCTCTCTACTTGGGGAGCGTTCATAAACCACGTAGCTCCATTTTGGGCTGTAATACGTAGCTTTTTTCACTACTGATTCCAGAAGACATTTTGTACTGTTTTCTCTTGTCAGACTATCGTAAATTACATGCGGAGATAATTTAATGATGGAAATAAATATTCACATGCTGTTGAGTGTTCTGTACCTCATTTTAACTGTGACAGATAATATGAATGAAAAGCTACGTGACCTGGCTCGGAACCCCCCTCCCCCCCTCACGTAGCTCTCCAGCAAAACCTCTCTCCCTTCCCCCTAGACCGAACTACGTAGTTTATGGACGTTCCCTTGTCAAACACTGTAACGTCTCTAAAAAGCAATTCTTTTACAGAATGGGAAGAAATGAAACTTATATTTCCTTGTCCTTACAAATACGCACAACAGTATCTTATTGTTGAAGCAAGGTCAGTACCGAGTGAATGTTTGTTTTCTAAGGCGGGTGAAACAATGAAAACACAAGAACAAGCTATCCCCAAAATATTTGGAACAATTTCTTTTTAGCAAAACCTTCCAAAAGCGAACTTTTTTGTTTAAAAGTGTTAAAATTATAATAAGTAAATATTTAATACAAAATCTTGAAAGTTTGCTTAATATGTGCGCTTTATTAAAATTTATTTGATTTTATTACACTAGGCAACTAAAATAAATAATTAAGCAAAATGCCACGTATAATTCCTACCTTTTGAAATTAATTTTTTTTAAAGTATCGATATGAGTAAGTATCGATACTTTTGCAGTACTCATATGAGTAAGTATCGTAAGACTATTTGAGTAGGTATCGATACTTTGTTGGTATCGGAACATCACTATGCTAGACTAGTACGATGTTTCGCTCTACGCATGCGTGCGACTTACCATGTGCGAATCTCCTCCTCCGTGTACTGCACCTTGGGGATGGGCTGCCCGCTGCAACAGAGACACGTAACAAGGTTAAACTGCGACATTCGAGAGGCGCGCAGCTTATTGGGTTACCGGCTTCTCCTAATGAAGACTTCTGCCACCAGGAGGATATCTGCCAGGCGGAAGCACAAGAGACTTCCCTCACCTCTTTTGATTCAGACACTACTCCAAACGACAATTTTAATGTGCTAGTTAGGACCAACGTGCAATGTAAAATTTAAAACATGTACACGATTTACCATAAATACGCATCTAGAAAAAAAGAAAATAAGTTAACCATGATGAATAATTAATTCTATTGGTTGTCCACACACACTGAGGCTGGAGGTACAACGGAACCGGGTACGAGCCCACATTAAGGGCAATAGTTTTTTCGTCTTGACTGTGGTTCTTAGGCGGATTTCCGCAACCATCAAGCAGAATGCTGGGACGGTCTCAAATCTCTGCCTCATAAACAACGCATTACGCAAACAAAAAAATATACTTACTACACACAGAGCACAGTTACAAATTTCGAAGACATATGAACACACTTCACTTCCTCCATTAGTACGTAGTAGGACCAGGTAGTACGTATGAAATGTTTGGCGTCAGCAAGGGCATGCTGCAGTAAAACCAAAGCTCCAAATTTTACCATGCCATGAGTAAAATTCATGAAGGCAGCGGACTCGTAATGTTGGGTAAAGTTGAAGAAGAAGAAGAAAAATGAATTCTATTGGTTATTGGGTGAAATGGTAATTTCGAGTATAAGGAATTATTGAAGGACGGGTTTACGAAATCTGTATATAGGCTTTGAGATACTAAGAGTAAGAAGCTTTTTTTTTTTTATTTGAGAAGTAAAATTGCTACTGATTGGTGAAGTAACATTAGTTAACAGCCTACTTCAGACGAGAAATCTGTTATGATAAAACAATAGCTCGCCTATCGACTGGATGTATGTCGTGTGCCATTGCTCACAATGAACACTTGTAAGGAGAGGGGGGGGGGAGAGAAGGAAAGAAAAGCTGTTTGAGTTGCTCTTTTATTTGATGCATCATTTATAACTGTAAGTCAATTAATAGAAAATTTCTAAATCCTCAAAACCCCGATATTAATTTTGAAACGCCCTGTATAGCACATATAAATGACTCTCTAAATTGTAAATAAGGAACGTAGGCATTTCATGGAAGTTTGGAATTTAGGAACCTCAAAACACAAATCGAAGCATTGATGTGTTGTTGAAAGCTAAGCGAATCAATCAGATACGAAATGATTACCTTTTGACTACTGTGGACAAATTAAGGAGTTTTTACAGAAACTCAATTAGTGGTGTGTCTCGTTGTGTCAGATATGGAATTGACTGCTTTGTTAATAGAGAATACAGTCTGAGGGGTAAAAAAGAGAGCAACAGAGAGAGAGATAGAATACTCAATACGTGAAGCAATAAATTTGGGTGGACATTTTATTTGACACCTAGAGTAACTAGATAACGACAGATCATGCTGATGATTCCATAAAACCGTTTGTGACAAAAAAATACACAATTTATTTGCGCAATTTGTAACAGCCGGATATTTAACGTCTTAATTTTATTTATAGGGAAATCTTCCCAGAGTTACAGATTACCAGTGAACCCTTTTAATAATATTTGTCAATAATGCAATAAAAGCACAATATCATTTCAAACGATTCTACCCATTTGACAATAAATTGCAATATGGAGAAGTTGTTCTCAGAAGCAATTCATTGATTAATTTTACTAAGAGATGTTAGTGTATCTTTGTATTCCACTAGAATATAGTCTTTTTTGTCCATGATAGGCTGATCCCTTTGTTAAGTCCTTAAGTAAAGCAAATGTTTGGAGATGAATGAATCTATTCATAATCACAGTTTCAAATGTCTGACGTGTAATGCTCGGTTTTGGTCGTGAACAGTTCTTCACATTATTTCTAGGTCAGAATCTTATATTGATTTCTTGAATCTTTAGGTAAGATATTTAATCTACGATTGTCGTTTTGGTGCAGTTATTTATTTACCTTTTACATACAATGTCTCCGACTAAGAGCAATCGTTTTTGCATTTGGTTTAATAAATAAATGTATCAGTTCTTATCTTTTTCGCGTTCTCCATAATCTTTTTGAAACGTTTATTTAAACCTCAAAACAGTATGGTTGTCCCAACAAGCTCTAATAAAAGCGAACCTAGCGTTAATGACCGTAATGTTGGAGCACCCTCAAGCCACGACAACATCAAGAATCTAAATTAAATCTATTACATTTAGTGTGTAACTATTTTTCACTATCAGTGTTTGGTTGTCATAATTTATACTTACTATCTGTAATTGTTGGCTATTTCAGCAAACTTCTCGCGTCTCTTCCGGTAAACAGGATCCTTGAAACCCTGAAAAAGAGTGTAACTATTAGCAGTATGTAGGCACAGTAAATTAGAATCATTAACTTCAGTGCAACTCTAGCACTACTTCAGTTGAACGTTACTGGAAAACGAGGCCCGGTAAACAATCATAACCAGGCCCATTATGGATTTTTTTCTTGTTTAAGCTAAGCAAATTCCAGTGATCTTTTTATTTTTATTTATTTAATTTAATTGCAATGGAGCACAGGCTCCGGTGGCAATTTCCCTACACACCCATCTTCCCCCTATCCTGCACCCACCTACATTTGCCCTCTACAAATTTTTTCTTTAAATTCCTTCAAAGTTTTCGGTAAATTATTCATCATTTCTCGTGGTAACTCATTCCAATCCCTGACAGCCCTTACCTAAAAAAGAAAATCTTCCCCACACCCTTGTGCCTGAAATCGAGTGCCAGCTTGTGGTCATGGATCATCTTTTCCCTTCCATGCACTACTTTTCATACCTATTGCAATATCTTTCCATGCCTCATCGCCAGTATATGCCCTGTACACTCCCATGACCCTCCTCATCCTCCTCCTGTCTTGCAATGACTCCCATTCCAGCTCCTTTATCATATCCGTCACTGATTGCATTCTGCGATAATTTCCAGAAACAAATCTAGCAGCCCTTTTTTGCACCCTCTCCAACTCCTGTATTTGATACGTAAAATGAGGGTCCCATACTACACTACCATATTCGAGCAATGGTCTGACCAAAGTTTTGTAACCCAATTCCTTGACTTCTCTCGTACATCCCCTCATCACTCTCTCCAACAAGTGCAGAACTTTGAAACCTTTTCCTACCACCTGTCCTATGTGTCCTGCCCATTTAAGTTTGTTATCAAAAGTAATTCCAAGATATTTACATTTCAAGTCTTCAGCAAGCAATGCTTTCCCCACCTTATATTCATAATTAACCTTTTGTTTTTTATTTGTGTATCTAATAAGGCTGACTCTTCTTTGCATTTATCTTCATTCCATGTTTACCAACCCAATTAGATATCCTGTCCAGATCACCATGCAACTGTTTACAATCCTCTTATCGTTTTGATTCTTTTATACAGCATTATGTCATCTGCAAACAATCTAATTTCAGATAGTAAACAATCAACACAATTATTCATTAGGAGATGTTTGAGATAGACGACATGCACGACACGTTTTAGACAGACTTTAAACCGCTTCGTATTAAATCAGTCATGTATCGTCAGAAACATGCAAATTCTATAAACAACAAAATACAAGAGATCTGAAGATAGTCCTCGCACGTTGAATCTGGCGTTGGGCTGTGCTGGTTGAATACAAAGAGGATTCGTCGGAAGCCTCCAGGTCGAATGTAAGCTGCTGTCAGCAGCAACAAAACAAAATAAGCCAAATACGTTTCAGGGGTATTACAGTAGAACCTCGGTAAGTCGAATTTCAAGGGAGACGCGAAAAAATTCTATTTGCAAAGGTTTCGGCTTATAAAGTGGTTTGACTTACAAAGGATACCTATGACCTCAAACGCTCGAAAACGCACGAAAACATGTTTAGAATAACAAGCGATCATAAAAAAATAGAGGTATGTGTCATATCCATGCAAAACGTTGCATTCTACTTAAAGTAACATACCTAATTTTGTAAGACTTACAATGTGCCAAACCACAAGTGAAGATACATGATCGTTATTTCATAAGGAAACTTCACTCTGTGATTTACAATCAATTTGCTGCACCTAGATATAAGCCTATGTTACAATGTGCTTGGCGAAAGCCAGGTTTATGACACTGACATACCAACATCATCATGTGAAAATGTAATTAGTGGGGCTTTTGATATTGGACTGCGTGAATGCGAAAATCATTTGGAATGTGATAACGTGGCTTAGTGAGGTGTGCACATTGTTCTCTTCCACTTTGTTTTAATCACTTCATCGAAAACCCGCATCTGAACTTTGAGGACTAAAATAAGCACTATCAGGTGTGTGGTACTGCTGTATATGCGTGTTTTGCGCTATATTAGGTACTTTAAGCGGAGAGGTTTGGCACAGTTGATTGAAAATGTAATGATTCACTGACGTCATTGAGTTACGTGTAATTTCCTTCATGCGGTATTGATTTCTTGTTAATGTGTTTCTCTCTATTGAAATGTTACTTGAGGTAAAATGCAAAGTTTTGTATGGAAATGACACACACCACTGTTTTGTTTATGATCACTTGTTATTCTAAGTATGTTTTCGTGGCGTTCGAAGCGTTCGAGGTCAAAGGTGTCCGTTGTTATATTGGTTTTTGTAGTTATATGTTCGATTTCCAGAAGTTTAGATTCTATCTTGCCTAATTTTGAGTTACAGAAGTGAAATAAATAAAAATTACAGAGGTAATGTTTATTATCGAATACCTTTGTAGGTATACGTAATCATAAAATCATGTGCGATAACATACATAGAGTATTAAAAAAAATGCTTTATATAATTTGAGCACTTCTACATCGATAGCATTTTCTATAGTATACACAGCAGGAAATGTTTTTTCTTCTGCATTGCTGGACTGCTCTATAAAATACCTTAACGTATTTAACTCTGTTCTTGGCTCTTTGCTGGAAACTGGTGGAATGTATGGTGCTTTACTTGAGTCTTCTACATCATTAATTTTGGGTTTTTGAGCAACTTTAGTCCTCAGATAACAATCCAGCAGTGATAGCTTCTTGATCGCACGTAAGGAAGTCCTAACAAGGTATTCCTGTGTCAGATACCAACACATTTCGTTGTCAGCCTTCCTCATGGCTATCTACTACGTCGATAGTAGAGCTCGTCTTTTATTTCACATTATCGAACATTTTCTTGACTACCTCCGTTTGATACAATTGCTTGAAGTTTTTAGTGATGCCTTGGTCCGTTGGAATGCCATTTTGATGTATTGGTGGGCAGATATTGAACTTGAACTGCTTTCATTTGTGGAATGTCATGTGCAGTACAATTATGAATGAACAATACAATTTTCTTATCCATTTTCTGTCAATTACTTCTAAGAAAGTATTTCCAGCAATATTCTTAAAGTCGATACATTACTTATTTTCTCTTCGAGATATAGAGGTTATTTATGTAAAATCATCGAGTTGTAGAGGTAGCAAAAGCAAACATTTATATATTCGAAGTTATAGAGGTAAAATATATTTTTTCGAGATATAGAAGGGAAAATATACACTGAAATACCTTGTAAGGAAATACTGATTATTTCGACTTATCGAAATCTCAGATTTCGAGTAATGGATGTTTTGGGACGTGAAGGAAAGGGAACAAGGATTTCAGTCCAGTTGTGGAGGTTTTGGACGTACGGAGGTTCTACTGTATTACACTTATAGTGATCAAATGAAGGATGCTATTATTTCTCGCAACTTCCATTTTCAGCGCGTCGTTCTCCACGGTCAAATAAAACCCATTTTCACACTTCGCTCAGTCCCTACCCTCCATCTCTGTTTTATTCAACGAATGATTAAATATCCCTACCACTTCACGGGCTATTAACTGAAAATAGCCTTCTATTTTGGCCAGTTGTTTTGTCTTTGTGTATAAATGACCTCGGCGTTGACGAGTGGTAAAGTCATAAGGCAAAAACAAAAATCATTTCAATCCCAAGTGCTATGTCCTTACGGCGGCCGAACGTCACACGGCGGAAAGGCGGTCCACAGGAGACGGTCCACGAACAACCCGAACAAGTCCCAGGAGCAGGCCGAAACGTAATCCAATAAACGCGCACTGCAGAGTACCGGCGTGAGGTTCACAGAGTCCGAAGAGAGTACCAAAACGTAGCCAAGAACGAGCACTGTCAGAGTCCGAGAGGCGATTCACAGTAAGAGAGTACCGAAAGCGCAGTGAACACTGAACTGAGGAGTGGAGCTGCGCGGGCTTTATTTATATGTGCGGCGGGTCTGCTCCGATTGGCCGCGGCGGAAAACTATGATGTGGTGGCGCTGGTTGGCCCGATGCCAGCGCCGCCTATATGAGGTCGACATCCATGCCCTCTACCGGGCATGCGGACGATGTCGGGACGGGATACCAGACAAAGTTTGTCAATGCCAGAGCATGGAGCTGTTCCTCCTTCGACGGACTCTACGTCTTCAGGACGGGGGTAGTATTTGCCTTTTATCTACTTCGCATTGAGTGTGATGTCTTACCGGATGATCGGCGTCCAGTTCTGAGCCGTACATAAGCACTCTCTGGGCGCGGTCCAGGTCGGAGATCTTGCGAGGGAACCACTGCATCTCACCGAAATCTGAAACAGCAATAGAGCTATGCTAAGCGAACAGAAGTAAATGTGATCTTCTGACCAGTCACCATGTAGTAGTGTATCATCCAATAACTTCTCTCTTGCTTTCTGGATTGGTATATTATTCTACATAACAATTAAAATCAATTTAATGGTGGTCTCAGACGTCTTGAATTTTTTGTAGACGGAACGTTTATGATATTTCATATTAACTACAAAAAATAAATCTCTATACTTTTCTGATGACTTTCTTTTTTTATTTTACAGAAGTGTCTTCTCTGCGCAGCAAAGGGGAACGTCTCAGTCTCGATGATCATTGAAAACCATGATCAGAATGCCTGCACAACTGTCTTACCTCCCGCAGTTCAGTGATCCTAATTTCTGCGTCTGCACTCTGGAATTTTCGCGACAATCTTGACGACTAAAACCGAGCGTGGTGGGTGAGTGGTTAACGGTTCTGGCCTCGCTTTCGAGAGGACAGGCGGTTTCGACTCCTCGTCTGGGCATCCAGATTTGAGTTTTCCATGGTTTTCCAAAATCACTCCAGGCAAAGGCCGGGATACTTCCTTCTAAAGGTCATGGCCGAATTCCTTCCCGTTCCTTGACCACAGTCCTACCCTGCCTCTAATGACCTCGATGTCGACGAGGCGTAAAACCGTAATTGAGGACTGAAGATTCCCTGTTGCAGCTGGAGTTTTAACAGGATCATAACCTGACTTTTGACTCTCAGAAAGTTGCGATTTTCGCTGCTAGTGCTCTACAGGGTGTTACAAAAAGGTACGGCCAAACCTTCCAGGAAACATTCCTCACACACAAACAAAGAAAATATGTTATGTGGACATGTGTCTGGAAACGCTTACTTTCCATGTTAGAGCTCATTTTATTACTTCTCTTCAAATCACATTAAACATGGAATGGAAACACACAGCAACAGAAGCGTACCAGCGTGACTTCAAACACTTTGTTACAGGAAGTGTTCAAAATGTCCTCCGTTAGCGAGGATACATGCATCCACCCTCCGTCGCATAGGAATCCCTGATGCGCTGATGCAGCCCTGGAGAATGGCGTATTGTATCACAGCCGTCCACAATACGAGCACGAAGAGTCTCTACATTTGGTACCGGGGTTGTGTAGCAAGGGATTTCAACATTACCTTCCTGCAATTGGGCCAACTGGCGGTGAATCGAGGAAGTACAGTACATACTAACGAAGCTAAAATGAGCTCTAACATGGAAAGTAAGCGTTTCCGGACACATGTCCACATAACATATTTTCTTTGTTTGTGTGTGAGGAATGTTTCCTGAAAGTTTGGCCAGTACCTTTTGTAACACCCTATATACATTCCAGTAAGAAATAAGTTTACCGTCTAGCCTCTGACACAATGGCTTAGTGTTCCTCCTGTGAGACTCCTCCTGCAGTATGACCCAACCAACTTTCTGGTTCAGGACTTAAGTTTTAATTTGAAATAAGCAGAATATTCTTGCTATATCATCAAGTGACAATGATTATCTACTGACACTGTAACGAACGCGTCTTGTGACCGCTAGTTACATTCATAAACTATAGGCTTATTCATAAATGTGGAATATTTTGGAGCTGTGGACAGGATGTGAGCGGCAGGTCTCAGGAAACTGGCGGCGAGGGGAGAAGCGTGAGTGCCTGTTGAGAGGAGACAGTTGTGCTAGCGAGTGAGATAAACAGAGTGGTCTACTGGAATTTCTGTTTCCATGTGGCACGGCGAACGAAAGGAGAGGGATTCTGTTCTGTGTTGGTCGGCAGTCAAGCCAGCCGATTTGGAGTCTGCTGCACTGTCTGTTTGAAAGTGGAAATGCTTCTGCCTGAATCTGGACACGAGTTATTTTTGTTTGTGCAAATGAGCTCAGGCAAAGGGCGTCTTCTGAGGAACTGTGCCTCACTGGTCTACAGAATAGATTAGAAGATAACGTCATCCAATGTGTGGCGGCAGACGTCTAAATTTGGTAATTATTGAAACACTCTGTTCTAGTTCATAGCATAGCCCAGCTACGACCCTGCAAGATTAAGATCTCTCTCAAGAGTGAACTGTCCATAGCCCGGCGAGAACATATCTTTCACCAGTATACATTCAAAATGTTGATTTTTTTATTGTTTAATTTTGTGTGTTTTTATTTTTAAAAAACTAGCGCCCACTGAAGGACAGATGATTAATTTTAATTAATATCTTGTACTAAAGTGTCATGTCAGTAATTTAAATAATTTTTTGCTCACGCAAGTTCTGTCTACTCATGGTAAATTAAATAACAATAAAACATTAATTATTTTTTCAAATTTGGAAAGAAGGTCAGAACGATACAGTACCAAGATTCCAACGTTAATTGGCGCATAGTTCTCTTTACGGACATTAGTCCTTACCGCGGGAACAACTTTTAATTTCTTTAACACTCTCAGTTGTAACGTGGAGACATATATAGAATGTATATAAACTATGTATGATTTTATATCAGAGATTTCACGAACGGAGTATTTTGCTTAGTTGTTGTTAGTGCTAGAGTTACTCGGCTGTGTGTGGAAGCAACAGGAAATCGCATAGAGGCGTGAACAGCTGAGTCGGTGGTCAGCATCCGCTCGAAAGGGTGAATATTAGTACACTCCTGGAAATTGAAATAAGAACACCGTGAATTCATTGTCCCAGGAATGGGAAACTTTATATACACATTCCTGGGGTCAGATACAACACATGATCACACAGACAGAACCATAGGCACATAGACACAGGCAACAGAGCATGCACAATGTCGGCACTAGTACCGTGTATATCCTCCTTTCGCAGCAATGCAGGCTGCAATTCTCCCATGGAGACGATCGTAGAGGTGCTGGATGTAGTCCTGTGGAACGGCATGCCAAGCCATTTCCACCTGGTGCCTCAGCTGGACCAGCGTTCGTGCTGGACGTGCAGACCGCGTGAGACGACGTTTCATCCAGTCCCAAACATGCTCAATGGGGGACAGATCCGGAGATCTCGCTGGCCACGGTAGTTGACTTACACCTTCTAGAGCACGTTGGGTGGCACGGGATACATGTGGACGTGATTTGTCTTGTTGGAACAGCATGTGCACTTACCGGTCTAGGAATGGTAGAACGATGGGTTCGATGACGGTTTGAATGTACCGTGCACTGTTCAGTGTCCCCTCGACGATCACCAGAGGTGTACGGCCAGTGTAGGAGATCGCTCCCCACACCATGATGCCGGGTGTTGGCCCTGTGTGCCTCGGTCGTATGCAGTCCTGATTGTGGCGCTCACCTGCACGGCGCCAAACACGCATACGACCATCATTGGCACCAAAGCAGAAGCGACTCTCATCACTGAAGACGACACGTTTCCATTCGTCCCTCCATACACGCCTGTCGCGACACCACTGGAGGCGGGCTGCACGATGTTGGGGCGTGAGCGGAAGACGATCTAACGGTGCGCGGGACCGTAGCCCAGCTTCATGGAGACGGTTGCGAATGGTCCTCTCTGATACCCCAGGAGCAACAGTGTCCCTAATTTGCCGGGAAGTGGCGGTGCGGTCCCCTACGGCACTGTGTAGGATGCGACGGTCTTGGCGTGCGTCCGTGCGTCGCTGCTGTCCGGACCCAGGTCGACGGGCACGTGCACCTTCCGCCGACCACTGGCGACAACATCGATGTACTGTGGAGACCTCGCGCCCCACATGTTGAGAAATTCGGCGGTAGGTCTACCCGGCCTCCCGCATGCCCACTATACGCCCTCGCTCAAAGTCCGTCAACTGCACATACGGTTCACGTAAACGCTGTCGCGGCATGCTACCAGTGTTAAAGACTGAGATGGAGCTCCGTATGCCACGGCAAACTGGCTGACACTGACTGCGGCGGTGCTCAACCGCTGCGCAGCTAGCGCCCTTCGACGGCCAACACTGCTGTTCCTGGTGTGTCCGCTGTGCCGTGCGTTTGATCATTGCTTGTACAGCCCTCTCGTAGTGTCCGGAGCAAGTATGGTGGGTCTTACACACCGGCGTCAATGTGTTCTTATTTCAATTTCCAGGAGTGTAGTTTACTTTTGACGGTGCTTACCGGTGTCGGGCTGCTCGATGTGAGGAAGCGTATAGAAAGAGTTTGGAAATTTCCGGTCCTTTACGACTCTTCTTTTAACGTTACTGATGACCTTAGAAAAGTTTTTTTTTTTTTTTTTCAGCCTCTCATTAGGGTCATCAGATGTTCGTAAATTGTAGGTAGAATCCTTGCATGTTCGTATTAACAAATCAAAGGTTTGCCAGAGGTGTAGAGCGATTTTAAGACCTGTAAAAATTGTATCCGAGACCCGGTATTTTGAACCGGAGACCTTCTATACGCGAATCACACGCCATGAAGATCTGAATCAAGTACTGAAAAATATGTGTTCAATCATATAAAAGTACATTTGTGTTTTGGGATAGCAAAAATAAATGATATGAAAAAAATACGTTTATTTTTTTACATTTAAATATTTTTCATTACACCCAGATTTGTCTCTTGACTCCGATGGTTACGGTGTACGATTAGGGTACTGAAAGTCCGTGGTTCAATCCCTGTCTCAGTTATAATTTTTACGGGTCTTAAAATTGTCATTTATCTCTCGCAAAGCTTTGATTTGTTAATGCTAAGACGCTACGACGCTCCGTGGTTAATCTATAGGTCTCATTTTCGAAACCGAGCAGGGCGGTGTAACGGTTAGCGTTCTCGCCTCGCATTCGGAAGGACGGCGGTTCGAATTCCCGTCGAGGCATCCAGATTTGGGTTTTCCATGGTTTCCCCAAATCACTCCAGGCAAATGCCTGGATGCTTCCTTCAAAAGGCCATGGCCGAATTCCTTCCCATTCCTTGCCCCCATCCTTGCCCCCATCCTTGCCCCCCATCCTTTCCCGTCTCTAAAAGACCTCGATGTTAAAAAGAGTCGTAAAGCAGTTAAAAACAAATCATTTTCGAATTAGGTGACAACGATAGAGGTGTACTGCGCGGCTGATAAGAAACTCTGTGACTGGTGTTTTTAGATAACATGAAATTATTATTATTTTACAGAATATATGCGATCTGTATTTAAATTAAAATAAATAATAATCTTATTCTTTTTTGTTAAAACAAATATTGACTGAATCGAAAGGAACCTCAACCAAAACAAACACGTCAAATGTGAAGTGAGTGACGCTTGACATTTAATTGTGACTACATAGAGATACACAAGAATCTTTCAATCCAGTACAGTGTGAAGATCATTGTTAAAACTGCGTTGGGATACTAGTTTTGTGTATAAGAGATCAAGCAGTGAGATGATAGAAAGTATTTTAAAGTACTTTATTACTTTCGTAGATTATAAAGTACGCCTACGCAAAATAAAGTTCAGTTATCTATAATAAAGTACTGGTGGTAGCCGCAGGTACGATCCCCAAATCACCTGTAAGGTAATTTTTTAACATCAGTTCCATGAAACAACCAAGTGCAAACGTTAAAGGAGACTGAAGACTGAGTAGGAACTCGTCCATCACACGGACCAGTGAGAACGCGAGGGAGGCGGTCTAGTGTGGCCCGACCTTTAACAGATCTGCGCATGTCAAAACATGAATAAACCTGCATAGTCATGTCTTTTGGTGCTTCAGCATGATATTACAGTACATACAATTGTCTTTAATACAACTTGAATCTACATCTACATTCATACTCTGCAAATCACAAACATTGTGGGTGGCAGAGGGTGCTAAGCACCAATCCTAAACCCGCCCATTCCAATCCCGAATAGTGCGAGGAAAGAAGCAATACGTATAAGTATCAGTACGGCATCTTATTTCTCTAATCTTATCCCTCCGGTCATTGCGACCTAAATAGGTTGGCGGAATAAGTATTTCATTGCACTCGAAATTTAAATTTTTTCGCATATTCTCCAATAAATTCGAACGCAAGCTACGTCGTCTGTCTTCCAGACTATCCCAGCCCAATCTACGTATCAATTCTGTGACGCTTTCATAAGGGCTGTAACAACAAGTCACGAATCTAGCGGCTCTCCTCTGCATCCTCTCAACTGAGTCAATCAGAACCTTGCGATACGGATCCCAAACCCCACAACAGTAATCCAGATGCGGACGCACTAGTGTTTTATATGCTATCTCCTTTGTTTGAGCATTACAAAGTAAAAGTTCCTATAACAGGTCAAAGAGAAAGCTAAAATAAAATTTTTAAAAATAGTTGCCACCAAAAATCTGTGCCTGACGGAAAAATTCTGATTACATATCTGAATTAAAAAATGCTCTAAATTCACTAATCAGATATCTTGCGAAGAAAATCTTTTGTTAACAGAGCGACTGTGCTGTGGACGCATCATGGGAAAATTAAAGACCAGCTTTCCATTAAACTACACATAGTATTGACTTGCGTCATGAGTTAAAATATAGGATTTTTTCATACCAGTGTGTTACATAGTTAGGGTCCAAAACCATAGCTTTTAGAATTTTTGTCAGTAAAAACTAATGAGTAAATTTGAAAGAAATTACTTGTAGAGATAGTTTTTATTATCGGTTAACATGTAGGATTCGTTGAGTCTGGCATCTTACTTCGTACTTCATTCCTCGATTAGTGTAATTTTTGAAAATTTTCAAACTTCTATCGCTGATAACTTTTGAACTATAAATTGTAGTTTATTTTATGAAGGTCGGCAAGTTCTACACGTACCTATAAGAATCACGCGTCTGGCTATTTCCTCTGACGATTTAAGACTGATTCTTTATTCAGCGGGGGACGAATCGAGACACAAGTAGCCCCACCTTACGCTTAATAACACAAGCGCGCATATACGTGGACGATACGGCCTTCTTCTCAGCGCATCGGTGCAAAGTTGCTGCCATCCGTTGACTGCAGGAGGTCCTTCAGCAAACCAAATCCTGGGCCAGGCGATGGAGAACTACTCTCAACACGGCCAAGACTCAAGCCATGTTGATAACTAGACGCCTGGGGAAGCGTGATCGCCAGTGAAAGCTTCAGCTAAACGGAGAAAACATTGAGTGGTCTTCCAGTATCGTTGTGACGTTGGACTGCCTACTGTCTTGGAGGCGTCACTTCGAGGAAGTCTGAAGAAGAGTCGCAGCTAGGCTCCAGGAGTTGTATCCGATACTCGACCGGCAGCCAATACCGGCGTCAGTATCTACTGCAGCCTCATACGCCCGGTAATGGGATATGCGTGTCTGGGGTGGGGATATGCATCACGAACCAGACTGGGCCGACTGCAGACCATACAAAAAAAAAGCGCTTAAGCGAACACTGCATGTGCCAAACTGATTCCCCTCAGCAGACCTGCACGAGGTCGCAGGTGATCCGCTGCTCCAGGAAAAGATATTAAAGATCTTTAAGTCCTTTTATAGAACGGCAAGAAAATGCACAAATTCACCGTTGGCTCTTCTGACAAGTAATGAAAACAATTAATGAGCAAAACCAAAAGAAAAACCGAAAATAAAGTCAATTAACACGTATGGTTGAAGGAAATATCAGTAAAGCAGCAAATGTGTGTGGATGGTGATGATAGTATGCGGGACTCTCGTGGAGATAAGAAGTCTAATGCCCGAAAGACTTCGAAAATTTACATTAGTAGCAGTTTTTCAGCATAGGTGTAAAAGGCTAGAAGATTTGGAAACGTTGTTCCACAGATGTGAAATGATGACGAAATATACCGCCCATACACCACGTGGAAAGGACGAGAAGTAGGATTTATAGAAAACATTGCGACATTTGCGCAAACGATGATGTCATTGTAACGGGAAAGACGTATATAGGACAGAAGTTTGGAGAGAGAGAACAGTCGAGCGGCTAGAGGTTTACCTGCAGAGGTGCTCCCGGCAAAGTGTTCGCAATGTACGTCGCAGTCTCTCGTGAAAGGGGCTACAATTTTTAGATGAAATGTTAGAAAAGAACTACCTACTAAAGTTAAAGGCGTTTATTAAGCATTGGTCTAACAAGGGACACCTTTCACCTCTAACGCTTGGAACCGCACGAAAACATGCTTAGAATAACAGTATGCTTGGCAGATTTTAATAAGAATTTTAATTAATCGATAAGGTTAACGAATTTGGACGGCTGCTGGATAATGTCACCCGTTATCTTCAAATTGTGTGTTTGGAAGCACCTCTCAAGTTTTGTCGTGTTTATATTTTGGTGCTTTCGTGTTCATTAATAGCCCTCTGTTACTATTGCGTTTGAATTGTATTTTTTTTTTTATATATCTTCGTCGAAATTTGAAAATAAAGTGATTCGGTTTCGTGATCCATAAAGAAATACTGTGTTTCAACTTTGGAAGGCATGAAAATTTGATTTATGTAACAAAAATATACGAAAAGTCGTCAAACAATAAAGCATGTCATTTTATTGGTTGCATTTATTTTTTATTCGCGCAGATTTGAAATGAAAGAAAATTACACTATTAGTCATTTTACGAGGCGAAATTGCCTTTTGTTCTTCCGGCTGGAAGTTCAAATGAAACATCGTTATTCATCAGACCATATTAGTCTTTCATAGTAGCACTAGAGGAAAGCACGTTATACGGGAAGCGTGCATTGGATATTGATAAATTTTTCAACTGCGTATAGATATTCACCTCATTAGTTGTAGCTGCTTCCACCTTTTTTTTAAAAAAAAAAATACCAAATGGTATTCTTAATGCGAATACCATTTGGTATTTCTCACTTAATGTAATCGTATAATATGTTACTACCAACAGATCTACTGAAGCAAGAGAAATTATGAATGTAAACATTTTATGGATTGTGATGGAACTGACCGAAGCTGGCGTCCTTGGAGAGAGGCGTGGGCGGCGGCAGGTCCTGTCCCTCCTCGAAGCTGGCGAGGTTGATGGCGGCCACCTCCCTGCGCAGCAGAGCCACCAGCTGCTCCATCCGAGTCTCGTCGCACTGCACGTCCACCAGGATCTCGAACTCAGAGTCCTTGCGCGAGCTCGGGCGAGACTCGATGTGCATCACGTTCACTCCTAAGTCCTGCCAACAGTTTACCGTTGATGTGTTATCTTGATGTCAAGGAGCCGTAACATCCAAAGGAAAGAGAGAAAAAATAAGTGCCGGTATGTTATATTCCTTGACAAACATTAAAATCTCATGCAAGCGTCAGTAAAGAACAAGGAGAAGAAGACCTAGAAATACACTGAAGAGCCATAAAAACTGTTACACCTGCCTAATATCGTGTAGCGCCCCCTTGAGCACGCAGAAGTGACGCAACACGACGTGGCATGGAATAGACTAATGTCTGAAGTAATGCTGGAGGGAATTGACACCATGCATCCTGCCAGACTGTCGATGAATCCGTAAGACTACGAGGGGGTGGAGAACTCATCTGAACGGCACGTTGCAAGGCATCCCAAATATGCTCAACAATGTTCATGTTAGGGAGGTTTGGTGGCCAGCGGAGGTGTTTAAACTCAGAAGAGTGTTCCTGGAGCCACTCTGTAGTAATCTGGGTGTGTGAGGTGTCGCATTGTCCTGTTAGAATTGCCCAAGTCCGTCGGAATGCACAATGGACATGAATGAGTGCAGGTGATCAGCCAGGAAGCGTACGTACGTGTCAACTGCCAGAGTCGTATCTAGACGAATCAAGGGTCCCATGTCACTCCAGCTGCACACGCCCAACACCATTACAGAACCTCCACCGGCCTGAACAGTCTCCTGCTGACATGCAGGGTCCATGAATTCATGAAGTTTTCTCCACATCCGCACACGTCCATCCGCTCAATACAATTGGAAACTAGACTTGTCAGACATGTTTTCAATCTTCAACAGTCCTATGTCCGTGTTGACAGGCCCAGGCGAGGTGTAAAGCTTTGTGTCGTGCACTCAGCAAGGGTACACGAGTGGGCCTTCGGCTCCGAAACCCCATATCGATGATGTTTCGTTGAATGATTCGCACGCTGGCACTTGTTGATAGCCAAACATTGAAATCCGGAGCAACTTGCGGAATGGTTGCACTTCTGTCACGTTGATCGACTCTCTTGAGTCGTCGTCGGTCCCGTTCTTGCAGGATCTTTTTCCGGCCGCAGCGATGTCGGAGATTTGATGTTTTACCGGATTCCCGATATTCACGGTGAACTCGTGAAATGATCGTACGGGAAAATCCCCACCTCATCACTACCCCGGAGATGCTGTGTTCCATCTCACGTGCGCCTACTACTATAACACCACGTACAAACTCACTTAAATAGTGATAACCTGCCATTGTAGCGGCAGTAACCGATATAACGCCTGCGCCAGACACCTGTTGTCTTATAGAGGCGTTGCCGACCGCAACGCCGTACTCTGAGAGTTATATCTGTGTTTGCAGTTTCTTTCGCTCTTCAGTGTAGATGTATAATAATAACAATAATGAGTATGGCATTTTCGGTTGGGATATCTCTAAAAGGTGCGGCTACCGATTGAGTGTTTCGATTTGCAACCCATGTGCCTCTGTCTTGGCTACCTCAACCTATCCCGGTAATCCTACAGGGTAAAGAGAACCTACAGTTTAACGTAGAATCTGAACCACGGAAGCGTTTTGGCATACTTCATATTACACAACGAGCTGTGCTTGAGGTGAATGTTGGGTTAAAGGCCTTTGAAAATCCGCGTCTAGTCGGAGATTAGAATAGGGGACCTTTCCGTCTCTAGTCAGCACCTTAACCACTGAGACACAAGATTGTTCGAAATAGATTAAAGAATGAGAAAGACGAGACGATGCAGATATTTATCCGAATCGTGACGTGTGGCATCCGATAAAGGCCAGGTTTGACGGAAAATATATACTTGCATAAAGTTGAACGTATTATCTCTCCTAGCACATGCACCGCATTTATGACATTAAATAAATGTACAAATCATTGTTTGAAGAAATTAATCCCGACGGTATTTGTTTCTGTGTAGACGTTAGCGACACCGCCAGCTATTGATAGAGAAGTGGGGCAATCGACGACTCGGACGAAGTACCCTGTTAACGGGGTTGTTACATGTTGCTGGTCCGTGACTGGGAACACTAGCTCGCTTATTAGCTCCATAAAACAGTGTTTAGCGTTCCTCTCAAAAGAAGATTAATGTTCCACCCGAGAGAGCTGTTCCTCGCCGCTAATAGGCTCAGTGCGATCATAAACACATGCAGTGTTATACTCTGTTCACCATCAACTGGCGGCCCAAGGTCACGTTTCCATTGCCCCCCCCCCCGATTGCCTAACCCTCCAGCCAGACCGGTTTCGCCAGGCAGACGAGCACTCTCTCCTGTCACCTATAGACGTAAAGAAGGCGGAGTGGGTATAGAGGAGAAAGACCTTGAACCCCCTCTGTTAACTTAACGCATTATACTATACATTCGTTGAATTTTACCGGTACAGCCATCATACCTAATAAATTCTAAATAACGTTGCGAATGTTCCACTTGATTAAAACAGTATTATAAGATTTTATTGTAATCAATAGTAAAGGAATGGACAGCGCGTTGGCATCATATTTGATTGTTCACTACCATAATCATTTTAATCAACACAATAATCACTTGTCAATAAAATCTACACTATTATGAATCTCTCAGCGGGCGCGTATGTATGTCCCTTTGTCCAGATATAAAGCAGAAACTACAGAATAAATTTCAATGTAATTTTCACAGTTTCAAGACTCTACGTGACCAGAGAACGGAGCAAGAAATGATAGTTCGTTCGTAACGAGAACAGATAAGCGACACAGATCGTGCTACATGTAAGATGAACACTCCTTTACGAGATACGCACTAAAGATCACGCTACAACAGATAACCACTACACCCTTTGGTCTCTGTCAACGTTGTATTCTGATTACGTTAGTCTATTTGTTTTCTTTTTTTCCAAAATATATTACGTTAGAATACACGGAAAATGTTAATCAAACCAGTAGATCAAAATTAGTACTTAAATAAGATTAACGAAATTGTGGACTTCAGTCTACCGTAAAGGTTACAGAGACACTGCATTAGAAATGATCGTGTTTTATTACAACAGGAAAAACAAAAGGCAAACGCATTTCAACTTCAAGGTCTGCGCGGAGGAGGCAGCGGGAAAATGTCACATCTAAATGCGCTAACCGACATTGCCTGAACTAGCTGACGTTTAGCCGGCCTCGGTATCGTAGAGGTTAGAGTACTAGCTCCGCGTGCCGAAGGTCGCCGGTTCGAGTCTGGCCGCGGGCATATGTGTTTAAGTGTTGTATGTGTGAATGTCTTGTCCGTCCTGTAGTGTACATACTTGTTAGCAACGAAACACTAAAGAAACTGATACACCTGAAGAGTCATGATAAACACATTGTGCTGGCTGTATGGCCTATGTAGCCCAATGGCTTTTAAAAAAAAAAAAAAATACATTTGCTCTATCCGCAAAGAATTATCATTCACAAAAACTACAATAATTTTAAATTTGCAGAAAATCGTTTAGTTTTCAGTGTGTCTATCGAAACATTGTTTGTCAAAGTGCTTATTATATGAGAGGAACTTATAGCGATATAGGTCAACGTCATAGAAGAGAAGAGAAAATACGCAATTGTGTGCTCAGAGGTCTACAGAGGGAAAAAAAATACTTTCTTGTACTCGCCAACAGCTATCTGCTCAGTATTCAGCCTTTATTAACTTCTGAAGGTGCCTCACAGACTACATGAAGCGTGATTTTTTTGATGAGCCATGACAGTTTTGGAAAGTGAAACTGAGGTCTTCCTTGATTGCGCGTCACACAAAAATTATCAGAAAATTATAGAGGACGTTTTCAGCACGCCACGAAGGTACTTAATTTTGAGTATCATATTATGTTGTTACCATTCTTATTATGATTGTAACTTTCACCCCAGCTTGTTAGGTGTCCTGTAGGATATGGAGTTCATCTTTCATAGCGACAGGCAGGCGAGGCCCGTGTCCAGTTCGGAAAGAAAGTTCACAAACTTACGAGAAGTGGATTTGACACGGCAGCTATCGACTGGAAGCTTCGCTCTTGCCACTTTCATCACGAACAAACTTAATTCACGTAAAACATCAATTGCGAATAATGAAGGAGCTATAAGTAGTAAAATTCAATATTTCTGTTACTTTTTTGTGAGGTAATTGTATGGAATTTGGCTGAATAATTGGGAGGATGAAAATACATTGGTAGTTGTACTATTGCAAGTTTTAACTCTAAAGAAAGCTGATTGTAAAATACATATGTTTGCAGATGATACTTTGATTTTCTTACATGGGAAGAGTGTGACTGATATAGTGAAAATATTAAATTATGATCTAAAAGGTGTTGGTAAATGGCTACAGTAATAATTCACTAAGTTTGAATGTTTCAAAAACAAAATGTATGATAATGGGGAAGCATAGAGCAAGAAAAGAGGCAGGAGAAATACAGTCAATTTTAATAAATGGAACCAAAATAAATTGGGTCCAACAATATAATTATCTAGGAATAATTATTGATAACAAACTAAATTTTGAAGCTCATGTGGATTTTGTAAACAAAAAAGTTGCAAGAAAGGTTAATTTAATATATAAGTCAAGAAAGATATTGTCTAGACCAGGAAAAGAACTATTGTTTAAGACAATTGTGATGCCACATATAAGATACTGCTCCACAGTGCTTATAATGGCAAGTAAGACAGAAATCAGTAAATTGCAAACAAATATTAATAAGGGTATCAGAGCAGTTTTAAATAAAAGACGTACAGAAAATGTGAGCAATATGCTTGAAATGTTGGGTTATTTATATATTGAAAAAGAAAGAGTAAGAGATGGGTTAACATTTATATTTAGACTGCAAAATAATGTCTAAGCAGATTGGTACAAAAAAAATTGTGATGTTCATAATAATGGGACTAGACAGGTTAATCATTTCCATGTGACTCATAAACAAGGTGCTAAGGCACAAAAGACTGTTTTTTTATAAAGGAATACTTATATATAATAAATTACCGCAAGAAATAAAGGATTCTGTATCTGTTGGAAGATTTAGAGAAAAAGTGGGTTCATGGCTGGAAAGTTGTGTGACTTTGTAAAAATTATTATATTGTAGTATTTTTTGTTTGTTTTGTTTTTGTTATTATATAGTGTACATATAATTTTGTTAAATGTATTAGCCACAGGCTATTTGTGAATAAATAATAATAATAATAATATTTCTCTGGGTCTACTGGAGATCGCGATTCCGCTACAACAACATATAGTAATATCGTTGGAATACTGATGTAGTCAGGTGCGAGACGTATTATTACCAAGCAGTAATTCAGTTGTAATACAGCCTGGACCATTATTTTCAAGCACAAATTAGGTTGTAATACAGCCTGGACCAGTATGAAACCGTTAAATGTACTTAGTGAAGAATTTATAGAGGAGTCTTGCGTTTGACCACTGCAGTATTATGATGACAACTCGTGGCGGAATCGCGATCTCCAGTAATCCCATTTCTCTGATACTGCATAGTGTAAATGATGCCGAAATGTTCATAGCGATCTTGGAAGCTGTTCGCTATTCTAGTCGCTGCAGCTCACACAAATTGTTGTCTGCTCTAACCAGTCCTGTGAAATAAGATAAATGCCTGCTGTTCCCGGCGGCTATCTCTTTATGGTGGGCTGGTAGTTTATTGGTTCAGGCGCTTTACTTTCGAAAGTTCGTTGCTCCGGTCCCGGGTTCAAATCCCGGTGGGTGCAGAAATTTTTGAGAGTTGTGTTTCATCATATGAGCTACGCCAGGACATTCCGTTGTTTGGATTCCACGTTAAACTGTAGGCCTCTGACGCAATGGCTTAGTTCCCAACCAACCTTCGGGTTGTGTACTAAGATAGATTATCTGTTCATAACAAAGCAGTAATGTCTTCACGGGTGTACCGCCGGATTGTGTCGTAGTAACACGATATTTCGACGACTACCTCCGTCGTCTTTTTCAGGTGCGAAAACATCTGTACTGGTCGGCTGACCGACAGTATCTGTCTCCGTTTTTATAAAGGTCACGGGGTTCAAACGGCACCTGCCGCACTCCCTGTACAACCTTAGTCACTAGATTGTATGTGATTGGGTCAGCGCCACGCTCCGGCCGTTCTTTACCTTCCCGCGGAGTTTCCTCCACGGTACTCATAGGATGGCAGGCTGAGTGGGCCTGGGGAGCCGTTCCGGACGTTCAGCTTCGAGGAAAAATCCTCGGCTTCGTCGTCCGGGCCGTAGTATGGCGCTTTACCGCCTGAGCTACGCGGCCGCATCCGTTCTTATATTCATAGCAATATTTGGAAGAAATGGAACTAGCATGATTTCGTGCTTCCTTTATTAGTATGAAACTGAAGTCTTACTGAATGATCTTGGTACTGTGTTTTCAGTGCAGAGTGTTATCTATATTGTAAATGAAAGAGAGGGAGTATGGAACTCAATGCCGGCCCCTTTAGTCCTAGTTTTCTGAAAGAAAACATCAGCGAGCAACCAAGTTTAACGTACCCATTCGATGACCGAGTTACCATCAACAGAGTTGTATGCCCTTACTACATAATGCATAGACCACGAACATGGTATAGAACAGTGATGTCAAGGATAGGGCCCGTGGACTGCATCCGGCCCCCGGGCCCTATCAATACGGCCCGCGATCGCAATGTGACACAGAGAGAAGAATCATGTTTTTTAGAGCTTCTAGACTTCACTCGATTCCTCTACGTAACTTTTAAAATGCGCACACTACACTTATCTAAATTTAATATACGGCTCTCTGCAATATTTAGTTTGACACCTATGGTATAGAGTCTGGTGCCGAGAAAACGTGTATCATCAACTTTCTTACACTTCTATCGAAGTTACGTATTACGAAAATACCTTCCACCACATCTAGTCAGACCAGTTAACCCCGTGCTGAATGACTCTAATTAACTACTGTGTTTTTCTGTGACTACTGGACTTTTTGTCCCAGTAATAACTGAATTGATTGCAATGATGCAAATAAAAAAAATACTACTTTCTAACAAAAAAAAACCCCGGTATTACGTAGCATTTAAAGGAGACTCTATTGAAAAAGTTAATAAAATTGATGTATCATACATGTAAGTAGTTTGTCCGTTGTGTCTCCTTAAATATCTCTTGATATTCGTTACCTGACAACAATACAACATTACTAGTTTTTGTTAAGCTGTTAGCAAACAATAAGATGACATAAAAATGAAGACAAGGTAAACATCAACTCATACATGTGATTCAACATTTCAAGAATAATACGAAGCTGCCAGCGGAATTATTTTTATATTGCTCCAGCTGCTCTGCTTGACAGACGCTTGTGATCGTATAACATTAGTCTACAACAAAAATAAATAAAGATAAAAATTTCTGTCCAGTTCTAACAATGCACAAAGAGCAATAAGCGAAAGGTAAAGATCTTTAAAAAATATTAATTTCAACCCACGTAACAATACCCTCATATGAATACAGCTTAATTAGGTTACATCATTCCTACTGTGCCTTTTGTTTACCAGTTATCCCAGTTATGATACGACAATATGGAAGGATGAGTGATATATTTCTGTTTATCTGTGCATTACGGAGGACATGGATTCAAACGCCATACGGCTATCGGTTTTCCATCGTTTTCCAGTATCACTTCACTCAAATTCCGGGACGATTCCTTCAGAATGCCTTGGTTCGGATGGTAACTCTGAATATGACGACAAAGTAAAAATACGAATTACACATTAACATTGAAATTGCAGTTACAGCTATGGTATTGAATCCGCAGAAGGTATACTTATAGGGCATCCACAAATTACGTGAGGTGTTTTTCAGGATTTCTGGATCCCCCCTGGTGAGATTTCGTGAGATCTGGCCGGACCCCCCCCCCCCCCGCACCCCCTCTGGTGAGATCTGGTCCGTGTGAACCCCCACCCCCATAAATCGCCCTGGAAACTTTTGTACACTTTTTTTTTTAGGTCACACCCTAACTTTTTTGACGAAATACCCTCCTAAAATCGACTTTGGCGCAAATTGTAGACCTTTTTTTTGGCTCTACTGTCCCCAAATTTTTCGCAAAATCTCACGTGAGATTTCCGTAGACCCCCCCTCCCCCCTGGTGAGATCTGGTGAGACTTCGCCGGACTCCCCCCCCCCCCTATTTCACCTCACGTAATTAATGGATGTCCCCTTAGACTAGATCTCGTAACGTATCCGGTGTTTTGACAGACTGATACTTGTCTGCCTCAAACACATAACTGGTCTGTTACTTTCCTATACCTTCACTCTTTCAAGCAAACTCAATAATTTAATTTTTTCTCAGTTGCAATTAAAGGTGCTATTACTACCAATTCATTACACGTCGTTTCACGAATTCCAGATTATTATATCACATTCAGCATTTAAAACAAATGAAAATCTTTACAATTTACTACTCCTGTTAATCGAAATCGTTGAAAATAAGTGTCAAACTGTTACATTTTCCAACCAATGCTTCCGTACTAGTGTCGCGTGGTAATGGCCGAGCGAAGAATTACCTTCGACTTACCCCTGCGTGCACGTAAGTTCGTCCAGCCTGCTCGCCGTCAACTTCTGGTTCTTCCCGTTGGCGTCTGCAAGTACGGGCTGGAAAGCACTAAAATAATCACTCTAACTACTGACTTGAGGAATTGTTGTAAATAACTTCAGAGATGTTATGAACAGGCATTTATTCTTGAACTCTTCGGAGAGATAAGTGGATTGATACAGTTGAATGATACATCTTAATATGCATAGAAGTGAAATGGTTTCCTTACTATAGCCGAATGGCTGAATAAAATAGCGGGAGGGTTGGTACAAGCCTCGCCTCGTGAGCATACGAAGGGTGGAGCTGGTGGTGTAATTTCTAACACTGCTTAAGTCATTGGCTTCATAAAAATTGGCAAGTTTACGGTGTGATATTCAAATTGAAACTGCGTAGAGGACGAGTACAGAACGCGTCACTCTACTGTCGCTTAAGGGTGGGGTGACTGTCTCCCATTGGCCAGCTCACATCCCGCGCTGTGGATGCAAAGTTTAATTGGCCAGTTGGAGGCGTCTTTCTAGAAGGTACCAGAACATTTCGAACCTTGTTTCTCACAGTCAAAACTGCTTGCCTCTGTGGCCTTGCAGGAAGGGTTCAGATTCTGCAAACGCGCTCTCATGTTCCACGTCCGCCCAGGCTTGCAGCTCACCGAGACTGGCTTACACTCACTAGAATATTAACTACCAAATTATTGAAATATGCTACACTAGTTAAGGTTTCGTCCTTCCCAACGTATTAAATAAGCCGGTTCTGTATCCGCCATTGAATTTTAATGTTGATAGCTGCGGAGGCTGTCATTAACATCTAAGGGTGGGTTTCCACGGTACCTTTTTTGCAGGTCGCGGCAGATTTGCCGCATTTTACGTATCAGCAGGCGCCACAAGCAAGCCTTTGCTACCTCGCCACCAAGTTGCCTCGTGTAGTTTCAGCTACCACAAAGAGGACTGTACAGCAAAGGAGGAGGGGTGCGCACCTCTGCTGCAGACAGATTGAATCAATGCCTCACTACCCGAGTCTTTGATGATACCGATTGGGCGACGGCTGGATTCGTGCCATCCCCGCCAGCACAGGGAGCAACAGGTGGCTCTCTTCCCACGGCTGAGAGCTGACTCGGCGCGGCCTGTAAATTCCGGGCCGTGGGAAACCACCTCACTAATGCCACGCGTTGCTCTTAATTATGTGTCCCCTGCAAAGTAACAATACATCTCTGCTAACTCTGTAAAGAATCAAAACGATAGAGGATTGTAAACAGTTGCAGGGTAATCTGGACAGGATATCTAATTGGGTTGGTAAACATGGAATGAAGATAAATGCAAAGAAGAGTCAGCTTATTAGATACAAAAATAAAAAACAAAAGGTTAATTATGAATATAAGGTTGGGAAAGAATTGATTGCTGAAGACTTGAAATGCAAATATCTTGGAATTACTTTTGATAACAAACTTAACTGGGCAGGACACATAGGACAGGTGGTAGGAAAAGGTTTCAAAGTTCTGCACTTGTTGGAGAGAGTGATGAGGGGATGTACGAGAGAAGTCAAGGAATTGGGTTACAAAACTTTGGTCAGACCATTGCTCGAATATGGTAGTGTAGTATGGGACCCTCATTTTACGAATCAATTACAGGAGTTGGAGAGGGTGCAAAGAAGGGCTGCTAGATTAGTTTCTGGAAATTATCGCAGAATGCAATCAGTGACGGATATGATAAAGGAGCTGGAAGGGATTCATTGCAAGACAGGAGGAGGATGAGGAGGGTCATGGGAGTGTACAGGGCATATACTGGCGATGAGGCATGGAAAGATATTGCAATAGGTATGAAAAGTAGTGCATGGAAGGGAAAGATGACCATGACCACAAGCTGGCACTCGATTTCAGGCACAAGGGTGTGGGAAGATTCTATTTTTTAGGTAAGGGTGTCAGGGATTGGAATGAGTTACCGAGAGAAATGATGAATAATTTACCGAAAACTTTGAAGGAATTTAAAGATAAAATTTGTAGAGGGCAAATGTAGGTGGATGCAGGATAGGGGGAAGATGGATGTGTATGGAAATTGCCACCGGAGCCTGTGCTCCATTGTAATTAAATTAAATTAAAGTTAACAATGTTTATAGTTAACTAGCTCGTAGCCGCGACTTCGTACGCGTGGATTAAGAATTTTTTTGCCAGAATTAAATATAGAAAGTTGTTGGTAACGAAGGATTGGTCCCAAACAATATCGAGTCGGAATAATATGACAGGAAAGCTATCACTATATCACTGTTCCGTCGAACCTGTCTCTTGAAGAGAATCAATTTTCAACACATTTCTGTCACCATTCGATAAGGTCTCAAAATTTCGTGACTACAACTATTAATCATACTGGAAAAAATATCCTGTGCTCTTCATACAGATTTCCTTATAAAATTCCATCATAACGATTTAGCCATTTAGTCGTCAAAACGTAACAAAAAGACGGAGACTTACTTCCGTATTTATAATAATATTACTGTGGTTCACACTCACACACTGACTGCGAACAACGCCTGAGGGATCATTATAACGTAAAAAAGTGTACACCTACGACATTGCAAGACTACCTACGATTTCCCTCGCATTGAACCCCTAACTTTCTAATATCTACAGTTTAACATTCAATCCGAATAACCTACGGCCCAGGCCTGACTCTTACAATGAAAAACAATTTTTAAAAATCCTAGCCTCCACGGAGATTTGAACCGGAGACCACGACGTTCGTAAGCAAGCGCTTTAACCACTGAGCTGTCAGTCCACTACACGGAAACACGGTACGGAGACATCCACATCCAACGTGTCTGTCTTTCGCCGTATTTCGAAGTTATGAGACAACATGTGTTATTTATACAGATAATTTTTCAACCAAATGTAGACAGTATTTTTCTCCTTGTTTCAAAGGATAAGTGTGCAAAGTTTCATCGAGATCGGATGAAAACTATGGATTTGTATGAAGAACAAACAAACTAACAAACAAACAAACATACATTCAACTTTATATGTAAAGATTTACATGCAACGAAACTAAAATCGTTCTAGTTAATAGGCATTAATAGGCTGATAATACGTGACAGCATGTCTCAACCTGAAGGTACAGGATGTTTAATTAGTTGTGAAAATATCTGTTTGTGCTCACCTGGAATACCTGTAGCGCCCTGGCCAGCCCTCCCACCTGGTTCTTGAGGGAGAACACCACAGAGCTGAGCGTTTCCTGGCGCTTAGCGTCCACGCGCACATCAGCGTCTGGCGGTTGCCTTCCTCTGCCCAGCTGAAACACAGCACACTGCGTGTTATAAAAAGCTGCTGTTCTGATGGACATCGAGGTGTGAATAGATGTTATAACGACTGACACATAAATTCGGTTGCATGCAGTTTATGTGATAAATGGAAAATTACAGAATATTTTTGAACTGATTTTATTCCTGTAATGAAACACATGTAATAGTGACACACTTATTCAACATGAATACCTTTGGCCTAATACAGGCTTTAAGTCACATCAGCCAAGCAACAGATCGACCGAGCGTGTTGGATAAGCGGTAACAATCTAGCCTCGCATTGAGGAGGACGCGGGTGCGAATCACGATCCGGCAATCTAGATTTGGGTTTTCCATGGTTCCTTCGAAAGGCCATGGCTGAGCGTTCCTTGCCCCTCCACCCATCCCCTCCTTTACTGTCTCTAATGACCTCAACGTCGACGACAACCAAAAATCAAATAAAACAGAACCCACAGATAGAGTCATTAACTGCTTCAATGACACAGTATTATTGTATTTTC
>JARYHS010008074.1:47387333-47402333 GCA_031002005.1 Vandiemenella viatica
TCCACCACTAATTTTGTTTTGTGACGTATGCGGCTGTGATTGAGCATCCAAAGTACGGTATTGCATCCTGTATTAATAATGCTCTTGAATCTACTCATGCCTTTGTGGTACTAGGGACACATGTTACTGGATGGCTTGTGGTTATGTGGGTGACATGGGATGATGCTGATGTGAACAGTTTCGAACTTTTGCACATGCTACTAGATAGCAAAGTTGTCTGAGGTGAGTGAGAGGCGATGCTGATGTGCACAGTTTAGTACCTGGGGGTAGCTGTTACTGATGGCTTTTTCTGGTTCCAGGGTTAATATGGAGTCCACAGTGTTGGAGACTTGAAATGCTGTTTGCGAAGGAAGGCAGCTAGAGTGTAAATATGTTGATACCTTTCTTTCACTCGCCAGACTGAGTATAGTGTGTGTAGTTCATTTTCACCAATAATGTGTGTTTTGTGACGTATGCGGCTGTGAGTGAGCATCCAAAGTACGGTATTGCATCCTGTGTTAATAAATGCTCTTGAATCTACTCATGCCTTTATGGTACTAGGGGCACATGTTACTGGATGGCTTGTGGCTATGTGGGTGATGCTGGTGTGAACAGTTTCTTACTTGTGCACATGCTACTAGATAGCTAAGTTGTCTGAGGTGAGTGAGAGGCGATGCTGATGTGCACAGTTTAGTACCTGGGGGTAGCTGTTACTGATGGATTTTTTCTGGTTAGATGGTTAATGTGGAGTCCACAGTTTTTGGAATTCAAATGCTGTTTGCGAGGGAAGATAGCTAGTGTGTAAATATGGTGATTCACTCGTCTTTCTGCGTGTAGTGTGTGTATTTCATTTCCACCACTAATGTGTGCGTGTGTGTGTGCGTCTTTCTGCGTATGTCTCTCTCTGCGTATGTATGCGTAAATATGGTCAGACCGTCCTTTAACTCGTTTGTCTGGATGTAGGATGTGCGCTTCATCTCCTCCACTAATGTGTGTGTGTTTTGTGACGTATGCAGCTGTGAGTGAGCATCCACAGTACGACATTGCAACCTGTGTTAAGAAATGTTCTTGAATCTACTCATGCCTTTGTGATACTAGGGGTCACATGTTACTAGATGGCTTGTTGTCATGTGGGTGATATGAGATGATGCTGATGTGAACAGTTTCATACTTGTGCACATGCTACTAGGCCCATACCTACATCCATTTGCCTTATACCTACCCAAATCCTCTCTAAAACTTATCCCTTAATGAGTGCTGGTGTGTTTTTTATGTATATAGCAACAGAGACAAGAGACGATTGTGATATTAAAATTTTCAACCGACTGGCTGACTGATTGCTCCTCCCCCCTCAATGCAGTATGAATGCTAGTTTAGGTCACGTTAGGCCTTCGTCTGATTTGAATCTTTGCTTTTGAAAGTGTACACAACCATAGAGATGTTATCAGTTTAACGTGGAATCAGAGCCACAGAAGCGTTCTGTACCAGAGGTGAAGGTGGGTTCAGGGCTTATGAAAATCACCGCCCAGACAGGGATTCGAACCGAAGACCTTTCTATCTCCGGTCTGACGCCTTAACCACTGAGCCACTGTCGAGATTTGATGTTTATACGAATTCTTTCTTCCCTCGTGACATTCGGTTTGAGATACACCCGTAAGTTGCATGTCTATGTTATTCACAGCAATGTGTGGACAGAGAGTATGTGTCACCCACATAAATACATTTTCATCTCATAAACTTAGCAACGTTTTTTAAAAGGTATACATGCTTTTGGCATGGATTTCATACGTGTAAGGCAATAAATTGGATATTAAGTGAAATCTCAGGTAAAAATTGGGGGGGGGTGGGGGCAGGATGTGAATGCAAGAGAGGCCTATGACACACATGGAATCATAAGTATTGAATGATGTATTATATTGCAATAAAATGTATTTTAAAATTTCAATAAATCTGTACATTTATCAAGAAATTATGTTTTTTATTTAACGAATCCCCTACCCAATTTTTTTTTATATTCCTTGGATTAGTATAGTATTTTTATTACGAGTATGAAATACTAGAAATAAAAAGAGAACAGCGTTTAAAACTGACATATCACAAAAAGGCGTGTTGAGGTATAGTGTGTATAAAAAAATGGCAGCTACAAATAATGACCTTACATAATGTACAACGAACAGGACTTGTTATTTGAACCAATAATGCTGTTTGCAGAAGGCAACAATATGTTTTAGAAGCTAATTTTATGGTAACCAAATAATTAACGAATTATAATGATTCGAAATATCAATAAGGACCTGAAAAAAATGCTCCTCGAAGGCCCTAGGAAGAAAATTATAGGTTTGGTAATAACGATTGTTGAGGGATCTATCATTTGAGTGTATAACATGACGCGCACATTCCACGGCAGAAAATCACGCTCGAAATAGCGTATGCTGCATGTTCAGACGAAAATATTCTTGAAAGACGTGTACAGTGCATAACGGGATCCAACGCGTCACCCACGCCGAGTTACAATACACCCGAAAATATCGCTGCGCTAGGAAAGTACGCACTCCAGGAACAGCGTATAACGGGAACCCGTTGCTCGCCGACGCGTCATGTGTGGCGCGCGCTGGGGAATAGCAACAACCGTTGTCGCCTGCGGGGGTATGCGTCCGACTAAGCTACACAGAATACTCAGATAAATTCAGGTTACCGCCGTACGATGCTGCCGCGTGGTGGCGGGTTGGTGAACTAAACACGCCATTCTCGCCGGGGCCTGGAGGGGAGGGGAGGGGAGGGAGGTCCCCCCCACCTGCCCTATAACGGGACTTGGCGTAGCTAAGACAACTATTTACTACTGCAGTTATTGGTCGAAAAGCCTCCCTACCACCGAGGATGGTCGGGGACAGAAGATCAATACCGGGGTGCCCGAAGGAGAGAGCAGCCAAGTTGGTCAATCAAGTGACCAGTGGCTCGAGGTTCTAGTTTTAGATCGATGAAGAGATCGGCGGTGCCTTATTCGAGGCGTACAGTTAGTAGTCAACATCAGCAGCAGCAGTAATGGAAGCAGCGTGAAGCATACACCACCATCTTTAAACCCAATAGGTGGCACGAAACCAATTTGGAACATGTAATGGGGATATCGGGCATTAGAGCCAAGCAATAATTGTCTTAACCATTTGAAGGGCTCAAGGAATTGACGGAGGATTATCTGCGTATAAAGTAATGTGTAAATAATTATAAATATGTATATATCTTGCTGATAGTATCATTTATGAAAACTACCACTCACGTGACTTTGAGTCTTACCCGAAATTTAATGTACCTCTTGGAAGTGGCAGTGCGAAAGCCAAAAGATTCACCAGTCCACCATCCATTTTCTTAATGCGAATACCATTTGATATTTCTCACTTAATGTAATTGTATAATATCTTACTAATAACAGATCTACTGAAGCAAGAGATATTATGAATGTTAACAATTTATGGATTGTGATGGAACTGACCGAAGCTGGCGTCCTTGGAGAGAGGCGTGGGCGGCGGCAGGTCCTGTCCCTCCTCGAAGCTGGCGAGGTTGATGGCGGCCACCTCCCTGCGCAGCAGAGCCACCAGCTGCTCCATCCGAGTCTCGTCGCACTGCACGTCCACCAGGATCTCGAACTCAGAGTCCTTGCGCGAGCTCGGACGAGACTCGATGTGCATCACGTTCACTCCTAAGTCCTGCCAACAGTTTACCGTTGATGTGTTTACCTTGATGTCAAGGAGCCGTAACACCCAAAGGAAAGAGAGAAAAAGTAAGTGCCGGTAGGTTATATTCCTTGACAAACATTAAAATCTCATGCGAGCGTCAGTAAAGAACAAGGAGAAGAAGACCTCAAAATACACTGAACAGCCATAAAAACTGGTACACCTGCCTAATATCGTAGCACCCCCGCGAACACGCATAAGTGCCGCAACACGACGTGGCATGGACTCGAGTAATGTCTGAGGTGGTGCTGGAGGGAACTGACTCCATGCATCCTGCCGGGCTGTCCGTAAATCCGTAAGAGTACGAGGAGGTGGAGATCTCTTCTGAACGGCACGTTGCAAGGCATCCCAGATATGCTCAATAATGTTTATATTAGGGAGGTTTGGTGGCCAGAGGAGGTATTTAAACTCAGAAGAGTGTTCCTGGAGCCACTCTGTAGTAATTTTGGGTGTGTGTGGTGTCACATTGTCCTGTTAGAATTGCCCAAGTCCGTCGGAATGCACAATGGACATGAATGGGTGCAGGTGATCAGAAAGGAAGCGTACGTACGTGTCAACTGCCAGAGTTGTATCTACACGTATCAAGGGTCCCATGTCACTCCAGCTGCACACGCCCCACACCATTACAGAGCCTCCACCGGCCTGAACAGTCTCCTGCTGACATGCAGGGTCCATGAATTCATGAAGTTTTCTCCATATCCGCACACGTCCATCCGCTCAATACAATTGGAAACTAGACTTGTCAGACATGTTTTCAATCGTCAACAGTCCTATGTCCGTGTTGACAGGCCTAGGCGAGGCGTAAAGCTTTGTGTCGTGCACTCAGCAAAGGTACACGAGTGGGCCTTCGGCTCCGAAAGCCCATATTGATGATGTTTCGTTGAATGGTTCGCACGCTGACATTTGTTGATGGCCCAGCATTGAAATCCGGAGCAGTTTGCGGATGGGTTGCACTTCTGCCACGTTGAACGAGTCGTCGTTGGTCCCGTTCTTGTAGGATCTTTTTTCCGGCCACAGCGATGTCGGGGATTTGATGTTTTACCAGATCCCCGATATTCACGGAGCACTCGTGAATTGCTCGTACGGGAAAATCCCCACCTCATCGCTACCTCGGAGATTCTGTGTTGCATTTCTCCTGCGCCGACTATAACACCATGTTCAAACTCACTTAAATAGTGATAACCTGCCTCTGTAGCGGCAGAAACCCATATAAAGCCTGCTCCAGACACCTGTTGCCTTATGTAGGCATTGCCTACCGCAACGCCGTATTCTGAGAATTTAAATATCTCTGTGTTTGCAGTTTCTTTCGCTCTTAAGTGTAGATGTATAATAATGATAATGCGTATGGCATCTTTGGTCGGGATATCCCTAAAGGGTGCGGCTACCGATTAAGAGTTTCGATTTGCCGCCCATGCGCCTCTGTATTGGCTACCTCAACCTAACCCGGTAATTCTCCCTGGTAAAGAGAACCTACAGTTTAACGTGGAATATGAACCACGGAAGCGTTCTGGCATACTTCATATTACACAACGAGCTGTGCTCGAGGTGAATGTTGGGTTAAAGGCCTTTGAAAATCCGCGTCTAGTCGGAGATTAGAATAGGGGACCTTTCCGTCTCTAGTCAGCACCTTAACCACTGAGACACAAGATTGTTCGAAATAGATTAAAGATTGGGAGAGACGAGACGATGCAGATATTTATCCTAATCATGACGTGTGGCATCCGATAAACGCCAGATTTGACGGGAAATACTTGCATAAAATTGAACGTATTATCTCTCCTAGCACATGCACCGCATTTATGACATTCAATAAATGTACAAATCATTGTTTGAAGAAATTTATCCCTACGATATTTGTTTCTGTGTAGACGCCAGCGATTGATAGAGAAGTGGGGCAATCGACGACACGGACGAAGTACCCTGTTAACGGGGTTGTTACATGTTGCTGGTCCGTGACTGGGAACACTAGCTCGCTTATTAGCTCTATAAAACAGTGTTTATCGTTACTCTCAGAAGAAGATTAATGTTTCGCCCGAGAGAGCTGTTCCTCGCCGCTAACAGGTTCAATACGATCATAAACACATGCGGTGTAATACTCTGTTCACCATCAGCTGGCGGGTCAAGGTCATGTTCTCATTGCCCCACTCCTCCCCTCACCACCCCCTCCCGTTGCCTAACCCTACAGCCAGACCAGGCAGACGAGCACTCTCTCCCGTCACATGTAGAGGTAAAGGAAGCGGAGTGGGTATAAAGGAGAAAGACCTTTAGCCGCCTCTGTTAACTTAACGCACTATACCATACATTCGTTGAATTTTACCGCTACAGCCATCATACCTAATAAAGGCTAAATAATGCTGCGATTTTTCCACTTGATTAAAACAGTATTATAAGATTTTATTGTAATCAATAGTAAAGGAATGGACAGCGCGTTGGCATCATATTTGATTGTTCACTAGCATAATCATTTTAATCCACACAATAATCACTAGTTAATAAAATCTACACTATTATAAATCTCTAAGCTGACGCAATTGCACGTCTGAAGAGGCTTTCCATGCTGCAGTTTCACGCTCAGAGCTAGCTATATGGACCGCCAACCTCCAATAGGAGAAGGTGACTTAAGAAGAAGAAGAAGCGGACGCGTATGTTTGTCCCATTGTCCAGACATCAAGTAGAAACTACAGAATAAATTTCAATGTAATTTTCACAGTTTCAAGACTCTACGTGACCAGAGAACGGAGCAAGAAATGATAGTTCGTTCGTAACGAGAACAGATAGGCGACACAGATCGTGCTACATGTAAGATGAACACTCCTTTACGAGATACGCACTAGAGATCACGCTACAACACATAACCACTACACCCTTTGGTTTCTGTCAACGTTGTTTTCTGATTACGTTAGTCTATTTGTTTTCTTTTTTTCCAAAATATATTACGTTAGAATACACGGAAAATGTTAATCAAACCAGTAGATCAAAATTAGTACTTAAATAAGATTAACGAAATTGTGGACTTCAGTCTACCGTAAAGGTTACAGAGACACTGCATTAGAAATGATTATGTTTTATTACAACAGGAAAAACAAAAGGCAAACGCATTTCAACTTCAAGGTCTGCGCGGAGGAGGCAGCGTGAAAATGTTACATCTAAATGCGCTAACCGACATTGCCTGAACTAACTGACGTTTAGCCGGCCTCGGTATCGTAGAGGCTGGAGTACTAGCTCCGCGTGCCGAAGGTCGCCGGTTCGAGTCCGGCCGCGGGTCATATGTGTGTTTAAGTGTTGTATGTGTGAATGTCTTGTCCGTCCTGTAATGTACATACTTGTTAGCAACGAAACACTAAAGAAACTGATACACCTGAAGAGTCATGATAAACACATTGTGCTGGCTGTATGACATATGTAGCCAAATGCCTTTTTAAAAAAAAAAAAAAAAAAAAAAAAAAACCCTTACGTTTGCTCTATCTATCTGCAAAGAATTATCATTCACAAAATAATTATAAATTTGCAGAAAATCTTTTAGTTTTCAGTGTGGCTGGAACATTGTTTGTCACTTATTATAAAAGAGAAAATATGCAGTTGTGTGGTCAAAGGTCTACAGAGGGAGAAAAAATACCTTCTTGTACGGGCCAACAACTATCTGCTCAATATTCAGCCTTTATTATCTTCTGAAGGTGCCTCACAGACTACATGAAGCGCGATATTTTTGATGATCCATGACAGTTTTGGAAAGTGAAACTGATTTCTTCCTTGATTGCGCGTTACATACATTAGGTCTTTTCAAAAAAAAATTGTCAGCAAATTGTTGAGGACCAATTCATCACGCCACGGAGACACTTAATTTTGAGTATGATATTATATTGTTACCATCCTTATTATGATTGTAACTTTCACCCCAGCTTGTTAGGTGTCCTGTAGGATATGGAGTTCATCTTTCACAGCGACAGGCAGGCGAGGCCCGTGTCCAGTTCGGAAAGAAAGTTCACAAACTTACGAGAAGTGGATTTGACACGGCAGCTATCGACTGGAAGCTTCGCTCTTGCCACTTTCATCACCAACAAACTTAAATCACGAAAAATATCAATTGCGAATAATTAAGGAATTATAAGTAGTAAAATTCAATATTTCTGTTACTTTTTTGTGAGGTAATTGTATGGAATTTGGCTGAATAATTGGGAGGATGAAAATACATTGGTAGTTGTACCATTGCAGGTCCTACCTATGAAGAAAGCTGATTTCTCTGATACTGCATAGTGTAAATGATGCCGAAATGTTCATAGCGGTCTTGGAAGCTGTTCGTTATTCTAGTCGCTTACACAACGTGTTGTCTGCTCGAACCAATCCTGTGAAATAAGATAAATGAGTGCTGTTCCCAGCGGTTCTCTCTTAATGGTGTGCTGATAGTTTATTGGTTCAGGCGCTTTATTTTCGAAAGTTTGTAGCTCCGGTCCCTGGTTCAAATCCCGGTGGGTGCAGACATTTTTTGAGAGTTGTGTTTGATCATATGAGCTACGCCAGGACATTCCGATGTTTGAATTCCACGTTAAACCGTAGGCCTCTGCACAATGGCTTAGTGCCCAACAAACCTTCGGGTTGTGTACTAAGATAGTTTATCTGTTCATAAAAATGCAATAATGTCTTCACGGGTGTACCGCCGGATTGTGTTGTGGTAACACGATATTTCGACGACTACCTCCGTCGTCTTTTTCAGGTGCGGAAACATCTGTACTGGTCGGCTGACCGACAGTATCTGTCTCCGTTCTTATAAAGGTAAAGGTCACGGGGTTCCTACGGCTCCTGCCGCCTCCCGTAGGATTCACGGAGGTAGAGCTCTGCACTCCCTGTACAACCTTCGGCACTAGAATTTATGTGAAGAGGCCAGCGCGACGCTCCGGCCGTTCTTTACCTTACCCCGGAGTTTCCTCCACGGTACTCATTGGACAGCAGGCTGAGTGGGCCTGGGCAGCCGTTCCGGACGTTCAGCTTCGAAGGAAAGATCCTCGGCTTCGTCGTCCGGGCCGTAGTATGGCGCTTTACCGCCTGAGCTACGCGGCCGCCTCCGTTCTTATATTCATAGCAATATTTGGAAGAAATGTAGCTAGCATGATTTCGTGCTTCCTGTATTAGTATGAAACTGAAGTCTTACTGAATGATCTCGGTACTGTGTTCTCAGTGCAGAGTGTTATCTATATTGTAAATGAAAGACAGGAAGTATGGAACTCAATGCCGGCCCCTTTAGTCCTACTTTTCTGAAAGACATCAGCGAGCAACCAAGTTTAACGTACCCATTCGATGAACGAGTTACCATCAACAGAGTTGTATTCCCTTACTACACATGCATAGCCCACGAACATGGTATAGAACAGTGATGTCAAGGATACGGCCCGTGGACTGCATCCGGCCCCCGGGCCCTATCAATACGGCCCGCGATCGCAATGTGACACAGGTTGAAGAATCATGGTTTTTAGAGCTTCTAGACTTCACTCGATTCCTCTACGTAAGTTTTAAAATGCGCACACTACACTTATCTAAATTGAATATACGGCCCTCTGCAAAATTGAGTTTGACACCTATGGTGCAGAGTCTGGTGCCAAGAAATCGTGTATCATCAACTTTCTTACACTTCTATCCCAGTTACGTATTACGAAAATACCTTGCACCACATGTAGTCAGACCAGTTAACCCCGTACTGAATGACTTTAATTAACTACTGTGTTCTTCTGTGACTACTGGACTTTTTGTCCCATTAATAATTGAATTGTTTGCAATGCAGATGAAAAAAGAAAACACTACTTTCTAATAAAAAAAAAACCCTTATTAATTAGTATTTAAAGGAGGCTCTATTGAAAAACAGTGAATAAAATTGATCCATCATACGAGGGTTGTTTCAAAATAAGGTTCCCACTTTTGTTAGGCACAAGGAATTTTATTAAAAAAAAAAAACGATTACACCATTGGAAACGTTGATCTTTTAGCTATTTTTCCACATAGTCCCCATTTTTTTCTATGCATTTTTTCTATCGAGTAATCCACTTTTGCATTCCCACCTCAAAGAAGTCCGCCGCCAACCCGTTGAGAAACTTCTTCTTGCAACTCCTCGTCCGTCTAGAATCGTAGACCGCCTAGGTGCTCCTTCAATTTCGGAAACAGATGGAATTCGCTGGGTGCCAAATCGGGGATGTAAGGGGGGTGGTCAATGACATCCCAGCCAAATTTGTCGATTAACTCCTTCGTTTGTTGCGACACATGTGGACGGGCATTGTCGTGGTGCAACCTTACGCCTTTGCTGAGTTTTACCTTACGACGATTTTGGATTGCCCGTCTGAGCTTTTTAAAGGTCTCACAATAACCTGTGGAGTTTATGGTGGTCCCCCTAGGCATGAAATCAATGAGCAGTACACCACGCCGATCCCAAAACACCGATGCCATGATTTTTCCTGCTGACAGCTGCTGCTTAAACTTCTTTGGTGGTGGCGATCCGGTGTGTTTCCATTGGCGCGATTGTTGTTTTGTTTCCGGAGTAACGTGATGGCACCACGATTCATCCCCCGTAACAATGGAATCAAGGAAGTCTTCGTTATTCTCGTCCATTCACTACAGAACTTCCGAGCACAGTCGACGCGCTGCTGTTTGTGGACTTCTGAAAGCAAGGGCGGCACCCAGCGCGCGCACACCTTGTGGTAGTCTAGCTTTTCATTCAATTTCCTGTCAATTGAAGCTTCAGAAGCCTCAGGAATTTGAGCAGCCAGTGGCCGGATGGTGATTCGCCGGTCTTCGAGCAGGATTTGCTCAACTTTCGCCACAACGTCGTCGGAGATCGACGACCTCCCGCTTCGTTGTTCGTCGTGGACTTCCGTACGGCCGTTGGCAAACTCCCTACGCCATTTGCGGACGTGTTGAATGCTTATACACGTTTCCCCATACACTTCACTCAATTGCCGATGAATTTCTACAGGTGGTAACTTTCTTGCGTGCAAAAATCTGATGACCGCACGAATTTCACACCTGGCGGTGACGGCGATGACGAGCTCCATCGCTTTTGGCTGTCAGGCCGGCACTGACCGTTGTAGAGCCACGCTGGTTGTTGCCATCGGTGGTGGGGGATCCGGTGAACACGGTGGTGTTGCCAGATTTCGCATAACACCATGCACGGTTAGGATACAGAGTTGGGAACCTTACTTTTGAAACAACCCTCGTACAAGTAAGTTCTTTGGCCTTTGTGTCTGCTTAAATAGTTCTTGATATTCGTTACCTGACAACAATACAACATTACTAGGTTTTGTTAAGCTGTTAGCAAACAATAAGATGGCACAAAAATGAAGACAAGGTAAACATCATCTCATACATGTGATTCAACATTTCAAGAATAATACGAAGCTGCCGGTGGAATTATTTTTATATTGCTGCAGCTGCTCTGCTTAGCAGATGATTGTGATGGTATAACATTAGTCCACAACAAAAATAAATAAAGATAAAAATTTCTGTCCAGTTCTAACAATGCACAAAGAGCAATAAGAGAATGGTAAAGATATTTAATTTCAGCTCAGGTAATAATACCCTCATCAGACTACAGCTTAATTAGGTTACATCATTCCTACTGTGCCTTTTGTTTACCAGTTCTTCCAGTTATGATGCGACTATATGGAAGTATGAGTGATATATTTCTGTTTATCTGTGCATTACAGAGGACATGGATTCAAACACCATACGGCTATCAGTTTTCCATCGTTTCCCGGTATCACTTCACTCTAATTCCGGAATGATTCCTTCAAAATGCCTTGGTTCTGATGGTAACTCTGAATGTGACGACGAAGGAAAAAATACGAATTACACATTAACATTGAAATTGCAGTTACAGCTTTGGTATTGAATCCGCAGAAGATATACTTATGGGGCATCCACAAATTACGTGTGGTGTTTTTCAGGATTTCTCCCCCCTGGTGAGATTTCGTGAGATCTGGCCGGACCCCCCCCCCCCTCCACCCCCACTGGTGAGATCTGGTCCGTGTGAACCCCCCCCCCCCCCCGCCCCAACCCCAGAAATCGCCCTGGAAACTTTTGTAGACCTTTTTTTTTTTTTTGAAGGTCACTCCCTAACTTTTTTAACGAAATACCCTCCTAAAATTGACTTTTTTTTTTTGGCTCTACTTTCCCCAAATTTTTTCGCAAAATCTCACGTGAGATTTCCGTAGACCCCCCCTCTCCCCCCTGGTGTGATCTGGTGAGATTTCGCCGGACCCCCCCCTATTTCACCTCACGTAATTAATGGATGTCCCCTTAGACTAGACCTCGTAACGTATCCGGTGTTTCGACAGACTGTACTTGTCTGCCTCAAACACATAACTGGTCTGTTACTTTCCTGTACCTTCACTCTTTCAAGCAAACTCAAGAATTTAATTTTGTCTCAGTTGCAATGAAAGGTGCTATTACTACCAATTAACTACATGTCGTTTCACGAATTCCAGTTTATTATATCACATTCAGCAGTTAAAACATGAAAATCTTTACAATTTATTACTCCTGTTAATCGAAATCGCTGAAAGTAAGTGTCAAATTGTTACATTTGTCAACCAATCCTTCCATACTAGCTCAGGATTCATCCTTCCCAACGTATTAAATAAGCCTGTTCTGTATCCGCCATTGAATGTTAATGTTGATAACTGCCGCGCTAGGCGAGGCTGTCATTAACATCTAATGGGTGGGTTCCCACGGCCGCGGCAGATTAGCCGCATTGTACGGATCAGCAGGCGCCACAAGCAAGTCCTTGCTACCTCGCCCCAAGTTTCCTCGTGTCGTTTCAGCTACCACAAAGAGGACTGTACAGCAAAGGAGGAGGGGTGCGCACCTCTGCTGCAAACAGACTGAATCAATGCCTCACTACCCGAGTCTTTGATGATACCGACTGGGTGACGGTTGGATTCGTGCCATCCCCGCCAGCACACGGAGCAACAGGTGGCTCTCTTCCCACGGCTGAGAGCTGACCCGGCGCGGTCTGTAAATTCCGAGCCGTGGGAAACCACCTTACTAATGCCACGCGTTTCTCTTAATTATGTGTCCCCTGCAAAGTAACAATACATCTCTGCTAACTCTGTAGTTAACAATCTTTATGTATAACTAGCTCGTAGCCGCGACTTCGTACGAGTGGATTAAGAATTTTTTTGCCAGAATTAAATATAGAAAGTTGTTGGTAACGAAGGATTGGTCCCAAACAATATCGAGTCGGAATAATATGACAGGAAAGCTAACACTATATCATTGTACCGTCGAACCTGTCTCTTGAAGAGAATCAATTTCCAACATATTTCTGTCACCATTCGATAAGGTCTCAAAATTTCGTGACTACAACTATTAATCATACTGGAAAAAATATCCTGTGCTCTTCATACAGATTTCCTTATAAAATTCCATCACAACGATATAGCCATTTAGTCGTCAAAATGTAACAAAAAGACGGAGACTTACTTCCGTATTTATAATAATATTACTGTGGTTCACACTCACACACTGACTGTGAACAACACCTGAGGGATCATTATAACGTAAAAAAATGTACACCTACAACATTGAAAGACTACCTACGATTTCCCTCGCATTGCACCCCTAACTTTCTAATATCTACAATTTAACATTCAATCCGAATAACCTACGGCCCAGGCCTGACTCTTACAATGAAAAACAATTTTTAAAAATCCTAGCCTCCACGGAGATTTGAACCGGAGACTACGACGTTCGTAAGCAAGCGCTTTAACCACTGAGCTGCCAGTCCACTACACGGATACACGGTACGGAGACGTCCATATCCAACGTGTCTGTCTGTCTATCGCCGTATTTCGAAGTTATGAGACAACATGTGTTATTTATACAGATAATTTTTCAACCAAATGTAGACAGTATTTTTCTCCTTGTTTCAAAGGATAAGTGTGCAAAAGTTCCATCGAGATCGGATGAAAACTATGGATTTGTATGAAGAACAAACAAACTAACAAACAAGCAAACATACATTCAACTTTATATGTAAAGATTTAAATGCAACGAAACTAAAATCGTTCTAGTTAATAGGAATTAATAGGCTGATAATATGTGACAGCATGTCTCAACCTGAAGGTACTAATTGTGTAAATATCTAGTTGTGCTCACCTGGAATACCTGTAGCGCCCTGGCCAGCCCTCCCACCTGGTTCTTGAGGGAGAACACCACAGAGCTGAGCGTTTCCTGGCGTTTCGCGTCCACGCGCACATCAGCGTCTGGCGGTTGCCTTCCTCTGCCCAGCTGCAACACAGCAACACATACTGAGAGCTGCTGTTCTGACGAACATCGAGATGTTATAACGACTGACACATAAATTCGGTTGCATGCAGTTTATGTGATAAATGGAAAATTACAGAATATTTTGAACTGATTTTATTCCTGTAATAAAACAAATGTAATAGTGACACACTTATTCAAAATGAACTCCTTTGGCCTAAGGGGGCATCCATAAATTACGTGAGGTGTTTTTCCGGATTTCCGGACCCCCCCTCCCCTCTGGTGAGATATGGCTGGACCCCCCCCCCCCCTCTGGTGAGATCTGGTCAGTGAGAACCCCACCATTTTTTTAGGTCTCACCCTTCAAAATCCGTTTTTTTCGGCGAAATTCTTCCCTAAAATCGCTTTTCGCGCAATTTGTAGACCTTTTTTTTTGTTTAGCTCTACTATGCGAAAAAAAATTTCAAAACCTCACGTGAGATTTCCGTAGATCCTCCCCCCCCTGGGTGAGATTCGGTGAGATTTCGCCGGACCCCCCCTCCCCCATTTAACCTTCCGTAATTTATGGATGCCCCCTAATGCAGGCTTTAAGTTGTATCAGCCAAGCCGCAGATCGACCGAGCATAGTGGGTAAGCGGTAACGCTCTGGCCTCGCACTCAGGAGGACGCGGGTTCGAATCACGATCCGGCCATCTAGATTTGGGTTTTCCATGGTTCCTTCGAAAGGCCATGGCTGAGCGTTCCTTGCCCCTCCACCCATCCCCTCCTTTACTGTCTCTAATGACCTCAACGTCGACGACAACCAAAACAATAAAGAAAAGAAAAAGGAACCCACAGATAGAGTCATTAACTGCTTCAATGACGCAGTATCATCGTATTTTCACCTCGTACTATGTATTACAACAAGTACCAAAATCTGTAATCTACATATTGAGGTCCGCTTTTCCAGATGGTCAGTCCTCAGTGCTTATGAAATCGGGGAATTCTTCTTTCTGATTTTCTCCTTGCCATTCGCTGATCTCACCTCTACATATCTTCATGTAACCTA
>JARYHS010008074.1:47407333-47494279 GCA_031002005.1 Vandiemenella viatica
AAGAAAGAAGTGGTCCTATTACACTTCCTTGAGGAACGCCCGAAGTAACATCTAGCTTAGAAGAGGCTTCCCCGTCAACAACGACATACTGTGACCGACCAGTTAGAAATTCGCGTATCCATTCGCAAATCTGATCAGGTATACCGTACGCTCGAATCTTCGCTAAAAGTCGGTTGTGTGGTACAGAGTAAAAAGCTTTCTGAAAATCCAAGAAAACAGCATCAGCTTGTGATCCTGCATCGATAACTTTCATTACGTCATGCGAAAATACAGCCAGTTGCGTTTCACACGATCGGTTCTTCCGAAATCCGTGTTGGTTTGCTGTAAGTAACTCGTTTTCATCTAGAAACTTCATAACGTTAGAGCGTATGACATGCTTCAGAATTCTACTACAAAAAGATGTTAGAGATATGGGTCGATAATTCATAGGATCTCTCCGAACTCCTTTCTTGAAAACGGGAATCACCTGCGCTATTTTCCAGTCAGTCTTTCTTCTAAAGATTTACGAAATATATTTGACAGAAATGGTTTCTTCCGCGTATTCCGAAAATACTCTTACTGGTATACCTTCGGGACCCGGCGCTTTCCCCCACTTCAGGAGCTTTAATTGCTTTATGATACCTACACTATCAGTTTGTACTGGATCCATCTCAAATTCTACACGCCGTAGTAAAGCGGGAATGTAATCCATGTTTTCGTCAATGAAAGAATTTTTAAATTCGGTGTTCTGAAAGAAGAGTATAATTCTGGTGCTTCCAGAAGTGTTTCAGAACACAAGAATGGCTATTCTGCCACAGATCGCCCCCTATCATGCTTTACACACTGCAGTAGCACAGTAGCACGCGAACAGCCGACCAGCCTCCCTGTTTCCGAGATGCTCGTTCCCAGAGCCGTTCCCACCCGTAATTTAAGGGAATTTCGTGACTTCTGCGTAGATATCTGTGTCAGATACTTCTGGAAGCCTAACAAGGACTTGTAGGATCCATGCTACATCGGATCGGTGCTGTATTGCATTCGAAAGGTGGCTCAATATGCTAGTAAGTAGCAGGTCATAATGTTTTGGATGAGCAGTGTAGCCAGTTTTTGGGCAAATGAGAAAAGATCCGAACCTCAAGGCCGCTTAGTTGTGAAAGCCAACTAAGTTATCGATCACCTTCTGTGAAAGATAAGCATAAATGTGGGACAGATAAATTGCTTCTGCTTCTAATACCTGACACCAAATATATACGTAAAGGTCACGAAATTCCCTTAAATTACGGGCCAGCGGTTTGTGGGTATGGAAACGGAGAGGTTGGTCGGCTGTTCGTGTGCTACTGTAGTGAGCATCCATGGAAAGTGTTTGAAGGACGGTGAAACCACGAGTAGGCGACAATGTGGTGGACACCCACGCCACATCACAGAACGTGGATCCTAACTCATGCAGCCTATTCAGGGTGAGATGCAACTACCACTTGATGCTCCTCAAACTACAAAAACCGTCTGCATATTTAGAACCATAATGGATTTTTTTTGTTAGGGTTTTATGATTCATCGATGTCGACGTCATTAGTGCCGGGAGAGGATTGGGAGAATGAGCAAGAATAAACCATCCTTTTTTTTTTCTGGAATTTTTTCGCATTGAAGTCGTCCCTCATAACACTATTACCACCAATACAGTAACACAGAGATCAGAACGGTCCAGGTTGCGGGCTATTTGACGGAATGCATACCATTCCTCCCGAAATTCATTTAATTTAATTTGATTTAATTTAATTGCGACTGAGCGCACGCTACGGTGGTAATTTCCCTACACACCCATCTTCCCCCTGTCTTGTATCAATGTACTTTTACCCACTAAAATTCCAACATTAAATCGTTTCACCATTTTTGGTAAATTATTCATCATTTCTCTTGGTAACTTATTCCAATCCCTGACCCCCTTACCTATGAAAAAAAAAAAAATATTCCCACACCCTTGTGCCTGAAAACGAGTGCCATCTTTTCCCTTCCATGCATTACTTTTAATTCTTACACCACGCCTCATAATAAATATACGCTTTGTACACTCATACGAACCTCTTCACCCCCATCCTGTCTTCCATTGAATCCCATTCCAATTCTTTTATCGTGTCAGTTATTGATTGTGATCTGCGGTAATTTCCAGAGACATATCTAGCAGCCCTTCTTTCAACTCCTTCCAGATTCTATATTTGATACCCAAAATGTGGATCCCATACTACACAACCATATTCAAGCAATGGTCGGACCCAGTACCGGATTAACCACGTAGCAGGAGGTAGCAAATGCTACGGGCCTCGCGCCTTCTAGGGGGCCTCGCACCTCCCAGAGGGGGCCCCGCACCTAGGCTAGCCGGCGACCTTTTAGCTCTAAAATCAAGGGCCTCTTCTTCACATTTGCTACGGGCCTCGCGCTGTCTTAATCCGGCCCTGGTCAGACCTATATTTAGTAACCCAATTCCTTTACATCTCTCATACATCCTCTCGTCACTCTCTCCTACTATTGAAGGATTTTGAAACATTTTCCTACTACCTGTCCAATGTGTGCTGCTCAGTTGAGCTTGTTATCAAATGTTATGCCATGATATTTACATTTTGAGTCTTCAACAAGCAATTCTATCCCCACCTTATAATCAACCTTTAGTGTTTTACCTCTGTACCTAATAAGCTGACTCTTCTTTGTATTTATCTTCATCCCATGTTTACCAATCCAACTAGATATCCTGTCCAGATCACCCTGCAGCTGTTCACAGTCCTCTGCCGTTCTGCTTCTTTTATATAGCATTATGTTATCCGTAAACAATCTAATTTCTGATAGTAATCCATCGACACAATCATTCATTAGAATAATGAATATCAGTGATCCCAATACGCTACCCTGTGGCACTCCCATTTTTGCTTCCACTTTTTTTGATACTACATTTCCTATCATAACTTTTTGTTTTCTACCATTTAAAAATTCTTCTACCCACAAATCACTTTCTCATACACTCCAATACGTTTTACCTTATTTACATCTACATCCATACTCTGCAATTCACAAACTGTGGGTGGCAGAGGGTGCTAAGTACCAATCTTAATTCTGCGCATTCCAATCCCGAATAACACGAGGAAAGAAAGAATACATAAAAGCATCAGTACGGCACCTTATTTCACGAATCTAGCGGCTCTCCTCTGTACCCTCTCCACTGAGTCAATCAGACCCTTGCGATACCGATCCCAAACTCCAAAACAGTAATCCAGATGCGGACGCACTAGTGTTTTATACGCAATTTCCTTTGTATGAGCATTAAAATTCCTCACAATACGACCTATGAATCGTAATTTAGAATTAGCTTTGCCTTACTACCATTTTATGGCTCACTCAGTCAAAAGCCTTTGAAAGATCTAGTGCTACACTATCAATTTGGCTTCCCTCGTCCATTTCATCTTAAATATCTTGCATATATCCCACCATCTGAGATTCAAATGAACATCCTTGCCTAAAACCATGTTGCCTACTTGAAAACCACTTACGTTCCTCACATATATTTCTGATATGGTTGCATATCAATAGCTCCATTAATTTACCTACCACTGATGTCAATCTGATTGGCCTATAATTTTTTACTCTATTTCTCACCCCTCCTTTATGCACCGGCACTACTATCGCACGTTTCCAGTCCTGTGGTAAGCAACAATTATCCAGACTCAATTTAAATAATATTTCAAGATAAGGTACAATGTCACATCTTGTTGTCTTCAAGACATTTGTAGTAATATTATCTACACCAGCCCTTTTATGTTTTTTCAGCTTTCTTAGTTCCTTCATGATATCTTCACGTTATATTACAAATTTTTTGGTCTGGTCACTTTTAATTGTGTTGTTAAGCTCGTTATCCAATTTGTACCCTCCCGTTTTCAACCAACCATCCGCCCTCTGTCCAACTCTGTTGTTTATACAAACGTCGAATGTATCACCGAGGTATGCTACCAACCGAATGATGTTCACCCTAAAAGGGCACTGAATATCCTGTACTGCAAACAGATTCGTCCATCGGCCGTTCACGTTACCAGGATTGCAGTGCCTCCTGGTGGCATATCTGTACGTCTCTTGCAGCGAAACAAAATCAGCTGCGATATTACCCGTTTGGGGGTGTGTACCAACTTTCGTCCCGTTTGAGGCACTCGTTTCGGGTGCCCAAATTTTCATTGCAATGATTGAAAATTGGATCTGTTTCATCTAGCCCACAGTAATAATCAATTTATTTATGTTAAAAAAAAAGACTTTTCTTCAGAATGTTCATTTCCTACATGATTTCGTTCGTGTTTATAAAGAATTTGGATTGACAGCTACCGACATCTAACCACCATAGTGCACGATGGGAGACTCGATGCTAATACCACACACAGACGCCAGTCATCTGCGCTATGTAGTTCAAGCAGCAAAGTAAAATATGCGGACACGCATGTCTTTGGTCGAAATACGAAGATATCACCACCATATCTCCCACACTCCCACAGTTAGTGAAATTCGTCCAACGTTGTGATCGATGGATGACTCTGTGCTACTACCACACACAAACACCAGTGATCTGCGCTAGATAGTTTTGGCTGAAAAGTGATACACCATGACACATACGTCTTTGGTAGAAACACGTAGCCGCAGGTCGACCTATTTCAATCATCTTATCTCCCACATCCCCTTAGCTACCAACATCTAACCACCATTGCGGACGATGGAAAACACGATACCACTACCACACACAAACACCGATGGTCTACAATATGTAATTGTGGCAGCAAAGTGACATATACGAAGACACATGTCTGTGGTCGAAATACGAAAATATCCTTTATCGGCCAATTTCAACCACCATATCTCCCACTCTACCACAGTCACCGAAATTCGGCCAACGTTCTGATCGACGGGTGACTCTGTGCTACTACCACACACAAACACCAGTGATCTGCGTTAGATAGTTTTGGCTGAAAAGTGATACACCATGACACATGCGTTTTTGGTAGAAATATGAAAGTGGCGCAGGTCGACCACTTTCAACAACCATATCTCACACACCCCCATAGCTACCGACCTAACCACCATAGTACACGATACCACTACCACACACAAACACCATTGGTCTATGCTATGTAGTTGTGGCAGCAGAGTGACATATACGGAGACACATGTCTTTGGTCGAAATACGAAAATGCCCTGCATCGACCACTTTTAACCATCATATCTCCCACATCCCCACAGCTATCTGCATTCGGCCATCGTTGTGCACGACAGAAAACTCCATGCTAGTTCCAGACACAAACACCAGTGATCTGTGCTAGGTAGTGGTGGCTGAAAAGTGAAATATAGGAAAACACACGTCTATTATTATATATATATAAGATAAGATTAAAATTTATTGTAGCTAAATGGAGATATCCTTAGGAAAAAATACCTTGTTTCCGCTTTTATTTATCATATTGAATGGGAGATCTATTAGATGCATTAGGAGTTGCAGGTAGCTGAATTGATCTCCATTTTCCCATTGTTTACTGGATCATTGTTAACAGAAATCAAGGGTTAACTAAGTAACGGTTCACGCTGTCACGCTTCCTTTGCCTCTTTGTGCGCCGAGGGAGTGTGAACAGAATTTTATAAAACCATTGAATGTAGGCAAACAGGAATGGCCGCTGCACTCACAGCCTACAGTGTCTGTTTGGAACTACTGATCTAAATGTGTTCATTCAGCGCATAGTAAGCACCAGGTATATTCAGGAGGTGTGAATGGCACTAATTAACATTTCTTGTGGAAAAGGAATAATGAACTAAGCGATAAATGAAGATTCTAAAAATATATATAAATTTTACATAAAAACGAAGTTTGTCTCGGTGTTGAGAATTTATGAAATGCTCTCGGGTAAATAGCCGAGTTAAGGAATTGTTATCACACTATATTTCGGCGATCACATTCACTGTCGCCATCTACTAAAAAACTTCACCAGTAGATGGCGACAGTGATTGTGATCGCCGAAATATCGTGTGATAACACTTCCTTAACTCGGCTATTTACCCGAGAGTATTTCATAAATATATAAATTGTGATAGTTTATGTTATATCAAAGGATGAATTTAAATTTCCGAATTACAGTGACATAGTTGTGCCACTGGGCGCGTATAGGGACGTGCAGGGGATTGCGGCAAAGTGGGCACCGATATGTCGTCCACGTTTCCTCTACGAAACGATTTTTTTTTAGTATTGCTTTATAATTATGCTAGTTTTAACGCCCTTCAAAAACGACGGGTATCATCTTTCATGGTAGTAGGAATTTATTCTGGAAAATCTTGTAAGGAAAAATGAATAACTTTAATTTTAATTAATGATATCAGTACCTTACTCTGGTTAGACTATCGGAGTATTTGTATAGGATTTATTTAAATAAATGCATTTTACTTTAAATGACAGAAACTATACTTTCAAAAACGGATAACTGTTATTTATTTGACTGATATATTTCGCGAAAACGTACGTTTAGAGTAAACTTTCTCTGAGTTTTGAATAAAATTCATTGTCTCTGCCAAACAAATTACTTAGGTTATGTTTTAACCTGATGCTTATAACTGATACTGATAATATTACGTAAACATCATATGCCCTTCTCCTTACATGAATTTCAGCATCTAGTTGTTGTTAATATACAAAAAACAAAATGTCAAATTTAAAAGAGCGTACGATTCTAACTTTGAAACGTTTGATTGCCTCGCATTAAATTATTTTTATCCCTGCTCTTTGTGTGTTTGTGCAGATACTTCCACTACAGACAGTTACTCTTTATATGGCATTACAATTATACTTTCTTTTAACATTATAAGAGCAGGAAAAATCAAATTCAATTATTTATTTGAAATTTACACTTCTTTTTAAGAGTATAAGCGCAAAGAAAGTCAGTACACAATTTTTATGGCAGATTGGTCTGGTCAACGGGAGTACCGAAATCAGGGCCGGCACTAGGATTCTCGGGCCCGGGATAAGCGTTCTTAGGGCCCCTCCACCTGAGAAATTTTTGTCTTTAATCTTTTTATTTTTTGATAAAGTCAGAAAATTTTAATGCAATAAAATTACATAATGGCTTTTTTAAAAATAGTTTTTAAAGTTTGTTTCTATTTAGTTAGCCACCCTGGACGGAGGGCCCCCTTCGGAGGCTCGGACTCCGGGTACTTTTGCCACGCTTACCCCTCCCTAACGCCGGGCCTGACCGAAATTACTTTATCACACCCTCACGGATCCCCTCAACCATCCACCTCCAGCATCCGCCACCACCACAGGAAAGAGATTCTTCCGAACTACCCGCCATTACAGCGGGTATGTTGAGGCTAGGCACAATATTGAACCATTTCTGTCAGATATATTCCGTAAATCACTAGAAGAGAGAAAAGTACCTTCTAGCTGGAAAATAGCCCAGGTAATTCCCATTTTTAAGAAAGGAGATCGGAGTGATCCTAGGAATTATCGACCCATATCTCTAACATCGGTCTGCAGCAGAATTCTGGAACATGTCATATGCTCGAACATAATGAAGTTTCTAGATGAGAACGAGTTACTTACACCATGTCAACACGGATTTCGGAAGAAGCGATCGTGTGAAACACAATTGGCCCTATTTTCCCACGACATAATGAAAGTTATCGATGCAGGTTCGCAAGTTGATGCGGTTTTTTTTGATTTTCAGAAAGCTTTTGATTCTGTGCCACACAACCGACTTTTAGCGAAGATTCGAGCTTACGGTATTTCGGCTCAGATTTGCGAGTGGATACGTGATTTTCTAACTGGTCGATCACAATATGTCGTTGTTGACGGGGAAGCCTCTTCTAAGATAAATGTTACTTCGGGCGTTCCTCAGGGAAGTGTAATAGGTCCACTTCTTTTCTTAATATTTATAAACGATCTAGGTGACAACGTCAAATGCTGGTTGCGATTGTTTGCCGACGATGCGGTTATCTATAGGGAAATAAGGTGCTCCGACGACTGCTTGGAAATTCAGCGTGATTTGGATGCTATTTTCGATTGGTGCCGTAAATGGCAGCTTACACTTAATTGCAAAAAGTGCAAGGCAATGCGGATAAGTAACAAGAAGAATCAGGTTGTTCACGAGTACAAAATAAACAATTCAGCTGTTGACACGGTTGATTCCGTGAAGTATCTGGGGGTGATAGTACAAAGCAACATGAAATGGGACATGCACATAACTTCCGTCGTAGGCAAGGCCAATTCTAAATTACGATTCATAGGTCGTATTTTGAGGAATTGTAATGCTCAAACAAAGGAGATAGCGTATAAAACACTAGTGCGTCCGCATCTGGATTACTGTTGTGGGGTTTGGGATCCGTATCGCAAGGTTCTGATTGACTCAGTTGAGAGGGTGCAGAGGAGAGTCGCTAGATTCGTGACTTGTTGTTACAGCCCTTATGAAAGCGTCACAGAATTGATACATAGATTGGGCTGGGATAGTTTGGAAGACAGACGACGTAGCTTGCGTTCTAATTTATTGGAGAATATGCGAAAAAATTTAAATTTCGAGTGCAATGAAATACTTCTTCCGCCAACCTATTTAGGTCGCAATGACCGGAGGGATAAGATTAGAGAAATGAGATGCCGTACTGATACTTATATGTATTCCTTCTTTCCTCGCACTATTCGGGATTGGAATGGGCGGGTTTAGGATTGGTGCTTAGCACCCTCTGCCACCCACAATGTTTGTGATTCGCAGAGTATGGATGTAGATGTAGATGTAGAATTCGCCATCCGTGTGGGTGCCCGCGGGGAGCAACGGGGACGCGGCGCGTGCCACGGACCAGGCCGAAGAGGAAACCTGACCGTATAGCTAGAGCCTTCTCTGCTAGTACCGCACGCCCCCTACGTGGTGTTGTAAAAAAAAAACAGTTTTTTCTGACGTGAAAAAAAACATGAAAAAATACTGTAAAAAAACAGGTTTTTTTTGGGACATTTTTTTTTCTTAACTACTAAATTTCAAATTTTTGAGGCATTTATCATTTAATCTGACTGTTTTAGAGTTTATATTAAGTACTTATCTTACTTTTAAATCATCTACATCTTTCTGGTTCAGTAGGAAAAAAAAATTACAAAAATATTGGTAACATTGACTGAAGTTTTCTTTTACGAATGGGGACTTCCCGAAAAGGCTAGGTTGCGTGAGAAGGAATCCCCGTTCCCCATTGTTTGGATTGATACTCGCTATTTGAACTAGTGCTGCCAGGCCCCACAAATATTATCTGTAGACCTACGAATCTTTTCAAAAAATTAGGAAATTTAACTACAGTTTTTTGCCTCTTTTTATTACTTGTTGTGTACTTTCCTTATATTCGTATAGTTGTTAAACTCGCAGCGTATAGTGATACTGAGTCATTGTCAGTAATTATGAATAATTTCCTTGCAACCGTTGGCGTAAACAAAAGATTGAAAACAAATAAAGCTCCTATTTTGTATGATAATAGATTTAAATTCAAACTTAAAAGACCGTAATACAGAACTATCGGTGCAGTCTTCATTCACATTGTGTACTTTGCTCACAATTTAAAATTGCAATTTCCAAAGTTTTTGCATGCAATACAACCAGTAAAAGAAAATGTAACTATTTCTGAAGTTATGGATCTAGAGGGGACAGAAGAAGAAACAGAAAATTCCGACTCCGACCGAACTAGTGTTGGTAGTACTGATACTAGTGAATGTGGTCAATGGTACCGACATAGAAGATTAATAAAAAATTATGTTACCTATATACATACATTTATGAATCATTATGTAAGATATTATATGATTTAGTAAGGTTTAAAACCCACATGTAAAATGTAAGTTCCATGAATAAAACTATAATTTATCAAATATATTGTTTTCTGAAAAGAAAAAAAAAACAATTTAGAAAAAAAACAAGGATGCTATGTTTTTTTTCACAAATCTGAAAAATAAATTGTTTTTTTTTCAGTTTGCAACACTACCCCGGCCCCATCCTGCTTCCACAGGAGACCGGTGGTAGCCGTAGCAACCGAGCACAGCGCGGGCCCACTCACACTGCGATTTATCCCCGAGCCCGCTCGGCACACCGGGTATGGCTGCCACTGACGGACCCGGGTCTCCACACGGATCAGGTTGCGCTCCAAGTTCACGCTCCATCGTACCCGACCGGAACTCCGATGTGGGCCCCACTGACAGGTACGGCTTTCCGCGAACTCGTCCAAGCTTCACAAAGTACCATAGTAATGCGCATCACACCTCAATATAAGCCAAGGCGGATGGGAGTCGCTGCTCCATCCGGTTCAAATGACCATACACTACCTGTCCCCACATATTAGAGGACCTACACTCCTGGAAATTGAAATAAGAACACCGTGAATTCATTGTCCCAGGAATGGGAAACTTTATATACACATTCCTGGGGTCAGATACAACACATGATCACACAGACAGAACCATAGGCACATAAACACAGGCAACAGAGCATGCACAATGTCGGCACTAGTACCGTGTATATACTCCTTTCGCAGCAATGCAGGCTGCAATTCTCCCATGGTGACGATCGTAGAGGTGCTGGATGCCAAGCCATTTCCACCTGGCGCCTCAGCTGGACCAGCGTTCGTGCTGGACCTGCAGACCGCGTGAGACGACGTTTCATCCAGTCCCAAACATGCTCAATGGGGGACAGTTCCGGAGATCTCGCTGGCCAGGGTAGTTGACTTACACCTTCTAGAGCACGTTGGGTGGCACGGGATACATGTGGACGTGCATTGTCCTGTTGGAACAGCATGTTGCCTTGCCGGTCTAGGAATGGTAGAACGATGGGTTCGATGACGGTTTGAATGTACCGTGCACTGTTCAGTGTCCCCTTGACGATCACCAGAGGTGTACGGCCAGTGTAGGAGATCGCTCCCCACACCATGATGCCGGGTGTTCGCCCTGTGTGCCTCGGTCGTATGCAGTCCTGATTGTGGCGCTCACCTGCACGGCGCCAAACACGCATACGACCATCATTGGCACCATGGCAGAAGCGACTCTCATCACTGAAGACGACACGTCTCCATTCGTCCCTCCATACACGCCTGTCGCGACACCACTGGAGGCGGGCTGCTCGATGTTGGGGCGTGAGCGGAAGACGACCTAACGGTGCGCGGGACCGTAGCCCAGCTTCATGGAGACGGTTGCGAATGGTCCTCTCTGATACCCCAGGAGCAACAGTGTCCCTAATTTGCCGGGAAGTGGCGGTTTGGTCCCCTACGGCACTGCGTAGGATGCGACGGTCTTGGCGTGCGTCCGTGCGTCGCTGCTGTCCGGACCCAGGTCGACGGGTACGTGCACTTTCCGCCGACCACTGGCGACAACATTGATGTACTGTGCAGACCTCGCGCCCCACATGTTGAGCAATTCGGCGGTACGTCCACCCGGCCTCTCGCATGCCCACTATACGCCCTCGCTCAAAGTCCGTCAACTGCACATACGGTTCACGTACACGCTGTCGCGGCATGCTACCAGTGTTAAAGACTGAGATGGAGCTCCGTATGCCACGGCAAACTGGCTGACACTGACTGCGGCGGTGCCCAACCGCTGCGCAGCTAGCGCCCTTCGACGGCCAACACTGCTGTTCCTGGTGTGTCCGCTGTGCCGTGCGTTTAATCATTGCTTGTACAACCCTCTCGTAGTGTCCGGAGCAAGTATGGTTGGTCTTTCACACCGGCGTCAATGTGTTCTTATTTCAATTTCCAGGAGTGTATTTCGGCGGCAAGGGGAGCCGAGTTCCTTGATCAGTAATCACCGTTCCCAGCTAGTGCCAATCTGAACAATCTGGAGACGACCCCGGTCGTTGCCAGATCTCGCCAGTTTGCCAGTACAGTCCGTTGCCTTCCATCAGGGTCGCGTCATCTCCCTGCACCGTAGGTCCTACAGCAGTGAGCAGCAGAAGAGGGAAAAGTCCTCTAATCCGCATCCATCGGTCTTACTGCCTAGGCGTTGTTATTCAATTGAATTTTGATGTTTTGCCAAGCAGCGCTGTGTAACTAACACTTCGGCCATTATCGATACTCGCCGAAAGATGCCGAATCATCGGGATGAGCGCGCAGTCTCCAGACAATTCATTTTATTAAAGAGGATAAAAAAAACTTGTTTTCTCTCTGGTACAAGGGCTTTCAGTTATGAAGACTTTCTTTCTCGCAGGTACTTTCAACTTTCTTTTTAATATAATCTTAGTGGATTTATGCTAAATGTTCACCGAGGCTTGGGCAGTGCAATTTTGCACTGCCACTTGTCATTCGGGAGGACCGGGGTTAAACTCGGTTCGGCCATCCTGTCTGAGGTTTTCCGTGGTTTCCCTCAGACACTTAGGCGAATGCTGGGATGGTTCCCTACAAGGCCACGGCCGACCTTCCATCCCCCTTCCCTCCCCGTAGTAGTAGATTGGCTGAAAAGAGTCCCCTATGACTCTCCAGCAGCCCGCCTCCCAGCCTTCTGCTGGGAGGAATGAAATTGTAAAAAAAAAAAAAAAAAAAAAAAAAAAAAAAAAATGCTAAATGTTGACAGAAGAACTTAAATCACTAAAATGCACGAAGTGTCTCAAATGGAAACAATAGATAGAGTGGTAAAAGGACTAACTGAATCCTTCCATCAAAGACTCGATACACGACGCCAAACAGAAGACATACTGCAAAACATTGGAATAACAGTCCCTAAACGGTGGCACAGGTATAAAGTGCCACTATCAATTATTCACCCACCAATTTGAATTACCAACACATCAAAGGGGTTTTTACAAAGACCTCTCAGGAGGCCGAAATTTTCCCCTCAAAGTGAAAAATGGAGAAAATAACAAAGAACTATTAAAGCCCTATCCAGGACGCCAAAGGTGTCGGTGCCAGGAAAACAAGAACATAAAAAAAAATCGTTAATTTATTCATTAACTTCATGGATTTAGTTCTTGTAATATTTAAGTCTTCATCATCTCGTGCAAGTAACAAACGCTTCAGTCCTTCCAACAAATGAGGGAAACAAGTTAAAGAAAACAGATGAAGTTTACCTTGCGTGCATGTGAGATAGTAAAGAAAGGTCTAAAAGATTAAATATGACGCAGATATATGCATCGAGAAACCGCCAGCAGGAGGCATGAACCTATATAACTAATAAGTATGTTACATGGTAAATATCGTTTGTATGAACTAACACGTAATGTATACCGTACATTTACATACCACTTCTATGATTAGTAATAAATATCTCTTACGATCAACAAAAAAGAATGAAATAAAAAAAGCTATTAAATACTGTATAAACAAAACACCGACAGAAAAGTTAAAAACAAGTTCTTTAACATCAATGATTTTAACTGCTGGAAGTTGATGCAATAAATAAATAGAGACTTCATTGTGTAACTACAGCTGGTTAGATTGTGTAGTCATTATGTCAAGTGCTTAAGAGACTTTGCAGGTGGGTACTCGATATAATTAAGTATGTCATAGCCATATAATAGTCTCTAATTCTTTTGAAAAATAATCTGCAGTTATTTTACCGATAATATGATAAAAACAAAATATTATACGAAGCATATACCTGTCTGTAACATTTCTTAAGCATTGGTCACATTCTCTTAACAGCTGTAGGTGTTGCCGTTATAATATAATGGAGGGATGCAGAGGAGCTTGTTTTTAACTTTTTAGGCACTTTTATGCAGTCGATTTTTTTAATTATTTTTAAACGGCCACTCCTTAACCTACTGGCTTTCATGCATACAGTCAACTGACTCACTAATATTAACTGATTCATTTGTAACATTTTCATCGTTACACTGTTTCAATTAAAACCTTCAAACTCACTAGCGATTGCAAATTACATTATTTGAACAGGACAATATATTTCTAATATTGGCTAACCTGGAAATTAATTAGGAAATCATAGAAATTTTTTCTGGTTAATTTAAGTCAAAACAAATATTAGAAGATACAAACTGAATCCAGCAAAAATTAAAATAAATCATTTCAATTTTTTATCACTTTGTCTGTGCAAAATACGTGGGAATGCAGTACCGGATTAGCGCCCTCTATAGGAGGCTCCGCCTAAGATTATCGGGAACTTACCCTTCAACCCAGATGTGTGACTTTCCCCCCCCTCCCCTTAGCGCTACTGTACCCCGGACGGCGAAAACCAAGGGCCCCTTCTTCACATTTGCTACGGGCCCGGCGTTGTTTTAATCCGGCCCTGTGGGAATGTATTTCAAAGGCAATAAAATAGCTGTGAGTGTACAACATTTCCAATTTATTTGTGCAATCAAAAATTGTATCAACATGGCGCTGCGTATTGACAGCAAATAATCGAGTTTACAGGAGTCAAAGAAATAAAAATATTGGAACCGAATCTTGATGCCGAAGCTGATCGGGAAATAAACCAGCTCCATGTGAACGATTGTTTGCTTGGTAATGTCGTGCAATATGTTATATCCGCCTGGTGTGCGACGTGCAAAAACGTGTCTGGTGTAGCCAGTATAGTATACCAAAGTAGCTGAAAATATGCTGTAAAAACTACGTTGTATATATTTTACATTTATTTTCTGATTATAAATAATTAGTTTACATAATACAGGCAAATATATTAAAATGTACTGGTGCTGTTACTCAGCTGAGAAAAAAATTAGAAATGTTACTGAATAACCTAGGAGATCAGTACCAAGCAGTAGAGGATAGTAATACTTGTATTCCAGGAAATTCCCACCTGCGATTCTAGGAAATCAGCAGCTGACTTTCAGCAAATAAGTAGCTAGAATTCAGAGAGAATGACAGATAGTTTTTCAAAACGGCCTTAGCTACGATATTGGATGAGTTTCATCTGACTTTCCCGGAAATTAGAGGCTAAGATTACAGGAATGTAAGAGTTAATTTTAAGTGACAGAGTTAGCTGCGATTCTACGAGAAAAATAGTTGACTTTCCAGAAAATCAGTACCAAAGACTTCAAAAGAGTAACAGCTAGTTTTTCAGAAGAGCCTTAATTACAATTCTATGAGAATAATGGTTGAACTCTCATGAAATCAGTAATCACGATTCCATTAGAAAACAGCTGGTGTTCCAAGACAACGTTAGCTACGATGTTAAAAGAATGATAACTGACTTTCCAGGAAATCAATAGCTAAGGTTCCAGAAGCTATTTATTCCAAGACAACTTTAGTTACGATATCAGAAGAATAACATCCAGTTTTCCAGAAAATCGGTAGCTAAGATTCCAGAGAAGAAATAGCTTTTTTTTTTTTGACAGCTGCAATTCTATGAGAATGGCGGATGACCTTGCACGAAATTTCGGTAGAATAAGTGTTCCAAGACAACCTTAGCTACGATGTCAGGAGAATGACAGCTGACTTTCTAAGAAATCAGTGGCTAGGATTCCAAGAGAATATGAGCTACTTCCATACGACAGCTTTAGCTACGATTTTGGGAGAATGACAGACGATTTTTAGCTACTATGTCAGGAGAATGACAGCCGACTTTCCAAGAAATCAGTGGCTAGGATTCCAAGAGAATATGAGCTACTTCCATACGACAGCTTTAGCTACGATTTTGTGAGAATAATAGATGATTTCCAGGAAATCAGTACCTTCGACTCGAGGAGAGAAACAGCCAGTTTTTCATTTCAGCCTTGGATATTATTTTCAGGAGATTACTGGCTGACGTTTCAGGAAATCAGTACTTATGATTCAAAAAGAGAAGCAGATGTTTTTGCATAACAGTTTTAACTACTATTCTAGAAGATCAATGACTATTTTTCAGGAACAGTTCCTACAATAACCAGTTTTTCACAACAGACGGAACTATGATGTCAGGAGGATGCAAATGGGAATCCCCAGGAAATCTGTTATGCGATTCCATAAAATGCTAAAGCTTAATATATGTGCAATCCTTGCATAATAGAAAATATTGATAATGTAAGAAGAGTACAAATAAGAGATTTGTGTGGAAACTTAAATTTATGACCTACCATCTTGTATCTTCTTCCTGTAAGCCTCTTTCACAAACTTCATTCCCCACCAATCATTTCCAAAACTCGTTCATTTCGTAGATTATCTGTCCACCTAATCTTCAGCATCCTTCTATAGCTCCATATTTCAAATGCTTCAAATTCTCTTCTTTCTGGGATTCCTAAAATCCATGTTTCGCTACCATAAAGTGCTGTGCTCCACATATTGAGTTTCAAAACGTTCTTTCTAAGTCCGGGATCAATATTTGAAACTAAAAGATTCCTCTTTTTCATGAAGGTTCTTTTTGCTATTGCTATTCTGTCTTTAACATCACTCCTGCTTCGGCAATCAGTTGTAATTTTACTTTCCAAGTAGCAGAATTCACTTACTTCTTCTATTGCATCCGATCCTATTTTTATATTTAATCTACTATTACTGGTATCATTTCTGCTACATTTCATCACTTTTGTCTTGCTTTCATTTAGAGTTAGTCCAATCTCTTCCTTCAGTATTTGTTCATGCCATTCAATAACTTCTCAAAACCCTCAGCATGTTCTGGTATCAAGACAATGTCGTCAGCAAATCATAGCATACCGATTTTTTTTTCTCCTAGAACACTTATGCCACATGCAAATTTTTCTTTCACTACCTTTATTGGTTCCTCTACATACAAGTTAAACATTAACTGGAATAGACTACAACCTTGTCTCACACTTTTTTTAATTGATGTCTGTCATGATTCTCTACTTTTATTATAACCACTTGATTCGTAAATAGTTTATAAAGTATTCTTCTATCTCGATATCTTACACCTGACTTATTTAAAATTTTGAACATCTTGTCCCACATAACATTATCAAAAGCTTTTTATAAACCAACAAACGCCATAGAAGTATCTGTTTTCCTTGAACTACCCTTCAAGTATTAAAACCAGAATTGCTTCCTTTCTACCGCGGTTTTTCCTAAACCCAAACTGATCTTCACATACTATCCCTTGTACTACGTTCTCCATTCTTCTGTATATTATTCTGGTCAGTAATTTTGAATGATGTGATGTAGCTTTATAGTGCGATAATTCTTATATATGTCGGCCTGTGCTTTCTTTGGAAGTGTGAAGGTGATACTTTTATTAAAATCTGTTGGAATTTCTCCTGTTTCATATTTTTTAACATCAGGTTGAATAATCTCTGGATTCCTTCTTTTCCTAGGGATTTCAGAAGTTCTGCAGGAATCTCATCAATTCCAACTGCCTTAATAGATTTCAAGTCATTCAAAGCTCTATCAAACAGAACAGGATCTCCTAAGTCATCTATTACGTTGTTGTTCAAGTCATCCCCATCTACAGTTTCTCAACATATTCCTTTCAGCGGTTAGTTATATTTTCTGAGCCTAAAAGAGGTTTCCCATTGGCAGCTTTAATTTTTATATATCTTTTCTTCATTTCTCCAAAATTTTGTTTGATGTTCTTGTATGCCACATCTACTTCGCCTACAACCATTTCTTTCATAGCCTTTTATTTAATAATAATAAAAAATAAACAACAAAAAGACGTGGTCGACTATTATTAAATCTGTAAATTTGGTAGCAGCTTCAAACAGAAGCTCTTCTACATTACTTGCCAAGTTGTTGTTTCTTAACGGTTTTGTCCAATACTTACGCCAGCAAGTATTTTTCGGATGCGGCTTCGCCTCCCCTTTTCCCCATCCCCCATCCGAACACCATTTGTAATATTATTTTTGGCAAAAAAATTGATACTACTTGTCCCCCCGGCCTACCTTGTTAACCTAGCATAGCCTGCTCCACATTTCTCTTCCCAATCTAAAGTTTGGAGTTAAAGGTCATAGTTCGAAATCTATTGACGTCATCATGGAATATTCGACAGCGCTACTTCACAAAAGAAGACTTTCAGAGATGTATCCTGTCTTCACCGCAACACTGGATTCGCTGTATATGTTAGGCACAAAGACCGAAAAAGCTCATTGACCGAAAAAACGACCACAACGCGTTCTGGTTCCTTGAAAACTGACCCAACACATTATTCGCGTTATGGCACTTACAAAAAGCAGCCAGAAAGCTTTGTGGCTAACTCAAAAAGTGCACAGCGCGAAATTCGCGTTTGGTCCAGGTCGCATTCTCCACACATGACGACTCAAATATATATATATTTTTGAGCCTTGTAATGCGACGGGTAAACAGAAAGAATAATCAATATATATTATAAAAGTAAGTGTAAAATGTGCGTGCCACTAAAACTCAAAAACTAGATCAAGGGAGTTATATGGTGTGGTAGCCCTCTATCCCTTATCCATGAAGAACGTTTCCGTTGTTACCTGAAGGGATTGATTTTGAAGATAAAAGGGCTGGAAGTTTCGTCCTCTAGAACAGCGAGAAAACGATACAGTCGAAGAGCGCGAGGCTCGTTTACGTTGCCAACCAACGAAACAAAAAGAACAGCGAAAAAACGAAACAGTCGAAGAGCGCGAGGCACGGTTACGTTTTCAGCGAACGTGAATGAGCACCGTGAGAAGCAGAGAAACCGAAGAACAACGAAATGAACGAATTAAAGAATCAAGAATTGCGATACAATCTTATAATAGAAGAAAGCGAACGCAAGCCGCCCATGGAAATATCACCCTACGAGAAGCGCGGACGAGGACAAGTAAACAGTATAACCTGACAAATAATGCATTCCACTACGACCCTACAAAACAATATAACAAAAACAACCACGTCGTAATCGGAAAAATTGATAACATCTACCAATTTTGCAACGCGAAAAAATTCAGTGGAGAAACACCAGGATTCTGTTGCATGAATAGAAAAATTCGATTGCAACCACTGGAAGCACCTCAACAGGAATTTCTACATTACATGACTGGGGAAACTCCAGAGTCAAAACACATAGTATTAATCCTCAGAATACCCCTGATCTCTACTGAACACCATTCCAATTTAAAAGACTGCAATTTACAATCAAATTAGCCTATAGTTTTACATTTAACAAAGTGCAAGGACAAACTTCAAAACATTGCGGCATCAACCCCAAAGACTCGTGCTTCTCTCACGGTCAACTATACGTAACTTGCTCTCGAGTTGGAAATTCGAAAAATTTGTAGATGTAATAGTATACCCCGGATAACAAACTGAAAAATGTTGTTTACAAACAAGTATTGCAAAAGTTAGAATATGATTTCTATAGAAAAATTACGTCTTACATTTTAAAGTTTACCCTTTTATTACAACTACCACACAATCTGGTATCAACTCCCTGAGCGGGTACCTCAGCTAGTATACAGGGTGTTACAAAAAGGAACGGCCAAACTTTCAGGAAACATTCCTCATACACAAACAAAGAAAATATGTTATCAGGACATGTGTCCGGAAACGCTTACTTTTCTTGTTAGAGCTCATTTTATTACTTCTCTTCAAATCACATTAAACATGGAATGGAAACACACAGCAACAGAACGTACCAGCGTGACTTCAAACACTTTGTTACAGGAAATGTTCAAAATGTACTCCGTTAGCGAGGATACATGCATCCACCCTCCGTCGCATGGAATCCCTGATGCGCTGATGCAGCCCTGGAGAATGGCGTATTGTATCACAGCCGTCCACAATATGAGCTCTAACATGGAAAGTAAGCGTTTCCGGACACATGTCCACATAACATATTTTCTTTGTTTGTGTGTGAGGAATGTTTCCTGAAAGTTTGGCCGTACCTTTTTGTAACACCCTGTATATTCAATGCAGCCTGGACCGATTCGTCGTGAACACAAAGAGTTAGTTACTGATAAGTCAGAACGTGTGTTTTTAAGGAACCGCAAAGTGTTGTGGTCCTTTTTTTTTTTTTTTGCTCAATGAGCGCTTTCTGTCTTTGAGCCTAACGTATACACTTTTTCGAACTCCACAGGACTGGGCACTCCACGGAAAAGCGAAGAAAGATTCTATTTGACAGTTTTTCAAGTTTGTATGTACTGTTGAAGCGATTTGTGCTGGGCAGTGCTAAAACATGCTCGGTCGATGGCGCTGCGCGGTGCCGACTCACAAACAATGGACACATCTCTCTCCCGGGATGGGTTATTATTGCAGCGTTATTGTCCCCTACAGTTCTAATAAACTACTCGCTCGGCCTCCCGGCAGTGGGAATACTCGAGAGCGCGCCCTGAAAATTATTTCATTTCCCTTTTAATATCGTAAACGTTCAACTGACAGCTCTTAATGGCGCAGTACAATCCGCCAGTACATCTTTGTTTCTGGGACGATGGTGGTGGTGGTGGTTAGATTAGTGTTAATAGAGTAGTATAGGTTTAGAGTTAGAATAGGATAGACGTTGTAGATAAAATTTTGTAACATAAAACGGCTAAGGCCTTATAGGAGATAAGTAGATTGTAACACCATAGGTGAGTATTGCAAAAAAAAACAAATCAAATGCATAACTGTTAAATTAAGTAATACTACCATCAGTGGCGTAGCTACTATGGGGCTAGGCGGTGCAGTGCACCGGGGTCCTTACGCTCAGGGGGCTTCCAAGCATACCTCAGGGGGCCCCCAAGCGCAGTTCAGAGGGCCCACGTGCCTTCACGGGAAACTGGCGACCTTGTTTTTTTTAGCTCTAGCGTCGTCTAAGGGGGCCCCTGAGACAGAGGGAGCCCCCTCACTAAGAGGCCCGCACTGCTCAGGGGGCTTCCAACCAGTGCTCAGGGGGCCCCAAACACAACTCAGGGGCCCCCAGCATCAGCTCAGGGGGCCCCTACCTGCAACACAAAGCAAAAAAAAAAAGGTCGCCCATCTGGCCTGAGGGCCCAAAATAAATTTTTTGCACCCGTGCCCTTGTTGACCTAGCTACGCCATTGATTACCATTGTTAAAACGGAACTGAGTCTACTACAGTCCTGAGGCAGAACTCTCGCGTGGCAGAACGAGCAAACGTCAGCATACCATTTACAGCAAACAAAACACTTTTACTGCGCCAGAAACAAACTTGCCCGTAATGTATAGGGAATATATCACTGACTTTTGCACAAATACACAGTGAAGCATGACAATATTTGGGAGTTAATTTCCATATTAATGATAAGCCGGGATGCTGCAAATATGAACTGGCTCAGGACTGAAGTGGCTTAGAACATAAAATTAAGTGAATGTTACTTATAAGCAATTGTTATTATCCAGTAATCTGGTATAACTACATGACAGATTACAGAAAGATATGTACAAACTGGGCTAACTGCAACTAACTGAATAATGGGATACTCCAAGAATAACTGGAATATTTCAATAAAAACCACCAGAACTATAACAACAATAAGCAACATTTGTGATTTTATATATTATTAAAGTTTTCAATAGCAGCTGTAACTGTTATAATTGTAAGCAAGACAAAATGTAATATTATAGAATCAATTAGGCAATAAGTCAAAGTGTAATGGAACTGTATGCCAAATTCCATGGATGCAAATGTATCGAGCAAATCTCCTGACACTATGTAATCGACAATTTAAAAAATTAATATTTAGGGCCTAATTTAGTGACTAAGATATTAGGCTGTATAAATGAATAAATAATAAAAATAAAAATTCTTTGTTTCTTTGACAGGGAAATAGAAAAACACGAAGCTCTAATGAAAACTAACCAATAAAAAGCCGCCCATTTTGCGTTAATGAGCAATCAGTTATTTAGTAACCTCTTGAGTTGAATTAAACACGAAACTACCGAGAGTGGTGGGTGAGCGGTAACGCTATAGCCTCACATTCGGGAGTAGCAGGGTTCGAATCCCAGTCTGACTCTCCAGATTTGGGTTTTCCATGGTTTCCCAAAATCACTCCAGACGGTATGGTTCCTTAAGAAGGCCATGGTCGAATTCCTTCCCGTTTATGCTGCCGTCCTGCCTCTAATAAACTCGCCGTAGACGAAGCGTAAAGCCATAAGTAATTAAAAAAAAAAGATACCAGAGAACTCTTCATAGTGAAGTTGCTCAATTTTTCAATTTCTAGACATCAACATTTCTTTGCTTTCTGCTTTTTGGAATCCATGTAACTTTTACTTTCATTTTCATCGTGGTCTACCATTTCTTTGCTTAGGGCTTTACAGATTCTGCATATAATTCGAGCGTACATATCTATGCAAAATCCGAAGTTAACTGATTGTCTTAAATATTATGCACAGGCAAACTATTCGTTATGAACACAATTTCGTGTCTCGTATTTATGCCATCGTCCAAATATTTATTACAATGATTCAACAGCCGAAAATAAAACCAAACATATATCGCGAATGCCTTCCTGTTTGCTACTAACTACAGTTCAGTAAATTCCGTTTAGTACAATTCAAATCAGCCAGTGGAGAAACAAACGTGTTGACGTGAACTGTGCCACCAACACATTTCACTTGTTCCAAATGTCTACCATAAAATTCGTGAAAGATGTTAATCGTATTTTATGGTACATTGAAATTACCCAACTAGATTAAGTGTATGAATGTAAAAAACGTTATTTAGCTATAAGTCCATACAGGCCGTGCAAGGGGCTCGTTGGTCTAGAGGTATGATTCCTGCTTTGGGTACAGGAGGTCCCGGGTTCAAATCCCGGACGAGCCCAAATTCGATTTTTGAACCTTACCACATAAATACATGTTACTAATCTTGTTGTAGGCCATGTTCCGCAGTTGTTGCATAAATATTTTTGAATAAAAATCCGTCTTCTAACAACTGTTTTTTATTGACTTGTATCTACCAGACGCGTTTCGCCCTTCTGGAGTGCACAAATATGATGATAATATTATGTTATTTATAGCCACTGACGATGCCCCACTCCAGAAGGGCGAAACGCGTCTGGTAGATACAAGTCAATAAAAAACAGTTGTTAGAAGACGGATTTTTATTCAAAAATATTAAATACATGTTTATTACACTAGCCGTTGCATAATGTCCAATTATCGTCCAACCTCATCCTAGTGACTAAGGTTTACGTTCCCAAATGCTGTAGTGCAAACTCAACCAAGTAAAACGTCTGCAAACAAAGGGAGAAATATCCATTTTAACGATGATTTTTTATTGCTCCTATATAAGAGATAAAGAAATGTATATGCACATCGTGAGGTCATTAGAGGTGGGAAACGTCTAGGCGCAAAAAGCTAGAAGGAATTCGGGCATGGCCTTTAAAAAGGAGCCATCCAGGCATTCGTCTGGAGTGATTTAGGGAAACATGGAAAACCGAAATTTGGATGGCCGGACGAGGATTCGAACCCACGTCCTCCGGAATGCGAGGCCGGAACGTTACCGCTCACCCACCACGCACAGTGTGACCTTCATCTGCTTCTGAGGTGGGATCTCTTTGGCATATGCTTGCGAATACGACAGCCAAATTAAATTGATCACACGATAAGAAATATTATAAATAATGCAAAAACATAAACGCTGTTTTTGCAGTGACGAAGTATATACAACTAGACATTCGAATTAATGACGATGATATACCTAATTAGCGATTTACTTATGTTTTTAAGAAGCAAACGTCGGATGCATAGACGACTTAAGAATCTTGCTGTTCCTCATAATTTGCAAGGAAAAACACCAAATTATTCACATCGTCAGTGACTGAATTGTCACAGTAACGAGCATCCGTATGTTTAAAGTTTAGCTGCTATAATTAAGTAAAACCTGATTCTGATCACACAAATAATAGATAATTCAGACTCCGAAGAACTGCGGAAAAAAGTTTGACTGGGAGTCGGTGGCTGGATGGAACCGTAATAATTACCTATCATTTCGTTAGTTAATTACCATTATGTTTGTAGTACAACCTGATATTTACTATGAGACAGCTGCAGGAAAAACATTATGAGTATGGAAAGGATCTACTGTTGGTAGTTTATCGATATTGAGAAAGCATATGATTGTGTACACAGGAGTAAGGTATGGAAGGCCTTGGAGAAGAGAGGAGTTCCCAATGAAACCATCAGGAGAGTGACGGAACTGTACAAAGGAAGTGTGAGCTATGTGAAAATAGGAGAAGGAAAGAACAGATTGGCTGGAACAAAGGAATTGACTAAAACAAGGAAGTGCCCTATCACCACTACTCTTCATTGTAATCATGGATGAAATAATACAGAACGTGGCAGTGAGGATGGGAGAGGAAAACTATGAAGGTGATGGCTTTTGCGGACGATCTGAGATGAAGAGGAAGTGCAGCAACAGTTCGATGTATGGACAGACAGTGTGGAAGAATATGACCTGAAATTTAATGTAAAGAAATGTGAGTATATGGTAACAACCAGAAAGAAGAATAGGTTAACTCAAGGAATGTGATGGCAGGGGAACAACTAAAGAAGGTAAGCAGGTTTCAAGTACTTGGGGAGTGTGTTAGAGGAATGTGGAGGAAATGATGGCGAGATAAGTGAAAGAGGAAGACAAGCAGAGGCGTTTCTAAGGAGCATTAGAAGCCTGATATGGAATAAAGAGATGCCACAGAGAAGCAAGAGAGTAATCTATCACACATACTATGTGCCTATCTTGACTTAAGTTGCTGAAACATGGACAATGAAAAAGCGGGTCATCAGCAAAGTACAAGCAAGTGAAATGAAGTTTGTAAGAGGTAGAATAGGAGCTACTAAAATGAACAGAATAAGGAATGAAGTGATTAGATGCATCCATAAAAATGGAACCTCTACAGGAAAGGGTAGAGAGGACCAGACTGAGATGGTATTGGACATGTAAAGAGAATGGAGGTTCAGAAGAATCCCAAGAAAAATCCACTGAAATTAAGATGCATGGTAAACGACCCAGAGGAAGACCAATAGATGGATGGCTGAAAGGAGTGGAGGTGTGTGTACAAAAGAGAGGAAAGGACTGGAATAAGGTGGTGATAGAGAGGTGGTGGGATGAAAGAAGCAAATGGAGAGGCTTGTGCATGAAGCAGACCCAGCCAGAGGCTGGAAACTGTTGATGATGATGATGTTTATAGTACATTGTAAAATCAATGTTTTATCGGCTATATCATATGAACTTTCCAAAAATTACGATAGTAAGTCTAGGTAATGCTAGGCTAGATGGCTCACATGGTCACTGCGAATCTGCTATCCATTCCCTGGCCTCAATCGCCTCCGGTGTCTAGACGAGCCGTAATTCAGAATTCGTAATTCAGAACATTCTACTTCGTCAAACGATGACATCTTTAAAATATAAATGGCGCGTTACCGTAAACACGTCAATTATTCATTTTAAAGTCACCGTGACTTTACGCCTCATCGAAAACGAGGTCGATAAAGGCGGGAAAGTACTGTGTGTAAGGAACGGGAAGGATTTTGGACGTGGCCTAGTGAAAGAACCATCCCGGCATTCGCCTGGAGTGATTTGGAGAGACCATGGGAAAACCATAATGAGGACTCGGATAGGGATCTGAAAAGACCTTTTCCCGATTGCAAGGCAAGAAAGTTATTACCCCCAAAAAATTGTACCCCTACACATTTTATATTATTGTCTTAGTCAGCTACAATAAAATAAAACATCCGTCACTGTGAATCGATGTATACTGTGTTACTGATTTTCCGTACTATTACACCGTCAATAACATGGTGAGTGGAGTCGAGTATATTAAAAACACAAATTTGGTAGTATCGAAGGCAGTTAAATCCCTTACCCCGTGTAGTAAGAAATCAACCAGTGTTGGGATGGTTATGGGGTGGGAAAAGAATTGCTTGTTGAAGACCTGAAGTGTAAATATCTTGGCATAACATTTGATAGTAAACTGCGCGGGACACATTGGACAGGTTGTATGAAAAAGATTACAAAATCCTTCATTTACTGGAGTGAGTGTTGAGAGAATATACACCGAGCGTGGTGGGTGAGTGATTAACACTCTGGCCTAGCATTCGGGAGGACGTCAGTTCGAATCCTCGTCCCGGCTTCCAGAGTTGGGTTTAGTGATGATCCGATACAAGTAAATACGAGTAAGTACTCGATACTTTGTTTCGATACTGAGTAATTTTTGTATTCGAATTAATTCATTCGATACTTACTCGGTATCGGAAGAAAAGTACTTGTATCGATTCGAAAGTATCGAAACGCACCCGGTGTTAAATTCTAAATCCCTGCTGAGCCACTCAGTCACGTCTGCGAAATTAATTTCCCGCTGACGTCAAGTTGGTAGCATTAAAAATCAAACAAAATCAGTCTTAGAATAAGCAATCTAATCTCAAAAAGTTTGTGTTAGGTCCCTATTTCATTGTAGTAAAGTCCTATTTGGCGCGCATTTCGCTATATCTGGCCAATGGTCGCTCCCGCGCAGCCCCACACAAAAACTAAAAGATATGGTTCATAAGCAATAATAATTAAATTTATTACAGTAGGCAAATAAAATACGTAAATAATTTAGCAACATGTCACGTATATTTTTATATTTCGACATCAATTAAAAAAGTATCGATATGAGTAAGTATCGATACTTTTGCAGTACTCATATGAGTAAGTATCGTAAGTCATTTTGAGTACTACTCATTTAAGTAGGTATCGATACTTTGATGGTATCGGAACATCACTAGTTGGGTTATTCATGGTTTCGCATAATCACTCCAGGTGGGAAGCTTCCTTCAAAAGATCATGGCCGAATTCCTTCCCATTCTTTGTCCCCAGTCCCATCCCGCCTCTAATGACGTCGCGAGGCGTAAAACCAAAAGGAAAAGAAAGAGGATATACCAGAGACGAGAGGGAATTGGATCACAAAACTTTGTTCAGACCATTGTTTGAATATGGTAGTATAGTATGAGACCCACATTTTGGTATCAATTACAGGAGCCACAGGGCGTGCAAATGAGGTTCACCTAAATTTGTTTGTGAAAATTACTGCAGAACGCATATAAGTAACTGATATGGTAAAGGAGCAATAAGGTGATTCATTTGAGAGTAGGAGGAGGGTGAAAGGAGTGCTGGGAGTTTACAAGGCATATATTGGTAGTGAAGCGTGGAAAGATACTGTTGGGAGATTAGAAGTAGTGCGTGAATGGAATAAATGACCATGAACCCAAGCTGACTTCAGCCATAAGGGATAGGGAAAATTTTCTTTTGTAGGTTAGAAAGTCATGGATTAGAATAAATTACCAGGACAAGTGGTCAATAATTTACCAAAAATGCTTAAAGAATTTAAAATTAAATTAGCAATGGGCAAGAAAAGGAAAATAATCGATGGGTTTGGGAAACTTCTACCGGATCGTGAGCTCCATCGCAATTGAAGTAAATTAAATTTAAAAAAATTAAGGTATCTCTCCTGATCTTGACGAACGTGAATCCATATATACGACAGAAATATGGATCCATACACTCGCGAATGACAGCTATCCTGATTCGTCCATTTACCAACTGATACGGTGATGGAATAAGCGTCGAGCAATAGTTCTATCAACGTAAAAACCGTTGCGATTCGCTGTTGAGTGAGTTTCTGTGCGTGGGCGGACGGTTTTCCAACTGATTCACTGTGTCAACACTCGAAGAGGCAATTGGCGAGAGGCAGGCCAGTTCGATCTCCCGCCTGCCTCTCTTCTCCGAAGGGGATCAAAATTAATTACCGTCGCTGAATAGGCGCGTGGCCGGCTCCTTACAATAGTTCCTTAACGAACCGAGGAGCTCCAGAAACCTACTTCTAAACTACGTTGATTAACTCCTACTCTGAACTGCCTTATCTCCGGAACTTAAAAGTTTCGCTTACTATCAGAAGATCTATTCTAATTCAAAGAAATGTTACTAACTAGCGGTTAGAAATGCGATTTTTGTACCAATTTAAGAAACCCTTCCAATAAAAGAAACCTTTCTGCTGAGTTATGCGCTTTTTTTTTTTTTACTTATGACTTTACGCCTCGTCGATGGCGACGTCATTAGAGGCGGGATCGGACTGAGGACAAGGAACGGGAAGGAATTTGGCCATGGCCTTTTTGAAGGAAGCATTCCGGCATTCGCCTGGAGTGATTTGGGGAAACCATGGATAACCCAAATCTGGATGCCCGGACGGTGATTCGAACCCGCGTCCTCCCGAATGCGAGGCCAGAGCGTTAACCGCTCACCTACCACGCTCGGCTAAGCTAGGATATACCAACTCCTACGAAATTTTTAAAGCTCCATAGATCGCCTACAATCCGGAGTATGAGTGGCAAGGTTAGGCCTGCCATTCGGAAAGTGGTTCAAATCCCCAGTCATCCAGATTTCAGTTTTCTACGATTTCCCAAAATCACTCTACACTAAAATGAAAAGGTGATGATGAATTCCTTCCAGTTACATGCCTCCAACACTTTCCAGCATGTAATAACCTCGATTTTGACGAAATGCAAAGCCATAAACAAAATAAAAAGGTAATTAACACTGGAAATAATCCATTTGCATATGAAGCTACATTCAGCTTTAAGCTATTCGGAAAAACTTGCTGTTTTGAAAGGAACAGCTCTTTTTTTCAATTTTACTTGTAGTTTTCCTTTGCAATATGAAAATTTGCAACACAATAGAGCTTTAATAACAGTTGATGATCGAAGTTCTGAAAAACTTTTGATACAAGGCAGCAAAAAATAACAGTTTTAATGACAATAGATATTTAATACAACTATACCCTGTTCACTCCGACATGACGACACACCTCATCACACCCTCTCTTCCTACCTCCCCGAGCCGACGGCTATATCTCTGCAAGCGAGTGGCAATTTTCCTCCTCGCATGCAGGGGTAAGGGCAGTGGAGTGTAGATAGAGCAGACTGGCATTGAGTCGCCTCTGTTAACTAAACGCACTATAATCGAAAATGTTTGTTAGAACGATGTCTTTGTTAACATTCGTAGTGTCTTCACAGCATTTTTTGTTCATGCATTTCGTCCAAAATTTTGTGTTTAATTATACAGGGTGTTTCAAAAAGAATATACGTATTTCGAATGCATATATGTATTAAACTGTAAGACATAAGAATATGAAACTTTACACACATATTTACGAACCTCTTAAGTTCAGATTACAGATCTTCAATATGTCCTCCATCAGTCACATGAACAATATCACATCGATACTCAAATTCCTCCCATACTCGGGCAAGCAAGTCCTTCGTCACTGATGTTACGGCAGTACGGATCCGGTTCCTCAAGTCCTCAAGGTTCTGTGGGAGTGGTAGTACATAAACGTTGTCTTTAATGAAACCCCACAGGAAGAAGTCACAGGGTGTCAAATCCGGTGACCGTGGAGCCCAGCTGATGCATGCTAAGTCGCCAGCTCCTTGACGACCAATCCAAAGGTTCAGTAGAGTATCATGCAGATATTCACGCACTTGGCGACTCCAGTGAGGGGGTGCTCCGTCTTGTTGAAAAATGAAGTTGTCTTCTTGCAGCCTCGGAAGCAAGAAGTTTTGTAACATAGCGAGATACTGCTGACCGTTAACCGTGTTTCCATCAAAGAGGAATGGGCCGTAAACAGATGATCGGGATATCGCACAAAACACATTGACTTTAGGCGAATCTCGTACATATTCAATGACTGCTTGTGGGTTCTGTAGGCCCCAAATTCGAACATTGTGTTTATTTACCTGACCACTAACATGGAAAGTCGCTTCTTCACCGAAAACGATGCGTTGTGCGAAAGTGTTATCATTGTCAATAGCATCATTAATATCGTTACAAAATGCCACACGTTTCCGTTTGTCATCAGGACGCAGAGCTTGTAACAACTGTAACTTCTACGGCTTCATAACCAACCGATGTCTCAAAACACGCTAAATTGTTGTTGTAGGTAGTTGTAACTCCCGACTGGCACGACGAGTTGATTTTGAAGGACTACGTTGGAAAGCAGTTTGAATTCGTGCAACATGTGCCTCAGAAACACGAGGGCGGCCAGGACTCTTTCCTTTACATACACATCTGGTATCTACAAACTGTCGATACCATCTACGAATGTTCCACCCATTCGGAGGATGCATTTGGTACCTCAACCTGAAACGTCTTTGCACTGTAATCACGGAATTGCACTTCGCAAACTCGATAACACAAAATGATTTCTGATGTGGAGTAGCCATTTTAAACATATGACGGTTACCAAGAATAACACAAGACGACTGACATCTAGCGGCTATTAAATAAACTAGACTATGTATTCGTTTCTCTAATAGCCGAGCCGGGGCGCAGCGATTGATAGTTTTGACAAAAGAATACTTTGTAATACGTATATTCTTTTTGAAGCACCCTGTATGCTGGAGTTATAAGTGTTTGTTTCTGTTGAGACGGGGGTTATTTGTCAGCGCTTTAAAAAAAAAAAAAAAAAAAAAAAAAAAAAAAAAAAAAAAAAAAAAAAATTAATTTGACGTTACAACTGTGATGCATCTTTTAAAATCATCGGCTTTAAGTTAGTAATAAACTTCTGAATAAGAATCAAAATCCAAACGACATCTGTAATATCGATGAAGATCAGTTTGTTGTGTCAGTTAGTTTTCTACGAATTTTCGTGTTAAATATTCGAAAAGAAGTATTACTAATTTTTCCACGCAATGAGAGATAACAAGGAATGGTATAGCGGTTACTATAAGAACTCTGCAGAAAGTAATTTAGTTTTAGTCTTGCGGTTGAAGGACGAGGTTAGTGTCGCACGGTTGCCTAACTCACAGCAGCGTTAGGGGGAAATTTGTGTGACATCATCCTGATTTTCTGTCGCCATTTAAAGAGTGTGCTGCCACTTAATATCCCGCCCTCTGTTGAATGCAGTCGGTAATAAGATTTTTGCTAGCAACACACTGCTATTATTCAGGCCTCGCATTCAGGAGGGCGCGGGCTCGAATCCCCGTCCGGGCATCCAGATTTGGGTTTCCCCAAATCACTCCAGGCTAATGTCCGGATACTTCCTTACAAAAAAGGTAATGGCCAAATTCCTTCCCGTTCCTTGTCCCCAGTTCCATCCCGCCTCTAATGACCTTAGCCGTCGACGAGGCGTAAAGCAATAATAAAAAAACTGCTATTAGCTAGGCATACACACACACACTTGTGCGCCAGCAATTCCGTGGCGATCCATATAGACGATAAAATGTGTGTGTTAATTGTCTAACGACGAGCCGCATCACAAGCCTATAGATAACAATCGTTACATATTTGAATGTGGCGAGCAAGCGCGACGGTAACCATACACACAGATATCTCGCTTAACAATTTACTCGCGGCAGATAAGACTTGGTTAGTGTCTAATAAGTAAGATGAGCAGAGAATTTTAGACTCATTTAATTGTGACATATCAGCAACATACTCCATTGTGAAAGGTGAAATCAAAAGAGTATGCGAACAGAAGTTTAAAAAAATTACGATATAGTGCATTGATAGAGGTTTGTGAGAAATATAATATACAAGTTGATAGTGCATTAATAAAAAAAAAGAAAATCCACTCTTTGCGGAGTACTTTTCGCAAGAAATATATAAAAAAATGAAAATTCGACAAGAAGTGGAATAGGCGAAGACAAAATCTACAAAACTAATTTACGATATTACTACGACTTACTACTGTTTATGAGAAATCAACACGAACCATTGGACAGTATCAGCAATATAGGAAGCCCAAATTATGAAGGGGAAGATGTATCTGTGCATTTATGGAATACTGAAGAAGTCGAAGAAAATGCTTTTCAAATAGTACAAGCAGCAGTATATGATCGTGTTTATAATCTTCCTGCAACCACTTTTTTTTTGTCATACTGTCCGTTTTTTTTTCTTTTTACAGCTCCAATATAAGCTGCTGCACGAATAAATTCATTTTTTTTGTGTAGAACTTAAAAACATGATTCTTTTCAATATTGTCACGTCGTTTGTAACATAACCTCACTACACTTGGCTCACGATGTTTTGGAACTCCCAGTGAGCCGCGAGCCAGGAAATCATGACGGATAAATCCGTAGACCACTACCATAAACACAACAATTTGAGCGCGGCGAGCTAGCTGAACTACAAATGTGTGAACCTGATGTTCCTGTGTATGGGCTCTCACAAGTACAGGCTCGTCGCGAGAATATCCGCGCACAAATCTTCAGCGAGCTTACTCGCGCGCAAATGTGTGTGTGTATGGGCAGCTATTAGCTCGGTCAGTTACCAGAGGCGGCTGAAGGTCAGCCCACTGTGTCCCCCCTGCGCTGCCCTTACTCCTCCATATGGAGGGGGAATTTGCCACTCACCTATATCTACGCAGCGGTCAGCTCGGGATGTGGGAAGGGAGGGGGTGCTGAGATGAGGAGCGGAACCAGGCGAATATGACCTTGAGCCACGAGTTGGGAGTGAACAGGGTATAACTGATTGACAGTAACGCCAGTTGTGTGAAATTAATGGAAATAACCTAATGGTTAAAAACGGCCGCAATTGATATGAACAGCGAAATGGCCTGTCAAGCGTTGTGACTGATTAATTGATGTAAGGCAATTCATGACAATCACTGATCCATCTTAAATGAATTTTATTATTAGATTCCTGAAATTTGGCACATGAAGTTGTTACAAAGATATTGCGGTACTATAAGTTTTGCCCTCTTTGAATTCCATAACTTCTCTCGGAACAACATAAACTACAGCGGATATAATCAGATTGGGTTGATAATGGATGATATCATAGAGCGTGGTACCACTATAAATGCAGTCATATACTGTGAATCCTATAAAAATTCACAGAGAATTGTTCGAAAACAAGCGTTTCGAATTTCGTGCTCCAACGTCTTTGTCAATCACGACAACACACGCTCTTATACAGCTGATCATACGCCCATACTTTTATGACATCAGGAATATTTTTTATCATCCTCCAAAGAGCCCAAATCTTTCACCTAATAATATAATTATATCTAATGTACATTTATCATAATTTAGTTCTAAAAATTAATGTTAATTTATTCGTTTGTTTGTAATACATAATAACTTTTCATTATGATTATTATTCATTTTGTATATATATTTATTAACCTTGAACTGTTCCTTACCCCAGACGTCCTTCCTCAGCAGGTATCTATGAAAGAAGATTAACAAATAAATTACCATCTGTTCGATGAGTTATTGAAATCTCAGATGGGAGAACTCAATGAAGCGGGAATAAAAATGTTTAACGTAGATATAATAGATGCCCCGATTTATATTGGGGTAAGGCAGCAAAAGTGATTAAAAATGTATTTTAGGTTGTAAGAACAGAAACTTTCCCTATGATTGCAATGAAATATTAACGGGTGTACTGTCGGTTTGTATTGTAAACACAATCAACACAATACAATCCAGCGTTACAGGGATATATGTTCACGCTGAACGAAAACTAATGTCACCTAATTCATGGTTGTACTATTGCTTACCTGAGAGACACAATCAACTGGCTATTTGTTAACCGGGGGGGGAAAATGTTGGAAGTATCGAGCTGAAACAAATTTAAGCTCAAACGTAAAGCAAGATAATCACTTAAACTAATTGCAGACTTAATTACTTTTAGTGCTTTTCTGCTACCTCACTCTTTTTCTTTTTTGGCCAAACCCAACCTGCGATCTTATTCAGAGCTTCTTTTGCATCTGAATACAATTCAGAAGGCTGATTACGTAATCTTCGCTGTTTAGAGGCAAACATGGAACGATTGTTGAGTTTCTCAGCAGAGTGTGTATGCTACTCCATGTATGATAATACTTTTTTCAATTTTGAAATATTTTATTTTATTTGGGCCATGCAGGCCATCTTGAGATTAAAAATCTCGCATCTCACTGCAATACTTTGTACATGTTAGGTTCAAAGACAGAAAACACTCAGTGAGCGAAAATAACTACCATAAAGCGTTGTGATTTCTTTAAAACGGCCACAACATGTTATTCGCGTTGCGGCACTGACAAAAACAGCCAGAACGCGTTGTGGCTAACTCAAAAAGGCCACAACACGAAATTCATGTCGTGGCTCTCATGATATTCGATCACTACGCGTTGTGGTCACTAAGAAAAGCCACAACGCGTTCTGAACGTTAGCTGATACAACCACGACACGACGGGCAGGTTATAACTATACAGGGTGTTACAAAAAGGTACGGCCAAACTTTGAGGAAATATTCCTCACACGCAAACAAAGAAAATATGTTATGCGGACATGTGTCCGGAAACGCTTACTTTCCATGTTAGAGTTCATTTTATTACTTCTCTTCAAATCACATTAAACATGGAATGGAAACACACAGCAACAGAACGTACCAGCGTGTCTTCAAACACTTTGTTACAGGAAATGTTCAAAATGTCCTCCGTTAGCGAGGATACATGCATCCACCCTCCGTCGCATGGAATCCTTGATGCGCTGATGCAGCCCTGGAGAATGGCGTATTGTATCACAGCCGTCCACAATATGAGCTCTAACATGGAAAGCAACACCCTGTATATTCTGGATGTTAAATAACAATCAGGCGATGTTAATAAAATAAAACACTCTTTTTCATTATCGTTTCTTTACCTTTACTCATTGCCTGATTTAAGTTGACAGTAAAATTTTATTAAAATAAAGAAAGTTGGTAACAAAATTACCATTAAAGTTGCGGACTCAGTTACTTTTACAACTATTACTATGACATTTTTAGGTACATTTTAATTTCTTTGAGCAACATTTATATTTTTTATCAATACAGTATTTATTACAGTGAGAAATTTTAAAGCCTTGCTGATTCCAGATGGTAAGAAAGATGCTAATCAAAGTATTAAAGGAGTTTATAGACGTCCTGAATGTTAAAGTTACTCTCTGAAACTGTAAATTCATAACGCGCATAAAGTCGTTAGAGAATTTCCTTGTTTACTAACTAATAGAGACCTGATGGATTAATGCTCATAACAACAGCTAAATCATTGCTGGGAGCTGCATGTCCTCATCAACTTCGGTTACTCTAACTAAAATAGTAGAACCAATTTCAACTGCAGAAAATTTTTAATTGGACAGCTGAAATCATATGTGAATGTTTCTCTTGGCCGGAATTATCACTTCCCCTCTCTACATTGATTCTGTTCTTTCTTGAACAGACCTTACAAGTAACATTTGCACCAAAATTCTCACTCTCGTTGCTTTCTCCACAGATAACGTGAACATATTCATGACAATCTGAACACTCGTTAGCTCCTGAGGTGTCATTTTCACAAATAACACAACTTTTATCAAATTTTCAGTATTTTGTAATATAATGTGCCAATGTAAAACGTGCAGTATTGATAAAAAATGCAAGTGTTGCTTAAAGAGCATTAAACGTAACCAAAATGACAAATTTTTTTGCTTATTTTTTACGTCACTTCGATGTTGAGTTCATTAGAGGTGGGAAAAGACGGAGGTAAGGGACGGAAATGAATTCAGCCATGGCCAGTGGTGTAGCTAGGTTAACAAGGTCCCCAGTGTAAAAAAATATTTTGGGCCTTCAGGCCAAATGGGCGATTTTTTTGTTTTTTTTTTTAGCTCTACCAAGTCTTGTGAAATTTGCTGGCAAGATCTCCATGAGCATTATGGGGGCCCCCTCGGCGTGAGCTGTGCTTGGGGGCTCCGGTGGACGGCACCACCTAGCTCTCCGATAGCTACGCCCCTGTACCTGCGTAGATGTTACGTTTGAATCCATTTGTTTATACGCACCTGAATGCAAGTTATTTGTTCAGATTTCCCGCATAAATCTTTTTATTGAGACTTTCTGATGTTGTTTATCAAATTCTTCTCTTTAAGTTTATGACATAAAGGCAATTAGCAGCAGACATGTTTAGTCTTTAGACCGATTGGGGCATTAATTTATCTAGATCATCTATTTAAATATTAAAAAGGAAAGGTGACATAACTGATCCTTGTGGTGCTTCATAGCTACATATTATTGATCTCAAAGTAGTGGTTTTCTATTGATCTGTTAGCTATCTATTGGTGATTATGGACACAAACTCCCTGTAAAGAAGCCAGGAACACCATTTCTAGTTAATTTCTTGATTAGGAGTGTGGGAAGACTTTGTCATCGGAGGACGTTAGGTCAGTAAAAGTAGCAGTAGAATCTGTATCGATGGTAAAATATTAATGAACATCAATATTGAGGAGAGCTAATATTTCTGCTAGTCCCTTTTATTCTCCTAAATCATTGTTGAGTGTTAACAGCAAATTGTGTTCAAGCCACCAGTTAAGCCTATTTTTTCATTAATTTTAGCAATTTGAACACACATGACAAAAGTTAAATAAGTCTGGAGACTGAAACACAATCAGCTTCCTTTCCTGGTTTTATGATTACTACTCTGGCAGTATTCAAAGATGATCTCGCTATTCTCGGACCAATGCGATTAGTTAACTCGAGTAGCTGTGACCTGATAATGGCTGGTAGCAATCAAATCATAGGGTAATGTGTAAGTATTACATGGACCGGTCCACACTTGACCGACGCTGGTCCGCACCGACATTTTCATATGGTTTGCGCTCACTCAAATGAAATTAGTTCATACACCGTGCCATCCGACACACTGCCGACATCCTATCGTCATCTACATGGATTAATTTGGTTTACTTTTTGACGATATGGACCAGTGTCGGGTTGGGGGATGTGTAGAAGCGTATAGAGGAGTTTCGAAAATTTCCGATTCTTTACGACCAAATGTTGTTTTGGTGTAGCTTGACTGCCTTAAAAAAGTTTATTTGTTTCTTCAACCTCACATCCAGCTTCATCAGATGATCATAATATGGATTGTGTCATTTCAAAAGATCCGTAATATTTCGTTTCATCATCCATCAATTGTGATTAGGTTTGATATTATTTCTTGGAACAATAGACTTTTATTATTAGTGTAAGCCGTGACCGTTTTATGCGTATCGTCGCGGGTCTAGAATAGTTCCAATTTTTAGCGCCAAAGATTATGACAGGTTGACCTGATCTGAACAAATACAAACGTGACCTGTTTTTCCCTCTTAGAGTAAATAAAATCTCTTGAGCTTGAAGAAGTCAGAAGTACTAATAGACGTACCTAGTTATTAAACACGGACAGGGACGATCGCCCTATCGTATTGTTTCAAAGGTCGTAGACTCGAACTTGCTGAAATACAAACTTTTATTTGACCCTTAAAGTCCACTCTGCAAAATTTGAAGAATTCCTATTTTCATCGAAAGCGTCCCGTTTATTATTATTATTATTATTATTTATTGAGGATGGTTATTCATAGTGTAATCTTACAGATTCCAGATTATTAAACACTTGAACAACTCCGAACAAATGAATTGCCAGAATACTCGATACGATAACATATTTGGTCTGATGTCCACTTTAACAACATAATAACTCACGTACAGCGAACATGAACAAAGACCATTAACGATAGTGGTAAGTAAAATATATAAAAAGCAAATAATAACTTTGGTCAAGCAACAATATTATCGAAAGTTTTAATTAAATTGAAATTGAGCTTAGGTTGGAATGACAATTAGCATTACGGTTACAACAGAGATCATGAGTAATTTAAGTTTTTTATGTTGCTTTCATTAATAACATGTTACTGAAAAGAATTTAGACGTTTTTTCAGCCATAAAATTTATCGATATTTATTTAACTATGAAATACTACGAAAAGCAAACTTAATGAACATCTATGGCACTTAATTTGGTAGCAGTTGCTTGGCTATTATATTATGGAATTATGGGTATAACTTCGAGTTTCTTCTAATGATATCTCTAATCGCTGTTGATTTGCGAGCGACGGCTGACACGTGACGCCGTTCTCCAGCCAATAGCTATCGAGGTGGGTGAGCTTAGGAAATTATATAGCTGAAGATGCTTGATACCAAATTTTCGTTACTTTTAGATTTTGTCTGGTGACTCAGATGGTTACGGCGTGCCATCGGAGTACACATGTTACCCGTTCAAATCCCGGTCTTGGTTGTAATTTTTATGGGCCTCAAAATTGACGTTGGCCTCTGGCAACGCTTTGATTTGTTAATTCGAAGACAGGAAGCTCCATGGTTAGCATTCCATGTTAAACTGTAGGTCTCCTTTTCCTGGTAAGACTACCAGAGTAAGTTAGGTGGCTACGATAAAGGTGCAGTGCACAGCCGGTAAGAAACTCTGTGACTAGGTTTTTGAGACTACGTGAAATTACTGTTATTATGTAGCATCTTTATGGCCTATATTTAAATCAAAATATATAATGATATCAATATTTATTTAAAAAAATATGTAGAGTGGATCGAAAGTAACCTCAAACAAAACAAACACGTCAGGAGTGAAATGAGTGACATTTGACATTCCATTGCGATTGCTTTCAGAAACGCTAGGATCTTTGAATCTAAAGACCGTAGAGTACAGTATGCCAAAGACGTTTAATGATGATTTTTAAGACTGCGTTGGGATCACCGTTTATGTATGTAAAGAATTGACCAGCCGGGTGACAACGTGACTCAGATTTAAAACAGTATTTTAACGTATTTTATTGCTTTCGTAGATTATGAAGGACGCCTATCTACTATATAAATTCCTACGCTCACTCACTCACTCACCTCGATGGCTATTGGCTGGAGAACGATGTCACGTGTCAGCCTCCACTCGCAAATCAAAAGCCACCAGAGATACCATTAGAAGAAATTTGAGGTTATGTTCACAATTTAGTAGGTAAGCAACTTGTACCAAATTAATCGTCAAAATACATTCATTAAGTTTGATTTTCGTACCATTTCGTAGTTAAAATAATATCGATAAACTTTACGGCCTAAAAAATATTAAACCTCTTTTCAGTAACATGGTTCTAATGAAATCAACATAAAAAACTTATAAAACTGGAATTATTCATGGTCTCTGATATAATCACGACTACCAATTATTGTCATTCCGGCCCACGCTAAATATCAATTTAATTAAAACTTCGATAATTTTGTTGTTGGGCAAAAGTTTATACATTACGATTTATTTGCTTTTTACGTATTTTACTGACAACCTTCGTTAATGGTCTTTGTATATGTTCGCTGTACGTGAGTTATTAGGTTTATAAACGTTTCTCGGGAAACAAACCGAGTAATATTGTTATTAATGCACAATATTTCGGTGATGATGACTGTGCACGTGTAGGTAAAGGTCTGTATGCGTTGGCTTCCTATACACCGTGTGTCCCAAAGTTCCATCACATTTCTTTATAATCAGAATGTCCAAAAAAGGGCAAGCGGCCTTCCTTTTCAACCTCCATCGTGAATTGGAGTCCTGGCAAGAAATGGCATTAAGACCATTTTTCTACCACCACCAAAATTGAGAAACATTTTACGCTCTCCAAAAGATGACCTTGCCCTGCGTACACCCGGAGTTTACTGCATCCCGTGTGAATGTGGAAAGAAATACATCGGTCAGACCGTACGGTGCGTACAACAACGTTGTTTGGAACACGCCCGACATGTTCGCCTGGGGCAAAAAGAAAAATCAGCAGTAGCGGAACATAGTTTGACAGAAGGACATGGTTTCGATTTCGAAGCGACTAAGGTGTTGACACGTGCGAGAGGCTTCTGGGACAGCGTCATTAAAGAAGCATTTGAAATTCGCCTCGCGTCTGATTTGGTAAACAGGGATTGTGGATTCCAGATAAGTGATGCATGGATTCCTGTAATTGAGGCTGCTCATCACCAACGCTCTGCTTTTTGTGTTCCGCGTGCGTCTAATGACATCTGAGATGCTGCTAGGCAACATAACAACATCTGTCGTTGCCATGCCAGTTTACAAACAACACGCTCAAGACTGACTTCAAGGCAGACTTCAAGACTTGCAACTGCACCTGAAGATGGCGACGGAGGATAAAGTCGCCGAAATATTGTGCATTAATAACAATATTACTCGGTTTGTTTCCCGGGAAACGTTTATAAATAAACAACGCCGAGAAAAATTACATTCATTTATAGTTATTAGTTGTTTAAAGAGGACATCAGACCAAATACGTTAGCGAATCAAGTTTTCTGTCAATTCATTTCTTTAGAGCTGTTCAACTGTTTAATAATCTGAAATTTGTATTAAGTTCTCTGGCCGCTACAGAATATATTATGAATGCCCATCCTGAATAAATGAAAATAAAAAAACAACAACGTGATCCTTTAGAAGCAAACAGGAATTCTTTGAATTTTGCAGAGTGAACTTTAATGATCAAATACAAGTCAAGTTTGTATTTCAGCAACTTCGAGTCTACGACCTTTGAAACAATTATACGGTAACACGATCGTCCCTGTCCATGTTTAATACCTACGTCTTTTAATACTTCAGAGTTCTTCAATATGGAGGGATTTTATACACCCCAAGAATGAAATACAGCTGAAGTCCGTATTCGGTCAGATAAGGTCAACCTGTCATAATCTTTGCTGCTAAAAACTTGAACTATTGTAGATCCATGACGATACACAAAAAACGGTAACGGGCTTACACTAGTGCAAAATAAAGTACGATAGTCTATAACAGAATACAGCTTCTAATAAGATCTTTACCGAAGTCTTTACCGAAGCCTATATACCAGACGAACGGTGCAATTTATGAGGGCGATTTTTCCTCCCTGTCTGATGCAGGACACTGGATGTCTGTCCATACGTTAAGTTTCTGTCGGCCTCACAAACATTGCTGAAGGCTGCTAATAATGACTTGGTTCTCAAATTTGCCAAACCGTCCTCAAATTTCCACCTCATCTACACCGGATATAGCCAAGTTTACTGAAGTTATCATTTATGTATTTCAAAAGACACGTCGGAACAAAATAGTATTTCACGTTAATTTAAGACTTTGATGCAAACTTTTGTATCCACATAAATCAATGCGAAAAATAGAAGGCTTTATTGCATTTTCAAAGATCTTGCTTAAAGATTAGTTCTATGAAACTAATTTCGAAAAAGGTCAGGGCGGAATAAAAGAAGTGATTTTTAAGAATTTCTTTACAGGAAGACAGTCGTAGGGCTTCTGAAGTTGTATCCCTACTGAGGTAACGTTATGCAACACAGTGCAACTGCGACAGGTTGCAAAATAAAAAGATGTCACTTGTTGCACTAAGCTGCGTTGTGTTGCGCTGTGTTGCACTATGTTGCTGCTCTGATACAACAAAAGTTGTTGTATGTTGCAGTAAACCATTTTAGTGGTAAATATCATAGGATAGTATATAACATGGTCATATAGTTGCCAACATTCTCTCAATGTGTCCATCTTGTTTGCAGTTGAGACTTTGATGTAGATATAGTCGCAAGCATGGAGTTTAAGTGGAGTTCAGAGAATAGTATCAATTTAATCCAATATTACAGAGAATATCCCTGTCTTTGAAATCCAAGGAGTGGAACTTAAAAATGCAGTAGGAGAAAAATGATGCGTGGACTGTCCGTATATGCAGTTGTGGGGTGTCCACAAAAGAGAAGCTATAAAAAAAAATTCTAAATCTGGTATACCAATTTTACAGTGAATGATAAAAGTACCGTAAAAAGAATAAAAAATCTCGGCAGATGCTCAATTTTATTCAATATCGTTTATATACGATACTTTACTATTTCCTCGAGACAAAAATAAAGTCAGTCCTTACAAGAAAAGAGAAGCTGAGGAAACAACGAGTAAAAAAGAAAAGCCGGAACTGTTTTTTATATCTAGACAGACAACATCTATTACTAATATTTCTAAAGCCATTATAAGTCAGTAGTTATTTTGCCAAGGAACCAACCCCATAGGTGTAACAAAAAAAAGTAAATTCTCTCCTAATATATTATGCTCAATTTGATGTTTTTCGTGCGAATTACTTCGAGTATCTATCCTCCATGATCCGTTTAAAACGTTTCCTATGATTTTATAATCACCGTCAAATGTTCCTGATGGATTGTAGGAATTTTTGGAACGCCAACTATTGTTAAAAAATTATGCTGGTCAATGCAAGCCACAACAATTTCAAAAAAAAAAAAAAAAAATCTAATATCCCCCTTTCTCTACTCAGAGTAATTGAATATTCTTTCAAGAGAATCTTTCTCCTGTGTTCCAGTGTAAGTTTTCCGTGAATTTGGTGAAAAGGGAAGGCATCGTCCTCTAAAAATACATGCGGTAATAATGTATCACGTTCTGATAAACTGCCATATACTGGGAGGTTGAGTTTGCAGCAAGTCAACAATTTCTTGAGTTTTATACTGTATTCCTTCCTTGGACACATACACGGAAATATAAAAGTCTGTAAATGCCTTCATTACGGAAAAAGGAACTATCCATATATATAACGATGAATGTATGTATGTATGTTTGTTTGTTCTTCATACAAATCCACAGTTTTCATCCGATTTCGATGAAAGTTTGCACACTTATCCTATGAAACAAGGAGAAAAATACTGTCTACATTTGGTTGAAAAATTTTCGCTATAAATGATACATCTTGCCTTATAATTTTGAAAAATTACTAACGGTGACAAATAGACGCGTATGATGTGTAGGGCTCTGTACTGTCTTTCCATATAGCGGTCAGGTAGCTCAGTGGTTAAAACACTTACTTACTGCTGTTTGGATCGTGGTCTCCGGTTCAAATCTCCGTGGAGGCAAAGATTTTTAAAAAATTGTTTTTGATCGTAAGAGTCACGCCTGGATCGTCGGTTATTCGGATTGAATGTTAAACTGTAGATATCACAAATTTAGGGGTGCAATGCGAGGCAAATCTTGCAATGCTGTAGGAAACACTTTTTGACGTTACAATGATCCCTCAGTGGTTGTTCGCAGTCAGTGTGTGTGTGTGTGATCTGCAGTAATAATACTATAAATGCGGAAGTAAGTCTCTGTCTTTTTGTTACATTTTGACGACTAAATGACTATCCGATATTGATGGAATTTGACATTAAAATCTGTAGGAAAGGCACAGGACATTTTTCCCGGTATGATTAACAGTTGTAGTCACGAAATTTTGAGAACTTATCGAATGGTGACAGAAATATGTTGGAAATTGATTCTATTCAAGAGACAGGTTCGACGGTAGAATGATATAGTGATAGCTTTCCTGTCATATTATGCCAACTCGGTGTTGTTTGGGATCAATCCTACGTTACCAACAACTTTCTATATTCAATTCTGGCAAAGAAATTATTAATCCACGCGTAAGAAGTCACGGGTATCAACTAGTTCTATATAAGCTCTTGTAACTGAAAAGGTCGCTTCAGCTAGTTCAATTGAACGCACGCATGTGCTTACGTTACTACAGAGTGGACAGAATATTGCTTTCAATTGAACAGAAATAGAACCACCACCAAGGTGAAAGGATGTACCAGAGAAATGAGGTAACTGTGTTACAAACCTTCCGTCAGACCATTACTTGAATGTGGTAGTATTGTTTGGAACCCACATTTTGGGTACACGATACAGAAGTTACATAGCATACAAAAGAGAGCAGGTAGATTTGTTTGGAAAAATTACCGGAGTGCAGGACCCAGTCAGTATTTATATGATAAAGGAGCTGTATTGCGAGTAATTGGAAGAGAAGAGGATGGTGAAGAGACTGGCGGGAGTGTCCAACGTATATGTTGGTGATGAGTTTGGAAAGATACTGGGAGCAAGGGAAAAGACGACCATGTGGGTAAGCTGGCATTCGTTTTCACACACAAGGAAGTTGGAAAATTTTCTGTCGTGTGTAAAAGTGTCAGGGACTGGAATAAATTACGAAGGGAAGGGTTGAACAGTCTATCTAAAATGATGAAGGAATTTAAAATTAAAATTTATTAATGAAAAAAGTATACTGGTAGGATAATTTACACTCAAATTATACAAAATAATGAAATTGCCACCGGAATATGCGCTCTATCGTTATTAAATTCAATTCAAACTTTATTGTACCAGCGAGGACGTTTTTTTACTGCGATGTCATGCAATAAAAAAATTTGCAACTTGTACAACGTTAGTTGCTACAAATGATGTTGAATGTTAGCCCAGCGTGGACGTGCACTCATGAAATGAATTTTATTCGCCTATTTGTGTGTCTACCAGTACTAACAACTACTTCCGCAAAATTTCAAATACTGATGAAATATTGTAAGCGTTTTTCTTTGAAACTTAAATAGCGACCATACAGATTCTACAGAAATATTTCGGCAACAAGGATGAGAATAGGAAAGTAACTACGAAGTTGATCTACGTAGAAACGTCGAGCAAATTTAAAACAAACTTTGCGTTTATTTAATTCCAGGTTAAAATGAGAAACATATATTTAGCTGACCCGGTCACGCGTTGCTGTGACTCAGCAATGTTATTCTAAACTCCCTAATGTTGTCAATTCACTAATAAAGATAAAAACGTTTTCAAAAGTAATTGGTAAAGACTATTGGAGAGTTAAAATTAAGGACAAACGAAAGTAATTTTTTTTTTTAAATTACATTTTATTACAAATTACTTAATGGAAAATATCCCCTGAGGGATCAATATGACGTAAAAAAGTGTACACCTAGAAACGTATGGAACTATGATAATAATTTCGTGTGGTCGTAATAACCTGGTGACTAGGTTTCTATTGGCTGCGTATTCCGCCCCTGTCGTAGCCGCCTTAACCTTACCCTCTGACAAACATTTTTTTTTTTTTTTTTTTTTTTTTTTTTACATTTCATTCTTCCCAGGTAAAGCCTGGGAGGCGGGCTGTTGGAGAGTCGCACGGACTCTTTTCAGCCTACTTAAATCTAAAGGGTAGGGAGGAGGGATGGAAGGTCGGCCGTGGCCTTGTTGGGAACCATCGCAGCATTCGCCTTGAGTGACTGGGGAAACCCACGGAAAACCCCAGTCAGGATGGACAAACCGGGTTTGACCCCGGTCCTTCCGAACGATAAGTAAGACGACGAATTCGCTCTCTCCATACCTCGGTGGACAAACATCAGCACAGCACCGTCTCTGCCTTATCTTAGTAGGCAGGTGGGGGTGGAGGATATTGTCCGAAGACATTGCCTCCAGAAGTATTTGGGTGATGCAAAACTTCTCTGTTGGTGTGGCTTCTCGGTGGTGTATATTAGTTGATTAGGTTTAAAGGTCTCTTATGACGGTCAATGGTTGTGTCATAGCGACCGATCTTGTAGACTTCGGGGTTTTTACTTCTATTTGAACTCTTGTAGAAAACTTCAGCCAGTTGTTTAAACCTATCATGGAAATATGGAACTCCAGTGGCTTCATGGAGTACGTAGGTAGGAAATCTGGCTGGAAGATGCAGGGCTCTTTTCAGTGCCCTGTTTTGTATGGTTTGTAGTCTGAGTATGTGGACAAACATCGTGAAGCGAGATTTTTATAAACTGCTGCTGTAAATTTTCGACTACGAGAATTGACTTATGGTCTTTTCCGTTTCTTCTCCTCTCCCCTCCTCCCTTTGTAATTCGCAATAATCGAGATAAAATCTATCCTATCTTTTAAGTTGGACCAAATTACACGCAATAATCCAAATTTCATTAAAATCGGTTCATCTCGGACAAACGTCGAGACGCGAGATTTTTATATATATAAGATTGATCATCCCGTAGATTCAGTTGCGGCTCCGTGATGGTGTCCGGCGCTGATACCGGGTTGGATGATTCCAGTCCTGGTGGTGGAAGAAATTTTCACCATCAGGACTTGGCTGGCAGGCTAGAAGAGGTGGTGATGCACAATTAATACAATTTGCTTTCTTCTGTTTATGGATTTACGCATAGTCGACGTCATTAGAGGCGGCAAAGTACTGGGGGGCAAGGAACTGGAAGGAATTAGGCCATGGTCTTTTGAAGGAACCATCCCAGCTTTTGTCTGGAGTTTTTTGGGGAAACCATCGAAAACCCAAATCTGGATGGCCGGATGCGGATTCGAACTCATGACAATTCCTCTCCGCAGTGCATATGTAGTGAGCGCATACGGCACTGTTGAGGGTGATTCGTCCGTCGGATGGAGACATCCGGCCTTGTAATCTTTCGGAAGAGTAGGCCTGCATGGGCTGGCACCGAGTTTCATCCTCTTCGATCTTTCATGCATTCATAACACAAACAACACACCATGTCAAACACACATACATCATAGTCATCCATACTAAACAATAAAGGGTAAATACACTTACATAACCTCAGTTTAATGATAACAATAAAAATATCCACCAGCCTGACGGCTGAAAAGAACAAAAAGATATTTTGCATTCTGATACGCATATAATACTATTACTTATAGTATAAATTGCGCAAACTTAGATCATATCCTTAATGTTGTTTCCAGTATCCGACAAGAGAAAAGTTGTAACTATAGTAAAGTATTTTTAAAAAACGAATCAGTTTTATCCTTTAGAAAAAATATGTTAGTCTTTTTGGTATGTATTATTAACGAACCTTCCACTTTTAAAAACAAGGCCAGCAAAGAAGTAACTAAATATGTCATAAGGGGGTTACTCGAATGGTTTTAAAACCACATCGTAATCCTGATGGATGTTCATTACATTTTATGTGTATGCCGGTCTAGTAAAAACACAAATTGTCGTTTATAGTGCTTCAGCAGTGGTGTTTAGTAGTGCCAGAACTTCAAATCAACGGAAAAACATGACCACATTCAAACGAAACAATTATTTTAATTGTGACGTTCGTAAAGAGTTGTTAGAAGCAAATAATATATAATATTTTCAGGATGTGTAAGACGGGTATCCCTATATACAAGCAACACTTTATCTGGTGTAGTATTATAAACTTGTGATACTTCCAGCCAATGAGAGGCGCAACATATATCACAGTGATGTTTCCTGACGTTCAGAACGATCTGTCATCAATTATTTATATAAGGGAAGTAAATAGAAGTTATGTGACCTATCGGAACATAAAAAGTGTGATGTAAAACTAAAATATTGTTACATGGAGGAGATATTTGTTCTGCAGTTAAACAACAATTAAATTGGTGTTAGACATGTTCGGGGTATTATTGTAAGGATAAAGGAACAGACAGTGATCTCAGGGCTATCAAAAGTTGGGTCGTAAATTTTCTGCTTATAAGGTTTTCACCGGAAACGATGGAGAAATGCTTATTACATATAATTAGTAATATTCATTTCTATTATCGCTGGTCAAATACAAACGTAGTCGAATCAGTGTTAACGTGACGGCTAGACGGGGATAATGTCCCACTGAAAATGGCTGTTGTAACACATTTGTACACCTGTTACATTTATTATTACTATTATTTGAAAATGTAGGCCTACTCTATCGGATCACGCAAAGCTGGATTGATATAATGGCTTGCAATTAACAATTTGTCCTATGTTTTCGTTGGGTAATCAGAACCAGGGATTGTCAGTTCCTGGACCAATAGAGGGAGCTTAAGTGTAGCAATCTGTCTGAGATGTTTTCTATGATGTGTGTATGTGATTTAGTATATGTGTAATTACAGGCCAATCAGTTTGACACCAGTCGTAGGTAAATTAGTGGAAATATTGATATACAGAAATTACGTGAAGAGCGTAAGTGGTTTTCAAGTAGGCATCATGGCTTTAGGCAAGGATATTGGTGGGATATATGGAAGATATTTCAGATGAAATGGTCAAGGAAGGCTAAATTGATAGTGTGGCACTAGATCTGTCAAAGGCGTATGACAGAGTGAGCCATAAAATGGTAGTAAATAAGGTAAAAACTATTGGAGTGGATGAGAAAGTGATTTGCTGGGTAGAAGAATTTTTAAAAGGTAGAAAACAGAAAGTTAGGGTATGAAATGCGGTATCAAAAGAAGTGGAAGTAAAAATGAGAGTGCCAGAGAGTAGCGTATTGGGACCATTGCTATTCATTATTCTAATGAATAATTGTGTTGATGGTATACTATCAGAAATTAGATTGTTTGCAGATGACATAATGCTGTATAAAAGGATCAAAACGATAGAGGACTGTAAACAGTTGCAGGGTGATATGGACAGGATATCTAGTTGGGTTGGTAAACATGGGATGAAGTAAATGCAAAGAAAAGTTAGCTTATAATATACACAGATAAAAAACTAAAGGTTGATTATGATATTATGGTGGGGAAAGAATTGCTTGTTGAAGACTTGAAATGTAAATATCTTGGCATTTCATTTGATAACAAGCTTAACTGGGCAGGACACATTGGACAGATAGTAGGAAAAGAATTTCAAAATTCTGCTACTTTTTCGAGGGAGTGATGAGATGATGTACAAAAGAAGTAAATGAATTTGGTTACATATCTTTGGTCAGATCATTGCTTGAATATGGTAGTGCAGTATCGGACCCTGATTTTACTGTATCAAATACAGGAGTTGGAGAGGGTGCAGAGGAGGGCTGCTAGATTTGATTCTGCAAATTTTCGCATAGCGTAATCAGTAACAGATATAATAAAAGAGATGGAATGAGATTCATTGGAAGACAAGAGGAGGGTGAAGAGGGTGATGGAAGTGTACTTGGAGTATATTGGTGATGAGACATAGAAAGATATTGGTGTAAGAATGAAAAGTAGTGCATGGAAGGGAAAAGATGACTATGACCACAAGTTGGTATTCGATTTCAGGCACGAGGGTGTAGGAAGATTCCCTTTTTTAGGTAAGGGTGTCAGGGATTGGAATAATTTACCAAGAGAAATGATGAATAATTTATCAAAAAAGTTGATAGAATTTAAAGTTGAAATTTGTAGAAATGGGTGGAGGAAAGGGGGAAAATGTGTGTGCGGGGAATCTGCCACCAGAGCGCTACCTTGCAATTAAATTAAAAAAAAAAAAAAAAAATTGTTGGTGAAATGTGAAGCGGAGATTGCGGACCGCCCTAGCATCCGCCTCTGTGAATGTGGAAAACTGCCTAAAAACCCCAAGACTCGATCATGGTCCCGTTGTAGCTCCCAGTGCAGTGACACCTCATGCGCAGCCATATTGGTCGGTCTTCCCTCATATATGTTTATCTGTAACATTTCTAGAAATTAACGCCTGACATATTCATACCTTTAAGCGCTCCAGTTCCTCTTCAGCTCACAGTCTGAGAAAAAGATTTTCAGAAAATTGTCTCGACTCGTGGATCATAACACAAATCTTTTTCGCTGCTGAGATAATAACAAAGTGTCGTGTGAAGTCATCAGATTGGATGTTACAAATCAAATTGATAATACTTGCTGCTGGTTTATGATCGCTCTAGACGTGAACTTTAGTTGATAGGTTGCACATCATACAGGGCGTTCGCCGGGAAACGCTACCCTCCCAGTCTGTTGCCGTCGGCAACTTGCTGGGACAGTGGGGCCAGCAACTCCCGCCACACGGCGCCGTGAATCACCACACTGTTTAACACCTCCGCTGCCCCAACAGTGTTGTGAACAAACGTTTCTTTGCGGTTTGGCTGGTTTGGGGCTTCATACTCTTAATAATCTGTACCGTGTTTGAGTGTGAGCAAAATTATGGTACGTTACAGTTTGCAACAAAGAATATTTCTCTACGATACATATGTGAAGAAGAAGTCGTTTAAAAAGTGTCGCAGTAAATTTCGTCGCGAATATCCTGGCGCTTTACTGCCAGCTAAATCAACAATTCTGCGTCTGGTTAAAAAAGTAAGAGAAACGGGTTCATTTTTTAACAAAAAGAGACTGTCGATCAACCGTATTCTCACAGAGGAAAAAATTGACGATATCGCTTTTCGACTAGAACAGTCACCTAAAAAATCATTAAGTCAGTTAGGGCAGCAGGCAGGCGTATCTAAGACGTCAGCTTTGAAAGTAACAAAGCTAGTTCACTTAAAGCCGTACAAAACAATTGTGGTGCATAAAATTACAGAAATAGACTAGGGGCCTAGGATTAGATTTTGCAACTGGTACCTGCAGGGTGTCCACGATGGCACTGTTGATCCGCAACTGACGTCACATTTAAATGCTTAGCACATACAAGTTTATGAAGCGTAATTATTATGAAATAGTCCGCTGCCGACGGTCGAACAATGCCGGAAGCTGACCGCTCGCTCGCCGGGAGCAGTTTCTTCCTTGTAGCGCTAACAGTGGGTAGCGTTTCCCGGCGAACGCCCTGTATAAACGTGTTCAAACTTGATTGTATTGTAATACAGATTATTACGGGGCTGTTCCAGGGATGCCCAAACTGTTTCCTACCGATCGCTCTGCCGCTTCAGATCTCTCTCTCTCTCTCTCTCTCCTTTTTTTTATTATGGCTTTACGCCTCGTCGACGCCGAGGTCGTTAGAGGCGGGAAAGAATGGGAGACAAGAAAGCATCCCTGAATTCATATGGAGTGATTTGGGGAAATCCATGGAAATCCCGAATCTGGGATGCACTGATGGGGTTCGAACCAACGTCTTTCCGAATGCGAGGCCAGAGCGTTAACCACTTGCCCACTATTATTAGTAGGATTCGGATCTGTTATAATATGATATCGAAATAAAATTGTCTTAGTCTAAGTATCTATGCTGTCCATGGATATTGTGTATTCTATGTGGTGAATAAAACAGATGATGTGCTGTTGCATTCTTGCTTAACCGTTAAACGGACGTGTTTTAATAGGTTATGGGCCCAGACTGTGACCCAGAGTTATTTTCTTCGTTATTCCAGTAAGCAGAATACGGAAAAGTCGTTATCAAATAAATAATTAGTTACGCGCTTGAAGATGGCTTCGAATTTTGTAGTTAACGTGCCTAAGCTTAAAGGCAGAGACAACTACGATGTATGGGCTTTTGCAGCGGAGAATATGTTAGTGTTAGAAGGCATGTCCGACTTAATAAAGGAAGAAGGAAGTACTAGCACTGCAGCCGCAGATGATGCAAAGGCGAAAGCAAAGCTGATTCTTACAATTGATCCAGCGTTGTATGTGCACGTAAAGCAAGCTAAAACAACGAAGGAGCTATGGGCGCGGCTTAAAACTATGTTTGACGATTCCGGGTTTACACGAAGAATAACCTTACTTCGTCATCTTATATCAATCAGGCTTGATAATTGTGATTCAATGACGGCGTATGTGACAGATATTATTGAGACATCGCAAAGATTAAGTGGAACTGGATTTGGTATAAACGACGAATGGATTGGCTCGTTGTTACTGGCAGGTTTACCAGAACGATTTTCACCAATGATCATGGCGATTGAACATTCCGGGATTCCTATTACGGCGGATGTTATCAAGACAAAATTGATCGATATGGAAATGTCAGATTCGAATGAATCAGAGACAAAAACCGCTTTCGCTTCCAAAGGTTGGCTGAACCATAGAAGCAAGACTGCCAATAGACAAAACAAAAGCGGAACTACGTCGCGGAGAAGTCAAATGTCAAAATGACAGGAGTTAAATCCATCACTTGTTACAGGTGTAAACGGCGTGGGCATTACAGGAATCAATGTCCATTGCTGTTGAAATCAGATGAACCTAAACAATCCAATATGTTTAGTGTTGTTTTTCAATCCGGCAAGTTTGGTAAACAAGATTGGTATATTGACTCCGGCGCAAGTTCTCATATGACGCCGAATGAACATTGGATAAAAAATGCATTTTATTCGTCAAGTGAACCAGAAGTTATTATCGCTGACAAAACCAAAGTACCTGTGCTGTGTACCGGCGATATAGAAATAACTTCAGATTGTGGTTATGATATTACTGTTAAAAATGCATTGTGTGTGCCAAGTCTGACGACTAACCTCTTATCAGTGAGTGAACTCATAAAGAACGGTAATAAAGTTAATTTCGATTCACAGAATTGTTTCATACATAATATGAACGGTGAATTGGTGGCTATAGGAGAACTTATTTGTGGTGTTTACAAGTTGAAGGTAAAACATAAAATGAAAAGTGAGCACAGTTTATTGGCTGCTCCTGTGTTAAATGATGGTTATATGTGGCACCGAAGACTCGGTCATATAAATAGTGCAGATATGAATAAAATGAAGTCTGGTGTGGTTGATGGACTTAGTTATCCTGATAATTTTCAAACGGGAAAAAACAGTTGTATCGTGTGCTGTGAAGGGAAATTCAGTCAAGACTTCCGTTCAAAAATATTGGAGAAAGAAGTACAGAGACATTGCAGATTATACATGCTGATGTGTGGCCCAATGGAACATAAATCCTTAGGTGGTGCACGATATTTTTTATTGCTGGTGGATGACTTCAGTCGCATGGCATTTATTTACTTCTTGAAAGCTAAAAGTGAAGTATTTAGCAGATTTAAAGAATTTAAAGCCTTGGTAGAAAACCAAAAGAATAAGAAAATTAAAATATTTCGCACTGATAATGGCTATGAATTTTGTAATAATGAGTTTACAGATTTTCTGAAGAAAGAAGGTATTATTCATCAGAAAAGTAACCCTTACACCCCAGAACAAAATGGTCTGTGTGAAAGACTGAATTGCTCAATAGTTGAGAAAGCAAGATGTATGTTGTTTGATGCAAAGCTAGATAAAAGATTTTGGGGAGAAGCAGCAAACACAGCCGTGTACTTAAAAAACAGATCAGTTGCATCAGGAACTCAAGACAAGACACCATATGAATTGTGGTATGGCAAGAAAACTGATGTAAGCCATATTCGTATATTTGGCAGTGATGTAATGGTCCAAGTTTCCAAAGAAAAACGTTTAAAGTGGGACAAAAAGTCACATAAACACATTCTTGTTGGATATTCAGAAAATATGAAAGGTTATAGAATTTATGACTACAAGAAGAAGAATATATTAATATGCAAGGATGTGGTTATTATGGAGAGTAGAAAAGATAATAAATATGAAGAAATTAGTGTTTCAGTGGGGGAGTCTGGTCAAGGACAATTGACAGGAACAGGCACACCAGAATTACTGAAATCAGTTTCAGTTGGGGAGTCTGCTCAAGAAGAACAGTTGACAGGAACAGGCAAACCAGAATTACTGAAATCATCTCAATCAGACTATGCTGAAGTAGAAGAGCAAGATAACTTGGAAGAAAGTACTGCAGCTGAGAGTGTGGAAATTAAGACATTGTCTAAAAGAATAAGGAAACCGCTTCAAAGATATGGTACAACTTTATTAAGTGTATCCTGTAAAGAAGAAGGCAGCTGTGTTCCAGATGATATCATCAGAGAATTCCAGCAAGTGATGCAGAAGATGAAGGCAGTTATGGTCAGACAGGAGAATCGCATCCAAGCCCTGGAGGCAAGGCTGATGGCTTCAACATCAAGTGCAGTACAAGTGGGTGTTTGAATAAGAAAGGTTGAAAGTGTGATATCATGCTAGGTCAGTGGCTAAATTTTTTTGCGAAATAGCAAGTGTAGATTATCATGAAACCTTTTCATTGGTTGTTAGACATTTTATTTGCAGTTGGTGTACAATTATGGTTAGGTATTTAAATGCAACTTCAGGGGTATCTGAAGGAAGATATTTACATGCATTTACCTGTCAAGCACTGAAGCAGAATATATGGCTTTGTCAGAGAGGTAGTAGCCTATATTTAAGAAATCTGTTATTTGAAATCACGGGCAGTTTGTGTATGATTACTATCTTTAGTGACAGTCAGAGTGCATTGAAGCATACAAGTAATCAGCAAATACACAAGAGGTCTAAACATATTGATGTTCGTTACCATTTTGTCCGCGATGCTGTATTAAATAAATATATTAGGGCCTAAACTTGAATTCATGGAAACTGATGAAATGCCAGCTGACTTGCTCACTAAAGCTCTTTGTGCCTTCAAACATTACAAACTTATGAACAAAATTTGATTATTAAGTAATATATTGTAATGTTTTGTGAGGCTGTAACTTATTTCGATATAGTGGGGGTGTTATAATATGATATCGAAATAAAATTGTCTTAGTCTAAGTATCTATGCTGTCCATGGATATTGTCTATTCTATGTGGTGAATAAAACAGATGATGTGCTATTGCATTCTTGCTTAACCGTTAAACGGACGTGTTTTAATAGGATCTTTATGAGAATCGTATTTTTTCCTCCTTTCTTTTCGAGCTGTAATGCTGAAATAAACACTGACTGAACGTTTCTGATTGCATTTAAATGTATCTGTTATGGCATATAAATGCATATTCAAGCCATTTTCCTAGTTTAAGTCATTCTTATACTTTTTATATCGCTGGCAGCATCAGATAAAAGGAAGTTTTGTGATATTACGACAGTATTTATGGTTATATTTTGAGGTAAAATCCGGTAACTTTTTATTAGTACCGGGAATTCACTGGAGATTATAGATCAGAAGAAATTAAGGTAATTATTCACAGAACTGTACTCCTGTTATACATTGCAGAAAAAAAAACAACTAATTGTCACTGAATTAGTAAGAATTTACCAGTCGAGAATTAAAGTTATAGATTATTGTCACTCTTCAAACGCTAATGTTCCGCCCCCCTTTTAATATCGAAAATGCAGCAGCAGCATGCCAATGTCAAGAGACGTCAATCAATGTCCGACTGTCGCCAATACGCTTGAAAACAATCCTCAGTCAGTGTTAAATCTGCATTGGGTGCCAAAAACAAAATTTTCTGAAAATGCGAAGTTATGTAGCTAGTAACGGAATTTTGAGGGAGTATTTTAGTACAGACGATCCCAAATCACTCCAAGCAAATGCCGGGATACTTCCTTCAAAAGGCCATGGCCGAATTCCTTCCCATTCCTTGCCCCCTATACTTTCCCGTCTATAAAGACCTCGCTGTTAAGAGACGGTAAGCAGTTTTTTAAAAAAATAGTACAGACGAAACAGTTCTTTTCCATAAATTATGTGAAATTAAAGCGACTTCAACTAAATGATTTAAAACTTAATTTCCCTCTGCTACAGTGAGTACACATAAGCAAATTATGTTGTCTACTTTAAAGCGACACTACTAGATAAAATAAATGCGGCATGTTTTGGTGTATAGTAAATTTAAATGTTTGATTATATTTTTTTATTTTTCAGTTTTTAAGGTCATATTTGCATGCATAGTTTTCTATATATTTTTTTTCTCATAAAGATCCTAACCCTAATTATTAGCAACCCACTGTTCCCTGCTAGTATGACTTACTCTTGGATATCGACGTGTCATATTAAATATTTTTGTCAACTACGTTACTATGATGAACATACTCCATCACTATCATTGCGTTGGCTTATTACTATCACCACCATAGTGTTAAAAATTGAATGTCTATAAAATACGAAATTATGGTTGAAAAGAAAGAATAAATGGGATAGAATGTAACATTTAAGACCCTTAGTCTATTTATATTTGGCGGTATACTTGTATAGACGAAGGGAACAAGTGTAGAGGAATGAGAGATTTGAGTAGAGGAAATAGTTAATAAAAGTAATTTTTTGCGAATTTATTGTTTTTATAGTTCGTTTATTGGACCGTGCCGGGATGGTTCTTTAAAAAAAAACACGGTTGAATTCCTTTCCGTTACTAGTCCCCGGTCCTTTCCTTTGTCGACAAGGAGAAAGCCAGAAACAAAATTTAAAAGAAAGAACAATTAATTGATAGCACGCCATTAGGATCTTGATAAAAATGTGAATAAAGGAAATCAGACATGATCTTTACCGAGCAACTGCTATAATATTTATCTGGCATGAATTATGGAACCATGCGAAAAGGAAGACTATCTGGTCACAAATGGAATCAAAATAGACACGGAGTTCTACCATGAACAGGTGTGAATACAGGCCAATGAGAGAGATTGCACATGAAAAGAAGTAATAGGTGCTAGCATCGTCTTCTCTAGAATACAAAGGAAACGAACCGAGGTGTCGTCATATGCGTCTCAACTGGAGGAGAGAACACCTAGAAGAACATAACGAGCATCTTGTCCTTGAGGAGGTCGTAAAATTTGCAATGCACTTTAATGAGCACGTAAGGCGCGAAGGGAGGGGTGAAGAAAGTTAACTTTCATCTTCAAAAGCAGAGTATTCATATTCCATCTGACGTTTTAGAGCAGGGGTGGGCAACCCAAATGATCTTGCGGGCCACTTTGGAAATGCGTCATAACTCCGCGGGCCGCATATAAAATTATATATTGTATATTAGATGTTCCGAGATGTGTGCACATTATGAGTTCGCAGAATATAACATAATTATTCCGCGATCTGATAACTGTAAACTCATAAATAAAACAGGCAATATCTGTCATATATTCGCAAAAACATATTTTAAAAACAAAGAAATTTTTTCTCACAATTTCGACAGTTAATTTTGAAATATAAAGGATGCACAAATAATTTTTTTTAAATACATTGGTTTTCACTACATTGGCAATTATAAACTAAATATACTTTGAAAAAGTGTGATGAATCACGCGGGGCGAAAAAAATCTTCAAGGTGGCCGCGGGTTGGCCAACCATGCTCTAAACCAGAGATGGGGAAAGTACGGCCCGCGGGCCAAGTCCGGCCCTTCGAGCTAGTCAATCAGGCCCGCGACATGGTTTCGAATAATTACACATAGGACAAAATGTATTTTCTGCGTAGCTAGAATAGAATGTTCCTTCTTATTGCGTTTTCAGTACGGTATTATCGCGTCTAATATAACTGCAGTTTGCGTAGTGACGTAGTATATGTCTGTAGATCGGTAGCATTGCGCGTTTTGCTCGGCTAAGTTCGGAATGACTCGGGCGCTAACCATTGTCATTTAGTCTGTTCTCAAGGTCAGTGCAGGTTCGGACAGTCGTGTAGTCAGTGCTGCGGCTGTGTGTCTGGCTTGTGTTTCTATAGTTTTCCTTTGTTGCTAGTGGTTTTTTTACATTTTTGATCGTTACAATGGCAAATAAAAAGCGTAAAGTTGATTCAGAATGTCGTGTTTTTAAATCTGAGTGGACTTGGAAATACTTTTTCACGCCTATTAAAGATAAACCTGTGTGCCTCATTTGCAACGAAGCAGTAGCCGTATTCAAGGAATCAACCTCTCACGACACTTTATGACAAAACATAACAACGCCACTTATGAAACTATGACCGAAGAAGATCGGAGCAAAAAGCAGGAGCTCTACGTAAAAAGCTGTCAGGTCAGCAAAATATTTTTAAGAAACAAAGCTAGCTACACATGCTAGTTACGTTGTAGCATACAATATTGAAAAAAGTAACAAAGCATTGTCTGACGGCGAATTTGTTAAAAACTTGTATGCTCCAAGTATGTGACATTTTGTGGTCCTGACAAAACAAAGGATTTTGAGACAGTAAGTTTGTCTCGAACAACAATTTCTTCTAGAATTGAAGTAATTGATAAGCAGTTTGTCTCACAACTAGAGTGAAAGATAAGGGAGTTTAAATTCTGTTATTTTGCGTTGGATGAAAGTACGAACATAACTGACACAGCTCAGTTACTGATATTTATAAGAGGTATTGATGACAAATTTTGTGTTACTGAAGAATTAGCTTGCATGCGTTCATTAAAGGGAACGACAAAAGGATCAGACATTTTCAAGAATTCAAGAAACTATCACGTCTTTGAAAGTACCTTTGATCAATATTTGTAACATTACTACTGATGGAGCACCGAATAGGATAGGAATGAAATCTGGTTTTGTAGGCACATTTAACGAATGAAGTTGTGTTTTTTCATTGTGTCATACATCAAGAAACTCTGTGTAAATCGGCTCTAGGACATGAAACATGTGCTTGATGCTGTTGTTAAGCTTGTTAATAGCATTCGTTCTCGAGCACTGAATCATAGACAATTTCGAGAGTTTCATGACTCATTGCAATATGAATATTCTGATGTACTTTACTACACTAAAGTAAGGAGGCTCAGTGCAGGACGGGTTTACGAACGAGTTTGGGCTCTAAAAAACGAAATAATCTCTTTCATGGAAGAAAAAGGAATGGAGGAGTGTGAACATTTGAAAGATATTGTATGGCTTTCGGACTTTGCATTTTTTACAGATCTTCTCAGTCACATCAATAAATTGAACCTTAAACTCCAGGGAAGAAATCAATTAATCTATGATAGTTGGAGTCATATCAAGGGTTTCAAAATGCAATTGAATCTATTCTCCAAACAACTAGTCAAGAAAGACTTTACTCATTTTCCAAGACTAAAAACTATTGCAGTTAGGGAAGACAAACTTAGGAGCTATGAGAAAAGATTGAAATGTCTTCATGAAGAATTTGAACGAAGATTCCAAGACTTCAAAGTTATCGAACATGACCTGGACATTTTTAGAATGCCATTTAATCTGGATTGTGAATCAGTAAAACCAGAATTGCAGCTCGAACTGATTGAGTTGCAATGTAATACTGAATTGAAGCAACTATTTCTCAACGTTTCTAAAATTGAGTTCTACAAGGCTACAAGGCTCTGTCAAAATCAAGTTTTCCAAACCTGAAATCTCACGCTCGGAAGATAATTGCGATGTTTGCATCTTCCTACATCTGTGAACAGGTGTTTTCTACTATGAAGCTTCGCAGAAACAGCGTTAGAAACCGATTGACTGATCACCATTTAGCTTCACTACTGCGAATCAGCTCATCCCAGTATCTACCAGATTATGAACAACTTTTAGAAGCTCAGTCACAGTTTCATCTGTCACATGCACCTTACTACTCTCAATTTTTGTAACTTTTTTCTAAGTTTTTTTTACCATTGTAGCAAATAATATAAGTTGTGTGTGATGTAAAAATCAAAAATAAAGTTTATCACTTACAAAAAAAAATTTTTTTCGGCCGCCTAGATTATTTTTTATTTTATGTGGCCCTCCCCTTAAAAAGTTTGCCCATCACTGCTCTAAACCGAGTACGATGCTTATTTTTATTAATTTTCATTATTGAAAAAAGCTGCTCACATTTATACGTGCTTCCAAATGTGAAAATTATTTTTCATGCGAAAACTCTCAGCTTTTGATATTTTTCTTCGGAAAGGTATGATCTGTATCTGAAATTTCTGAACCTCTCGCTGGCCGGATTGAAGCTGGTGGAGGGCCGGATCCGGCCCGGGGGCCAGGGTTGCCCAAATATGTTTTAGAGGATGGCGAACCGTCCCATGTGTCATACACATATAACATTACCCATTGCTCCCATAATTTGAATAGTCTATCAGTGCTGCCCAAAACGCCATGTATTCTAACATTTGTTTGACACTTCAGATAAAATGTAGTCTGTTTATGTCGCGCCCTAGTCAGAGCATTCTTCTGATAACATTGCATCCTTGAGTTTATAATATCATAGCGAAGTATAGAATAACCAATCAAGAAATCTTGTTTTGAGTTAGTTTAGTTTACTTTTTATTTGTTAAACTAAGCACGGCTTATTTAATACTAATCATTTCTAACTAAGCTAGAAATTTTTATTATAAACAAAAGATTTCACAAATTATGTAAAAAATTAAAAGGCAAATTTTAAAAATGCTGAATTGTTAAATCAAATTAAAATCTAGCAGCGATGTAGAGGAGAGTATACCTCACGTGGAAAAAAAATCGGTTCTTACATACATAAGGAGAGTTTGAAACAGGGGAAAATTCTGAAGTTAGTAAATTTTTCACCGAGTGTGGTGGGTAAGCGGTAACGCTCTGATCTCGATTCGGGAGGACGCGGGTTTGAATGTTCGTCCGGCCAAGCAGATCTGGATTTCCCAAGGTTCCCTCAAACCACTCCTGGTGAATACCAGGATGGTTTCTTCAAAAAGACATGACAGCATTCTTTCCTGATCATTGCTCCCACTCCTTTTCCACCCGTAGTGACCTTGACGTAGCAAGAAGCAAAAAAAAAAAAATATAATATCTAGATCGCAGTTTTCAAAAACAACGAAAAAACTTTATGTCACTGATGGTGTTTCCGTGCAAACAATACATCTTAACTACTAAGTTTCTAGGAGGGGGAAGAATCAGTACCAACCGTTTTCTACGGAGGTGATTACACATTGTCTTCTTATAAACTCAAACACTGGACAGCCATATAAATAGGTAGCGAGTGACCTATATGCAAATCTCTTAAGACTGAAATGCTATAAAATTTTGAAATCCCAGAATTCGGTTTTGTGGGCGAAATATTTAAACACTTATCATTTCTCACTCGGTTATATTAACGTTCGCGGTCTTCCTAAGTTTCGTACTATTTATGAAACAAGTAACAACCCGCAATGTCACACTGACATAAAGGCATGTTACTGAATTATTTTCTTAGGGTTTTACGCCTTTTCTATGTCGAGGTCATTACAGGCAGGCCAAGACTCGGGGCAAAGAACGGGAAGGAATTCTACCTTGGGCTTTTAGGCATACCGGCATTGACCAGGAATAATTTTGGGAACCATGAAAACTGAAATCTGGTTGCCGCAAGGGGATTCGAACCCGTGTCCTCCCGAATGCGAGGCCAGAGTGCCGCTCACATATCACACTTGATACGTCTTATTGGGCACATTTTCAACTTATTTTTTTAATCATTTTTATTTATCTGGTCATCTAAATCTCAATGCCGACGTAAAAGCAACGAACCAAACAGATAATTGCTGTCGTTATAATTTGAATAAAAGAATACTTCTTGGTAGGTGTCTGAAAGTATGGAACTGTTTTAGTCGTCCGTTAATTGTTTGATAGACTTGAACGAATACCATCCATGTTAACCAACAACATATTACTTGTAAATATTTTTGGAAGTAAAAGTAAAACCAGACTTTAAAGATAGATCGATTAAGGAATTTTCTATAAATGAAGTATATTTTCGGAGATGTCTACGAACGTGTCGATAGTGAAGCGTAATCTTGTCGTTGGTACATATGGACAGAAGAAAGATTAAATTTTTCAAGGTATCACTTAGCTACACAAAGAATGGAACACATCTCAAAAAATGTTTGTACAGAATGTAAATACCTTTCATATGTCGAGATTTGAGTAAGGAATTTAAAGATCTTCGCCGATTTCTGTCGCTGATGGAAAATGTGCCCAACAGATACAACATCAAACGGGTAAGGAGGAGCAGAATAGAAATCTTGAACCATTTACTTTGGTCCACAAAGAGGAGATTGTAAGTTAGTGATTTATTAGAATCAGTGAGCCTGCAACTACCTATGAGTGTGAATGTTGGGATATTAATAATAATAATAATAAAGCTCGGAAGAAGAACTTGTAAAATCTTCTGTTACGAAGGAGTAAGAAATGAAACAATAAGGGAAGCAACGCAAAATAAATACGATATTACAGACAGCTAAAACGGTTTGAACATTTAAATTGAATGGGGAAGACAAATGGTAATATACGATGGTACATTTCAAGGAGAAACGGAAGAACAAAATATACTGGCTTGAGAGAGTGCGTAAAGCCATGATTGTGAGAAGACGAAAGGCAAGATTGTGGCTTCCACGTACCGACGGTCAACGGTTCGATTCCAGCCATGTATATAGTTAGTTTTAATTAAGTGTTTTATGTCTCCTGTGTTGCCGCTCACTTTTTCTGACAAATAGCCTAATTAATCGATCGAATGCCAAACATCATTAAAAAAAAAAGTGTGAAGTTTTTGGCATCGGAGATGCAGGACCCCGCTCAATGACGATGATAAATTACATTTTAAATCTGATCGCGTATCATGGTAAGAGACATCTGTTTTGTAAAGCTTCATCTAACGATTGTTACTATTTTTGTAGTTTAGTGGTGTGGCGAATTACAGGAGACCCAACCGTCCAGTGTTCAATTACTAGGATTGTCATAATTAAAGATGCGCTACTGAACATTACCGGTAGCAGTGTTTGCAAGTGTTTATGAAGCACACCGCGAACGGTCTATCACTATGATTCCGTTAAGTCTCAGATCTCGTTTATCAGATATCGATCTAGTTGTAACTCATGACAGGGACATAACGCACAGCAATTCAGAAGTCTTGTATGGCTACAAGAAATTATTACTATCATACTGAGGTAATAACCCGCTAATCTTTATATATAAAGATGAAGTATGTATGTATGTTTGTTTGTTTGTTTGTTGGTTTATTTGTTCTTCATACAAATCCACAGTTTTCATCCGATCTCGATGAAACTTTGCACACTTATCCTTTGAAACAAGGAGAAAAATACTGTCTACATTTGGTTGAAAAATTATCTGAATAATAACACATGCTGTCTCATAACTTCGAAATACGGCGATAGACAGACACGTTGGATGTGCACGTCTCCAGACCGTGTTTCCGTGTAGTGAACTGGCAGCTGTGTGGACTACAGAGCTTGCTTACGAACGTCGTGGTCTCCGGTTCAAATCTCCGTGGAGACTATGATTTTTAAAAATTGTTTTTCATCGTAAGAGTCAGGCCTGGGCCGTAGTTATTTGGATTAAATGTTAAACTGTAGATATTATAAAGTTAGGGGTGCAATGCGAGGCAAGTCGTAGGTAGTCTTGCAATTTTGTAGGTGTACAATTTTTTACGTTATAATGATCCTCAGGTGTTGTTCGCAGTCAGTGTGTGAGTGTGAACCACAGTAATACTAATATAAATGCGGAAGTAAGTTTCTGTCTTTTGTTACGTTTTGACGACTATATGGCTATATCGTTGTGATGGAATTTTATAAGGAAAGCTGTATGAAGGGCACAGAATATTTTTTCCAGTATGAATTAACAGTTGTAGTCACGAAATTTTGAAATCTTATCGAATAGTGACAGAAATATGTTGGAAATTGATTCTCTTCAAGAGGCAGGTTCGACGGTAGAATGATATAGTGATAGCTTTCCTGTCATATTATTCCGACTCGATATTGTTTGGGACCAATCCTTCGTTACCCAACAACTTTTTATATTTAATTCTGGCAAAAAAATTCTTAATCCACGCGTACGAAGTCGCGGGTTCGAGGCTAGTCTATATATATAAAGACGAATGTATGTATGTTTGTTTGTTTGTTCTTCATACAAATCCACAGATTTCATCCGATCTCGATGAAACTTTGCACACTTATCCTTTGAAACAAGGAGAAAAATACTGTCTACATTTGGTTGAAAAATTATCTGTATAAATAATACATGTTGGCTTACAATTTCGAAAAATTACTGAATGGCGATAGACAGACGAGTTGAATGTGGAGGTCTCTGTACTGTTTTTACCGTGTAGCGGTCAGCTAGCTAAGTGGTTTAAAGCGCTTGCTCCCTAATGTTTGGGTCGTGGGCTCCGGTTTCAAATCTACGTGGTGGCTAAGATATTTAAATATTTTTTTTGATCGTAAGAGTCACGTCTGGGCCGTCGGTTATTCGGATTGAATGTTAAACTTGTAGATATCAAAAAGTTAGGGATGCAAATCTTATGTAGCCTTGCAATGCTGTAGGTGTACACTTTTTTATATATTGATCCCTCAGGGGTGATTCGCAGTCAGTGTGTGTGTGATCTGCAGTAATAATACTATAAATGCGCAAGTAAGTCTCTGTCTTTTGTTACGTTTTGACGACTGAATGCCTATACCGATACTGGCGGAATTTGACAAGAAAATCTGTAGGGATTGCACAGGCCATTTTTTTCCGGTATTATTAACAGTTGTAGTCACGAAATTTTGAGAAATTATCGAATGGTGACAGAGAGACGGATGTGTTTATTAGTCTGTAATGTTACGTCGCTTGCTCAAGCTATGCTTCTCGCGTATTATGTTAGTGTATAATTTGTTAGTAAATTTCGTTTAGAGGAAAAATGTATTATTTAGTATAGATGTCGATTATCTCTGTGCTATTATTTTGTGTCTGCATAAATTTTTTTGGCACCAGTTTATTTTGCCTTCTGTTTCGACATGCCTTGCGGACGTAAACTGTTATTAGAACCCAAGACTCGGATGCTCATGCTGAAGAAAGAACGAAAGACCAAGCTGAAATAAAGCTGCACTTAGTTAACAACCTCTACCCCCCCCCCTCCCCACATTCCCTCACCTTTGTTTGGTTTTCTGTTTTTAAACATGTTGGAAATTGATTCTCTTCAAGAGACAGGTTCGATGGTAGAATGATATAGTGATTGCTTTCCTGTCATATTATGCATAATATGTGTTGTTTGTGACCAATACTTCGTTACAAATAAGTTTATATATTCAATTCTGGCAAAGAAATTCTTAATCCACGCGTACGAAGTCGCGGGTATCTGCTAGTTATGTATAATATTATGAACTAGTTTCAGAATAATTTCTGGTATGTGCTTAGTGAGTAAACTATACATTCCTCTTCTCCACTCAACTCCGTAATACTAATCTCGCATACATTTTTTTAATATTACGGCAATGAAATGTAACATGACCCTCCCTTTTTCTTACTTTATCAATAAATTAGGTATTAATATTTAATCTATACTAATATTATAAAAACGAAAGTAACTCTGCCTGTCTGTCTGTTTGTTACGTTTCTTGGGCTAAACGGCTACTCCACTCGTGATGAAATTTGTCAAGGAGATACTATTTGACATTAGGATGGACATGGGATACCATATTCTGTATAGATAAGAACATATTGTTAGTAAATTATGAAAACTATCTGAACTGTGAAAGTCAAACGCATAATATCTATATGTCTTTGTAATGCGTAACGTTAGAGAGCAATGGCAGCGTAGCGCAGTGGTAACGTGTGGCTTCGGGTTCAAACCCCACTGCGAGCAAAAACTTTTATGAATTGTTTTTCTTAGTTTGAGCAAAGCCTAGGATTTTGTAGTACTAAGGATACCATGTTCTGGCAAATCTTTGGCGATAGAATAGTGCCCTAAGTGTTTACTTTATTCAGGTTATACTGGTTCCACAGGAAGTTTTTGTGTGATCTAAACTAATAATATTATATATGCGAAAGTAAGTCTCCGTCTTTTTTTTTTTTTACGTTTTGACGACTGTATGTGTATACCGATATACCGAAATACTTTGTATCATTAGGAACGAAATACGATACTTTTTTCCGATATGAATAATAAGACAGGTTCGACAGTAGAATGGTATATCGATAGAGTTCCCGTCATATTATGCCGATATATCTTAGGTAACTTTCAGCTTTGTGTATCCAATTCTAGCAATCAAATTCTAAATCCACGCGTTTCGAAGTCGTGGGTAACAGCTAGTATGTATATAATATTATAAATTACTGTAATGTGATAAGAATGTTAATAAAATTAATATTTTACTTCAATATCAGAAAATATGCTTAAATCTAGATGTATCCATCAGATTTGCGAAAAGGGTGTGATGAGAAAATTCTGTGCTCCAAGTGCTATGGTACACAACGTACAACTGTATGTTTTTATAGTAACTTGGTTCCACAACGCGTAGGAATATGAACTTGATATCAGCGGGAAACTTTCATCAAAGCTGTTTTTTTATACGTTCTATATTTTTATTTCTTCATCACTGCTACGAAAAGTGAAACAGTGGCACCAAAATAGAAAGTTGTAACTGTAATATTGTGTTTGGACATGTTGAAGGTTATTGGTAATCTATATTAGATTTTTGTATAAAAGTTGTTATCATTTGAAGTTGCATGTCTTATATAGCTGTTAGGATAAGTCACGTTTGAACTTTAATGACTTGTTGCAATTTTAGTGTCCTGCAAACTATGTCACTAGGTGATTATGGCAATGCGAAATTTATTTCCGTAAAAAAAAAATTGTATTCCTTACTTTACTTTTATTTTTAAAAATCTTGGAATAATAAAACAATTACCCTCGTCTCGAATAAAATATTTCACTCGTACTCGTGGCTTATATTTAGTTGCTAGTTTTAATGTACATAATTACAATTGGTACGAATTAGTCAAATAATAATAAATGCTTATTGTTACTTCAAGAACAATGCATTGATAAAAAGATGACGTAACACATATTATACTGTAGATCGTATTATATCAGCAATTTGTGCAACCATTAACTGTGATAGATTTTTAAAGAGAACGGTTTCTTATCACAAAAATAATGTCTGTTTAGGAGGAACAAGTGGATGTTTTATGGCTTTACGCCTCGTCGACGTCGAGGTCATTAGAGGCGAGATGGGACTGGGTACAAGGAACTGGAAGGAATTTGGCTATGGTCCTTTTGAAGGAAGCATCGCAGCAATCGCCTGGAGTAATTTGGGGAAACAATGGAAAACCGAAATGTGGATGCCCGGACGGGGATTCGAACCGGCGTCCTCCCGAATGCGAGGCGAGAGCGTTAACCGCTCACCCACCACGCTCGGTATGAACAAGTGGGAGGGACACTAGTTACAGTATGTAGTGTTATTATAAATTATTATAGACTCTATTTCACAAATTTACTGTTTCTGTATCATTTGACATATTATCACTTTACAGTCATACAGAAAAACTCAAAAAAGTTTCCTTCTTTACGTATTATATGGTATGTGTTCTCTTGTGTCTCCTTTCTGATAATGCAGATATAAGTTCGATAATCAAGTTCTTGCCTCACTCTTTGCAGTACGTGCCTATCAATCTGTTCCATAGCACTATTGATGCCAGCTTGCAGTGCCGGTAAGTTTGTTGGCAGAGAAGGCTTACACACTGAATCATTCACATAATCCCAAACAAAAAATCATATTGGACTAGATCAGAGGCCATGCTAGGAATGGCTGATCATCATCCCCACCACGACCGATCCGCCGGTTTCTCAATCTGCGCTTTCGTAACAGAAATGTAAACGCAGCTAAAGAACTATTTGAGTTTTTCTTTATGACTGTAAAGTTTTGTGACAGTACGTCATATAATACAGCTGCAGTAAACTAATGAAATCGCTTCGATCATTTACGACAACCCTGTATTTGCCGTGGGCGGTCGCGTAGCTCAGGAGGTAGAGCGTCTGACTACGGCCCCGATGGCCGGGGTTCAATCCCCGACGAAGCCGAGGATTTTTACACGCTTTATATTAGCTTGACTTGTATGTATGTATGTATTTATGTATGAATGTAACGGAATTTTACAACTCCATTTTGACCCACTTCCCGATGTCCGAGCTGTTTGAAATTTGGCACACATATTAAGAACCGGTGACAATACAATAATTTCATAGCTATATCCTGCTATACTCATTACTTTGACAGTAACAACAGAAAAATGGTTGAATGTCGTGAAATTTTGCAATTTAATTTTAACCCAATTTCAGATGTCCGAGTTGTTTGAAATTTTGCTCATGTATTGATAACTGATTACAATACAATAATTTCATAGCTATGTCTTGATATTCTGATTACGTTGACAGTAAAAACATAAAAATTTTGCACACGTTTTAAGAACCGTTGACACTACAGTAGTCTCTTAGCAACGTCCTGCTATTCTCGTTACTCTGACGGTAACAATAGAAAAATGGTTGCCATGTAATGGGATCTTTCATTTCAGTGTTTACCCGCTTCCTGACGTCCGAATCGTTTTAAATTTTGCACCCTTATTAAGAACCGATAAAAATTCAATAATTTCACTCTCACTACGTTGTCAGTGTATCATATACTTGATGGGATTATTTTTTTTTAACTGCTTTACGTCTCTTTTTAACATCGAGGTCTTTAGAGATGGGATGGGATTACTGAGTTTGGCAAATGCAGCCGCGACATTAGTGCACAGGTGCGATTCGTCATTTGGCGGCCACACCCTTCGGAGATTTCCCACCCAATATAGCCATCATCATCATCATCGTTCTCCAGTTTCCCGGGTGTGATTTACGAGCCTTGGTTGCTGTAGACGATCGTCTTCTGCTGTCTCCTATCCAGAAAGGGGGGATTCTATCATTACCGTGGCGCCACAATATGATGATTGATTCTTATAGAACTCGACAAAACAAATCGAAAATAAAGAATAAAATGTTTTGATATCTCGCTTGGTTCTCGAGATATCGTATCTCAAAATTGACCTAGTTAGGTTGAAATACGGCCTGGACCAGAAGAAAAATTTCGCTATAGCCAAATTTGATGATGAATTCTTACCTAACTTGATGAGACAAATGGAAAATAAAGAATAACGTTTTTTGATATCTCGCTTAGTTCTCGAGATATTGTATCTCAAAAGTGATGAGGTTAGGGTGAGATCCGGCCTGGACCAAAAAAATTTTTTTCACCAAAACCACCATATCTACATGGTGGAAATGCACTATAGGTGTTTTATTTTCTTCCTAGCGATTGTTGTTAGGTTGAAATACGGCCTGGACCAGAAGAAAAAACATCAAAAGCAGAAGGAACTATACCTATGGCTGATTTTTAACATGCTATATTTCGAAAACCAAGCGAGATATCAAAAAATTTTATTCTTTATTTTCGATTCATTTCGTCGAGTTCTGCAAGAATTCATCATCAGATTTTGGCGCCACGGTAATGATAGAACTGCCCAGAAAGGTTTCTCTGTCTGAAGTCGCTTAACGTGATGTTGAATAGTAAGTATTCGAAATATTACTTCATACTATTATAGAAAAGTAGCCTTCCTCGTTTACCGTGCTATTGGATCTCTTGTTTAGTTGACCATTTAATTGTATTTTACTCGTGGGAATAATAATTAATAATGAAACTACAACTCAAAGAAAAAGAGAGATTGGCGAAGAAAAGCCAACAGTAAGAAACATACTTTTTAAACTATCTGAACTAAAAAGATAAAAATAAAATTGTAGTTTAAAAAACTAAAATCACGCTTTCGTAGTAATGTGAACTAAAAGGTTAAAAATAATATTTAAATATAAACATTTTGTTTAACAGTGATAGGACGTCCCACAGTTCAGGATACATTAATTTTTTTGAATAAGCTTAAAGTATAAAGTCACTGATTACAAAATTAACTTTAATGTAAAAAAGCATGGGGTGCTATTTCAGTTGTCTTATATTTTTTGTCGTTGGTTGTTTGTAAAGACAGAGTCATTGTCAAAAGTTATGTACAGCGCACCCCACTCTTTTTTAACATTAAAGTTAATTTTGTAATCAGTGACTTTATTCTTGAAGCTTATTCAAAAAAGATTAATTTATCCTGAATTGTGGGACGTCCTATCACTGTTAAACAAAATTTTTATATTTAAATATTATTTTTAACCTTTTAGTTCACATTACTACGAAAGCGTGATTTTAGTTTTTTAAACTACAATTTTATCCTCTGAAGGAAACTCCGCAGGAAGCTAAAGAAAAAGAGCCGGACCGTGTAGCTGACCACAGCACGTCCACTCTAGTGCCTACGGTCAGGAACTAGAAATGCGGAGCTCTACCTCCTCTAATCCTACGGGAATACGGCTTGAAAGCTGTGAAAACTCACTGCCGCTACCTGTGTATTTGTGGGTGCCCCTATAGGTTATGCATCGCGGCGCACCTACCTGCCTGAGCGGGAGCGCGCCTGCAGGAGGGGGCGCCTCGTTGAGCGCCCACTGGCCGCCCGCTGCGCGATACAGCCACAGGCCCAGCAGACCCTTCCCAGAGGCGCTCATGGCACACACAGAGCGCGCCGCCACCCCGGCCGCCCTTAAAAACACTCGCCACCCCACCACGCCCGCTCCGGCGCCGCCCCCCGCGCCGCACAGCCGCGCCTCTGTCGGAGTAAGGTAGCCTGTTATGTCTATAAATTACTGTTATTCTCTCCGTGTTTTGTTTCTGTGTTAGTCTGTAAGGTTTATGATTTCGTGTTATTGTTTCCGTGTCTATTGCTATGTTAGTCTGTAAGGTTTGTAATTTAGTGTTATTATTTCTGTGTTTTTGTTTATACAGGGTGTTACAAAAAGGTACTGCCAAACTTTCATGAAACATTCCTCACACACAAACAAAGAAAATATGTTATGTGGACATGTGTCCGGAAACGCTTACTTTCCATGTTAGAGCTCATTTTATTACTTCTCTTCAAATCACATTAAACATGGAATGGAAACACATAGCAACAGAACGTACCAGCGTGACTTCAAACACTTTGTTAAAGGAAATTTTCAAAATGTCCTCCGTTAGCGAGGATACATGCATCCACCCTCCGTCGCATGGAATCCCTGATGCGCTGATGCAGCCCTGGAGAATGGCGTATTGTATCACAGCCGTCCACAATACGAGCGGTGAATCGAGGAAGTACAGTACATACTAACGAAACTAAAATGAGCTCTAACATAGAAAGCAAGCGTTTCCGGACACATGTCCACATAACATATTTTCTTTGTGTATGAGGAATGTTTCCTGAAAGTTTGGCCGTACCTTTTAGTAACACCCTGTATGTAGTCTGTAACATTTCTAATTCCGTGTTATAGTTTCCTTTTTATTGTTTCCGTGTTAGTCTGTATGTTCTGTAATTTAGTGTTATTGCTTCTATGTTTTTGTTTTTCAAACGTAGTCTGTAATGTTCGGAATTCCATGTTATGGTTTCCGTGTTCTGTTTCAGTGTTATTGTGTGAGGTTTAAAATTAGTGTTATTGTTTCTGTGTTAGACTGTAATTTTTGTGGATATTACTGATATTCTGAAAATTGTGGTAAGTATGTAATTTCGCGAATATGGCACTGTAATGTATTAGTCGTATTATTAAATACCAGAAAGAAACACCATGTGCAGAAAAAAATTATATATATGATGTTTACTTCATAAAATTATTATTTTTATTATTATTGTTATTTTATTTTTTTTAAAAAAAATTGTATTTGTATAATATTTTGCATAATTATATTTTTTTCATATTTAGTTCTAATTATATTTTGATCTTCCCACCGACCAGAGATTAGTTTGGATTTTTATCTACGCTCGGGTATTAGCTCTGTATCACTGCCCCTCTACTTTTCCGATGTTTGAATTTACCCCCATCATTTTCCCGACCGGCAGTCTTTCTGTGAGGCAGTCTCCAGCTACGCTCACCCCTCATAATGTTCTCCCGTTGATAAAGGGTTTATCCCGAAAATTATTATTTGTGTTTGTGTCTTTTATGTGTGTTCGCACCCCACATCCATCATCTAAAGGTAAGTGGTGGCTCATTTCCCTATCCTAATTTGATTCCTTTCCGCTAATTAGCGTCTTGATTTCTTTTTTGCTATTTATATATATATTAAAAAATAATAAATAAAAATAAAATAAAATAAAAAATTAAAATGATATAAATGGTAATAATAGTAGTAAAAGAAATATATGTATTAAAAAAAAATTGTAATGAATGTTATTACCTTTGCATAAATGTAATGCTAAACCCAAAATTATTATGAGTTATAGGACCAAATATGTAAGATTTTTATTTTTAACTGCTTAACGTCTCCTATAACAACTAGGTCTTTAGAGACGGGAGAGGATGGGGGGCAAAGAATGGGAAGGAATTCGGCCATGGCCTTTTGAAGGAAGCATCCCGGCATTCACCTGGAGTGATTTGGGGAAACCATGGAAAACCCAAATCTGGATGCCCGGACGGGGATTCGAACCGCCGTCCTCCCGAATGCGAGGCCAGAACGCTAGCGGTTACACCACCACGCTCGGTTAAACTAAAAAAAAAAAAAAAATTGTAAGAAATGGAGCAGATGTCACAGCAAGAGTGACAGGCACCTCTACCCATATACAGCTAATCCCACAAAAGGAATCAGCAGAAATTTCATGCGCTCGCCGCGCCTCCAAACATCTCAATCAGTGTGTATAAAGACGCATTACCTACAACAGTGTTTACTATTGTGACCATGCAAGAATACTAGAAACACGTAACGTTTAAGTACACCAGTACCAAGCTAGTTCTACTGGGTTGAATGGAAATGGCTGTACTATAGTGGCATGAGAGCCGGTTCGTTTGATCTGAGATCTACAGTTTACATTGAAATCCAAAGTACGGTCAGTATATTTATTTCAATGAAGTATTGTATTCTTTATATATAAACTGCTCTCGGGTGACTAGCCGAGTCAAGAGTGCGTTGCTACACGATATTTCGGCGACTAGAATCATTGCCACCATCTTCACCAGAAGATGGCGGCAATGAATCTAGTCGCCGAAATATCGTGTGACAACGCACTCTTGACGCGGCTAGTCACCCGAGAGCAGTTTATACATTCTCAACGCCGAGAAAGACTTCGTTCTTGTATTCTTTATACTTTATTAACTTTACCCGGCATGCATTGCAATGCTTCTTTTACTTTCTTAAGACAATGATTTTTATGCATTAAATTAAAATTGAAAAATTTATTCTATTGCTTTGGGATATACAATATTTTTGGTCTTTCGTCGTCTGAAAAAGCAGCACTGTTGGCGGATAGATATTGAAGTTCTGATGTTTTATCCCTTATAGTAAACATTCTCCATCATTATCCACTTGGACAGGTTCCTACCAACGAAAAAAAAAACCTGAAAAATTGCCTGTGTAAATTAGTCTTAAGGAGGGTGAAGGTAAAAGCGGATGCAGTTAAATATAAACATCATTTATCACTTATTTTAAACCAAATGTGCGCAAAGTACTTCTGAATGGTTTCAAGTGTAACTTTTGCCTAAGTGAGAGTGGTGAGTTTTTGTAAACCAAATCTAGACAGTATTTTTCTCTTTGTTTTAGAGTATGCAAAGTTATATCGAAATCAGATATGAATGGTGGGTTAGTATAAAGAACATTAACAAAAATTAAGGGGGTAAAGGAAGAGAACGGTTAGGTTTTTGCAAACCGAATGTAGACAGTTTTTGTTTATTTAAAGTAAACGCATTCAAACTTCCATCGAAACCAATCAAAAACAGAGGGTTTAAAAAATGATCATTTGAAAAAATTGAAGGGTGGATAGTGGAAGAGGGACTGGATTTTTTGGATATTTTTTTTTTATCAGAAACCTTCCCAGATACGCACGCAATAACTAACTAAAGTTTCATCCCAATAGAATGAATGGTGTAGGGACGCACAGAAGACGAACAAACATTCATTTTTATATATTACATACTAGCTGACCAGGCAATGCTTCACTATTGCTGGACTTGAGTAGGCACATAGATTAAATGAAAAAATATTTACATATAAATTTTATACTGCTGTTTCATTCATTTTCAGTTGGAAAGGGTGAGAGGGGATGCGCTTTGGAAAACATATGCAGGCAGTATTTTTCTGTTTGTTTCAAAGTATAAGTGTGCAAATTCCCATTGAAATCAGATGAAATATGTGGTTTTGTCTAAATTATGGGGAGGAGGGGTGGGTTTTTTATTTTTTTTGACAGGAACCATTTTCGACATCCCCTCGACAATTCACCATAGTGTAGTAGACTCTTTTTGTATCGTTGTGCCGGTCCGTTACTTATTCGTCAGGATGGATAAGTTGTATGTGGTCACTGTGGGCGTTAGCCAGTTTTACTTACTTGGGGCGTGTCTGCTGCTGCTCCCGTTCTTGGTACGCCCGTCTCGGCTTTGGCTATCTTACTTAGACTATGTACCTGAACCTGGATATCTCTGACTTGCACTAATGAAAGACACTAAGTGCGTACATAGTTTTATTCTTTCATGGCGGGCTGTTACATTCGTCCATTGACCACGAGCAGGACTCCAAGCACTTAGTAATATAAAAGACTGATGGACTTACATTGGTTACGACGGCTGATCAGCTGACTAGCGGGAAGAGCTGGCCTTCGTTCCCAACTCGATGTTTAACGCAGCATAGTGGCTGCTTAGTCACTCGAACTTGGCTTGACCGACTTCCCCCGAGCCTCGGTGAGCTCGCGCTTATATTTCGTCAGTTGCGTACTCTGTCCCCGTTCTAAGGGCAATCAACTGACAGCTAGCGTTTCTCGAAGCTTCTACACGAGCCCAGTTTCCATAACTATTGCTCGCCGACCTGGATTTATTGCTGAGCTATCTTGCGACATCCCACGCCAGGCGCTTACTGCCTGCGAGTGCCGCCGCTCATACATTATCATTATAAATATTTTTACATCTCCCAAAATATACTGTAATTATTAAAACGGTCCTCTACAATAGCTTCGCCGTAATCGGACGAACGGTTCGCGGGTTTGTTTAAATTATGGGGTGTTATGGGGAAGAGGGGGTAATTAAGGTGGTGGAAAGAGAGGAGAGGGATTGGGTTTTTGTCAAATTAATGTGTACAGTATTTCTCTCTCTTTTTTAAAGTATAAGTGTACAAATTCTTATCTAAATTGGATAAAAAATGTGGTTTGCCTAAATTATGGGGTAAAACCGTAATGGGGTTGGAAAGGGGGAGAGGGGATGAATATTCGGAAACCATACGTAGGCAGTATTTTTCTGTTTGTTTTAAAGTATAAGTGTACAAATTCTTGTCTAAATCGGATAAAAAATGTGGTTTGCCTAAATTATGGGGTAAAAACGTAATGGGGGTTGGAAAGGGGGAGAGGGGATGAATATTCAGAAACCATACGTAGGCAGTATTTTTCTGTTTGTTTTAAAGTATAAGTGTACAAATTCCTATCTAAATCGGATAAATAATATGTGGTTTTGCCTAAATTATGGGGTGTTATGGGGAATAGGGGGTGACATTTTGGAAATTTTTTTTCACAGGAACCTTCGCAGGCGTACACTCGAAAACTCTCCAAAGTTTCATTGCAATCTGATAAATGGTATAGGAATGCATAGAAGACGAACAAACCCACAAACATTGATTTTTATATATAAGATGGCCGTTTGTCGCATCGAAAAATGTATATGTTTAATTCTCTCAACTGAAACACCTATTTACCTGTTTCGTCTGCTCTTCTCTATACCTTCTCTCCTTGGTTACTATTAACATATTTTCCTGGGCCATCTATCCTTTGAGATACGTCCGACATTTTCGTACTGTTCGATTTACATTAATCTGTGTGTTTATTTCATCTGTGTTCTAATCTGGATACCTCGCACTTGTTCGAAAGAAATCTTTTTTTGTCGATCCAGTTATCCTAAACTTCACCATCAGTACAGCGTTACACCCTGCAGTTTTTGTTGTTACCTACTCTCTCTATTATTGAAACCCAACAAATTCTACAAAGTTTTTTTTATCTTACTCCTCCTTATTTCCCCTTACAATAATAATTTTTGTCTTTCCGAAAGATAGAATGACCATATTTTCAGGCGTAAGGAAGTGGAAAAACTTTGTTTTATGGATAAAGGGGTCAGTATTTGAATTAACAAGGGTAAAAATAATTTTTCTGTAACAGTGAGAAAATTTAATGTAAAACTTCGCAAAACTTCGTAAAACTTTAAAGAAAGTAAGTAACAAAATGTACATCATGGTGTTAAAAAAATTAAGTATCATTTAGTACACTGATTGAATTGCCAACTTTCTAATTAATATCGAATTGGTCACATTTAATTTTATAGGGATCAAAACAGATACAAGATTACTGAAATATAATACCACTCAGATATTTCATTTTTATTCCTTTTACTAAGCAGTGGAATAAATGAGGTGAATTGATATTGCTGCAGCTCTCCTCAGCAAAACGCACGTCCGTAAATGCCAGAATAATGTTATAAACTATAAATGATTTTAATTAAGTGCTGAAAAAGTACAGAAAAGGTATATTGAAAAGATGTGGCTTACAGTAATTATGATTTAACCAGTTATTTGACGAGTCTTTGGTATTTTACTGATTTTTTAATGTTGTTCCTAATGCATTACACAAACAATAAAAAGAACTTTGATGGTGTATATCGTTATCAGCATAACACCGAGATATAACTCAATAAGTGTTAAGCAAGTAAGACTGTGGTCGAAGTAAAGCCATTAAAGCACAGTATATTTAAAATATAGTTGAAAGAGGACAGTCTCGCTTCTTGTAAGGGAGTGAAACCAACACTTTCCTCTTAACGTGTTTCACAACATGTAACTGACTGCTTCTACTGCTTACGAACAAATTTCCACTTTACCTATTTTGACATTATTCTCATTTCTATTCCTTTGTTTCACTTTTGTTCACGTTTGACCCAAACTCCTCTTCCAAAACTTTATCCATATCGTTCGGTAATTTCTATGCATCTGGAAAAGATGAATGCCGCCAGAAGGAAGCATTGTGTTTACTGTTTTCACTGAAACTTTGTTCCCAATTATTACACACAAAAGCTTAGCATAAGTTTTTAAGTCTTGCCTCGCTTCCATTTCAAATGGTAGTTTTTTTCTGATTTGGCGCATTTATAACAGCCACTTTTCCGCATTGAAAATGGTTATTTCATTTAATTTTTTCTTCATAAACTTGATTCATGCTTTAAACATCTTATCACTTTTAAAACCATTGAAAAATTTTACGAAAAGCTAAACTTTCATAAATATTTAGTTATTTTCCTTCTAACTATGGTTTCTAATCATTACTTGTGCGAATACTTTCCGTAAATGCAAAATAGTTTACACCCCACATCTCTTCAGCGGTTCTTTCTTCTTTGAAGTATATTAACGAAACAAAAGATTTTCATGCCTGTGTTGTTTAATAGTTTATTACATTGATGATCTCCTATGTTCTCTAAAAATGACCTAGGTGACAATTGCCCTAAATTGTTCCTATACATTTTTGTATACTTTTTCTTAACTGAAAGCAGTTTTCGCCAGTGTCCTTTACGTCATATAAATTTGCTCGACCATTTCTTTTTCCTTGCTGGTCTTCCAGATACAAGAAAACAATAGTTACGACTTAACACGGAAAAAGGGATAGTGTTTGTCTGGAAACGTCTTCTGGTTACTTTTTCCACATGAAGAATAACAGTTTTCATTTGCAGGTAAGGGAGTGAGGAACAGGAATAAGTAATATAAGAGGAAGTTGAGTCATATGTCCCCAACAGCAAAGGATTTTTTTTAATAAGGAAATTGTCTCCGTCGCAGTAAATAGAAATAGTGATCCTGATACACGTGTATGTTTTTGGTGGTGGAGTAACAGTACCGTATCGCTTTAACTGAGATAATGATGACATAACGTGCCACTTCATCCAGTTTTACTTACCAGCCAGGAAACCTATTTCTTTTACCACACCCTCGCATTGTTGCTGGTGGTTCAGGGTTAGACGTGAATGTAGTGGTTAAGTAAAATTTTGATATATGTTAAGATTAATGTCATGAAGATTACTTTTACTATCTAATATGATTGATTGGGGTCATAAATGAATGAAGCATCAATTGAAATTAATTACATAGCTCAGAGCTTCATGTTTAACATTTCTTCAACGTGTCCAAAAATGAATGATTTATTTAACGCAACGCAAATTAACTTCATGACACGTCATTCCCATCGAAATTTATAGAACACGAAACCGATAAATTCTTCAGTTAATCAAAAGGTTTTTACTGACTGTTCTTGGCTATAGAGAGTTCTTCACTTAATACGACGAGATTAGCACATCTCAGGCCATGTCAGTAGCCGCGTGCTGAGTAATCGTGAGACGCCCGTTGTCACCAGGAGTGGTTTGCCCGTTTAGTCCTTACGACATCCCTACTCTCGCTTCTTACAGATGGCCCTCTTCTGTATCGAGCATTACAAGCAGGTTGTTCCCTCCACCCAACAGAAAACTTGCTTTTGAGAAACTTAAAACTTTTCTTCAAGGTATGTGAACTTTAATTTCTTCCTTTTATATTTATTCATTTAGGTATTTTTTTTTTTTTTTTTAATTAGCATTTGGCTACGACGCCATACAGCCAGCACCATGTAATTTGTTTTTAGTTTGCAAGCAAGGGCATATCCAGGATCAGAACTAGAGGGAGGCAGGATTTGACCTAGAGGGGGGCAGGATTTGAACTAGGGGGGGGCAACTCATTTTGGTTTCGAGGAAGTGGGGTGGGGGACTGAAACATGACATTACAAAATCAAACTCAAACCTATTCAGGAAACTATTTTTATCATTGATTAATATAGTAACCCAACTACTTAATCTAAGGACCTACTATGTAGTTAATTAAGATCGTAAGTCAGTTAGTTTTTTATGTAAACATTCATTGTCTCGAATTTTCAATTTCAATAATTTTGTTTGTCAATATCTCATGGTGTTCTTTTACGAAATTTCGATGCACACTCATCAGACATAATCCAGTCAAACTTTCTCTCCCAAAGTGCTCCTGAACTAGTTCTTCACTCGTCGAAGCATACTGAAGGCAACTTAATTTTTCTTCTAGGGGGGGGGGGCAGCAGCCCCCCTCTGCCCCTCGCTGGATACGGCCGTGTTTGCAAGTATGTATTGGATCACTCAATGTATTATAGATTCTCCGTGGTATAGACGACACAAGACAAAAACAACACTTAATTAAAACCACCCAAGCTCGAGGCCGGACTCGAACCGGTGACTCCTGCAACACGAGACTTGCACGCTGTCCCCTACGCTGCCGGGGTCGGCTTCAGTAAAGTAAATTGCTTCCACTTCATCTCATGTAGATCACCTGTCCTATTCGATTTGTTTGTTTTGAAATGGCTGCGAAGACCTTCCCCTGGAAGTGCTACATGGTCTAAAAACGGACTACCATTGTTAGTTCAATAAGGGGGCATCCATAAATTACGTGAGGTGTTTTTCCGGATTTCTGGACCCCCTACCCCCCCTCTGGCGAGACTTCGTGAGATCTGGTCCAACTCGACTTTTTTTAGCTCTACAGTCCAACAAAAATTTCCAAAACCTCACGTGAGATTTCCCTTCGCCCCCCTCTCCTCCTTTGTGAGATTTGGTAAGATTTCGACCCCCCCCCCCCCCGCTATTTCACCTCACGTAATTTATGGACTTATGGATTTATGGAGTTATTACCTTTACCCTGATGTCCAGGCTCTTTTGACCTTAAACATTCACATTCTCTGTGCATGAGATGCAAGATTCATTTGTAAAAAAATTGTAATTTTAATATTTTTGTTTTGCATCAATATGATGTAAATGAACTTACACACGCTAATTACAAAAAAGAAATTCTAATGCAGAATTTTAAATAAATAATTAATTTAGAAATATTATCACTGAGAAAAAATCATGTTTATTTAACATTGCATAAAAAATGAACTCAGCCAACAAAGAAAATTAACGGAAGCAAACAAACAATAAACACAATGTTCCCGGCTAGGGAGAGCAAGAAACTCCTTCAGTTTGGGCGTATACTGGGTGAAAATTGTTTATATGAAATTGTCACTTATCGTAACTGCAGGAGGCTGTCGGCGACCTTGATGTTTCCTTCACTATGAAGAAACACTTTTAACTCCATCTGGCAACTGAGGTGGGTTCACTTGTGGAAGCACATAAAGAAAACAGCACGACAAATATTGTCGTGACGAAAACGCGAGCTCCACACACACATGCGGACTAGCCCCCAAGTGCCCGCGACAGCTTGACCACACTCACCCCCCGTCTCCGGGAGTGGCATCTCTACCTGCGTCAAACAAAGACACACACACGCGCGCCAGGAACCTGTCGCCAGACAGGAATGCGCCACCTTCCGCTGCCTCACAAAACGGCTGGATGAAATGTCTCACAAATGGAGAGGTGACGGAAAATCAATGACAGCAGAGGCTGGACATTACAACCCCATTTGCACTCTCGAGGCCCTAAAACAGAAGTGTATTTCTCAAATTACTCTTACCAAGGGATTGTCTTGTTGGAAGTTAAGGAAGTTCGTATTGCTTCAATGCTTGCTTTAGGCCGGTCTGCTGTCAACTCTTGCTAACAAATGTTTAATGTGCTTGGAGAAGACATCTGTGTCTAGCTCTTGACCAGTAAGCTCAATTACTTCTTTACCTTTTCTCAATACAGTTCTCTTTTTCAAACTTCAAGTGATGGGTACTATTATTATAATAATACGAAAATGCACAAAACTCCATTTATTGCGTAACTTGTCGAAAGGCAAATCAAAACCTAAATCTTCACAAAGTTCTTTTTACCATAAAGATTCTGTTTTCATATCTTTCCAAACTCTCAGACCATCCATTCATACAAGTAGAGGCTTGTGCCTCAGCACTCTACCATCCTATGCCATGTCTGTACTGTTCGGTAACTTTGCGGGGACTCGACTGACTATATTGTAGCTATGTGAAGAGTGTGCGGCAGCTAGCTAGTGAGCCCTTGCTGCACCGCAACAACAATAGCTTCCCCAGTTGCAGAAACTAAATTTCATTATTATTACTTGAATTTTTAATACAAGACAACTAGCCGGCCTCGGTAGCGTGGGGGCCGATGGTCGCCGGTTCGAGTCCGGCCGAGGGCATGGGTGTTTAAGTGTTGTGTCTGTCAATGTCGTGTTCGTGTTGTTGTGTCCTTGTGATTACACTTGAAAATATGTACACTGGAGAAACTAATACATTGATAGAATCAGAATCACATTGAGCTCGCTGTGTGGCCTCAGTAGCCAAATGCCATTAAAAAAAAATAAAAAATAAAAATACAAGACAACAGAGAATTTATAATTAACTTTAACAAAAACATTAGCAATCAAAAATTTTAAATAACGGGGTGGACTGGTTACATGCGGCATATATGTCACATCCTTTCATTAAGAATGTTGCCGGAGTGCTCCGTTCTCTAGGGCACTGCTCGTTCCCTTCGTGACGTCAGCTGGCGAGACCACCAGATGGAAATGCAATCATCTGAACCCAGCCGCGACAATCTCCATCAGTTGTGGAGATGAACCGTGAAACTCCAAGTCTCGGAATCGACATGGGCCATATCTTAGCCTACTGCCTAAAAGACGCAAGCTTGTGTGAGTGCAGAAGAGGATGCACCCGAATACGTCGTCTGAACGGCAGAAGCCAGAATCAAGGAATTTCATAAATATGGTGCTGATGGCGCAGAGAGGAGTGCTAAGCTAGAACCGTATAAATTGCTTCAAATGGACCATTTAGAAGTACCAGCACGATGCCCACCACCAAGATTGCTTTTAAAAAAAGTTTAAATCTAGTACCAAGGGAATTATACCTACAAAAAAGACTTGTTAAAACTTATATAAATATGTAGTATATGTTTAAGTTGTAACTAATGTTTACATAAAATATGATTTGACATTGCAATAACACAAATAATAGATAATAGTTGCAGTCTCGAGCCACTGCTGCAGATTCTGGTTTTGATAAATATAATAAAGGAAAATAAGTAAAACATTGTTATATATCTTAAAATATGTAAACCTTTTAATAACTATTAGCACCTAATATCTGTTAAATTATGTAAACAATAATCCTAAACATTTAAATCTAAATTATGCAAAAATAACTAATTCCGGCAGTAAGTGTTAAACTTCTCTAGCGCACTTGTTACAACTTTTAAAATTTTTTGCCGAGTATTAAAAACTTCTTACTTTTGATTTTTTTTTAAATCAGTTCTCACAACCAGTATTGCAGATGGCCAGTCTCCCGATGAGCGGCCTTCTCGGTCACTTTGGCTGCCAGAGAGACAGAGAGAGTGAACTATTCCAGTTAATGATCTATGAAAATCACCGCCGAGACAAGGAATCGTACCGGAGACGTTTCGATCGCCACTCAGACAACTAAACCACTGAGCCACAACACTGCTACTTATATACTGTTACATTAGCTGCTAATGTAACAGGGGTCGGCAACACGCGGCCCGCGGGCCGCATGCGGCCCGTGACCTCTCTATTTGCGGCCCGTGTACAACTTATAGCAATCATATCGAAAGCCCATATTATAAAATAATCTATCTATATATCTATCTATAAATGAGAAAATGAGAAAGTTCGGATGTGTGTTTGGATGTACGTCTGCAATCAATCACGCCTTAATAACTCAACATATTTAAATGAAATTTGGCATGAAGTCAGTTAATTGCGTGCGAAATGACATAGGATTGATTTTATCCCGCAAAAACGCATAGTTCTTTTAGAAATTGCCGTTAATATCGATTCGGAAGCAACAAAGAGTTTCCTACTTCGTAGATAGCCGTGCCACGTTTACTCTTTGCTTTTTACATAAATCACAAACACTACTTTTCAGAAATAAAAGCAAAAACCTTTTTACATATGCAAGTTTGTGTTTAGTTTAAAAGCCATAAAACTGACGCACTTGACAAATAATAGTTTGGAAGCAGGAAATACAAATCTGTACTTAACCTTAAATTAAAAAAAGAAAGGTAGGTACTGTTATCAAGTTCGCAAAGAGATGTTTTCATTTGCGTACATAAAATAGTATGACATATCAAATATTACACCATAATTTCGTTCATAATATATGCGTTATAATAAATATAAAAAATCAAAGCTTGGAACAAAAAGTAAAATGCTATGAGTATACCAGCACGAAAGTCGGTTCACTAAAAGTGCAAAATGGTCGTGCCCCAAATGTCGTATTTATAAAAATGTAAAGGATTCCATTCTATCTCGGTTTAAGTTATTTCCTGTTTCTTTTTTGTTAATAAACAGTCTGTGCATTACAAATTATTTTTGCCGAAATTTAAAACTTAACTAACCCTTTTTATTTTTTGTTCAGAATTTTTGTACGAATAGTATTGCTTTTTATTTACTGTTCAATATTCTGCAAGTATCTATCGAATGCTACACTTAAAACGAATTTATTCAATGGGCTAATGTATAAACTTATGGTTTCATGAAGTAACACTGAAAGTCGTTTACAACACAATACACCTCATTTGCACGGAACATATGAAAGCTGCTTACTTATTACTAATAATAACTAAATTCCTTCTGCCATCTGCTGTAACAAAAAACATTCTGGTCCAGGCAGCATTTCAACCAAACCACTATTTCTGCTAATACTGCCGCTACAAAATCAAAGGATACGAACACATCTCAACACATTAAATGCTCTGGAACTACATTTCGAGTAGTAACAGAATTTTCTATATCAAAATTCCTAATTATTATATCATAAATTACTATCACAATTAATTTCATTATACACCTTACTAAATCACGAGCAATAAAAGAACTTTTTCGCGATGTACATTTGACCAGCAATATTAACGATCGTAGAGAATTGTGGACTTTCCGTTGTACACTGTAAGTTAAAAGCATTTTAGTATAATTTTTTAATTACGTTACCTCAATAACTGTCATGAAGCTGACGACATAGTTCATGCGGCCGAATGTAGTTTTAGATGTATTCAGTATTTAATTTACTGCGTTAATATTAAGTCAAGTTTATTTCGTTATTCATGACGTCACTAACATACAATATAGTAAATGTATTAATGTGCGAGTGATAGAAGCTTTGAATTACTAGCAGTAATTTTAAAACGCAGCCTGCGCCAGAATGAGAACTGAAACGTTATTAGTTATTAAGCTTCTTTCATGAGTGCGATTTTAGTGACATCATGTATCGCTTTGTACCGATATTGTATCAAAAGATCTGCAGTAAGCTTCGACGATTTAGCAGAACCACGAGGCGTTGCCCGAAGTAAATTTTTTAAATTTATCAATATTTTATTCAGATAGTGGAGTGGCGGACAAGCGGCGCCGGTATTCATTCAATTCTGTTTGCAGAATGAGAAACCAAATATGAAGAAACAATCTATTACTACTTTAATATTGAAATTTATATTTTAGCGCAGAATTAATGGATCGAAACGAATGAACTGTAGTAAACAGGTCTACAGGCAATACAGTTGTTTCCAGAGATAGAGAAACCATTACCACAATACCACTGATTATTATGGATAAAAGAATCAATTACTACTATACTTACTACTATAATATGTAAATTTCTGTTGATGGAACCAATATATCCCCATAAAAAAAACAATATTAAGTTCTCCTTTTTTAAAGATTGTTTTCAGATATTCAATGCAAAGCAAAATATTCATTTTTAGTATCGCAATTTTACTAATGGAAATGAGCGTCCTTGGGCCACTTAAGTATTTATTTGCTGTTTGGATGTTAGTATTTATTGTTGTTGTTGATATTTAGTGGATTCCATCAATGTATTGCTAATATTTTGACGTTTTGAGCTTCCATTAATTAAAACTATATTCATTTTTATTCGCGAGATGAAATTAGTAATTTTAAGAGATGTTGGGTAAACGAAATTCAAACCTTTCAAAGAAATGTAAGAAACCTAGGGCTATGAAAGTAACCAAAACCTAGGAGACAAATCCTCAATACGGATATATACGGATATATTAAACTAAAAATACTCCTTACAAACAGGATATTTTTACTGTTTTAAAAATTCAGAGAAGTAGTTGTGGAACATAAATAGATTTTTTTATTTTATTACAATATTTATTACTACTATTACTAATAAAAATAGTTCAAAAATAAATTGTATGGTCGTATTGACCTGGTGACAAGACTTCTTTACGTCTCCGCAATCAGTCCCTTTCGTAGCCTCTTAACGTAACCCAGTAATCCTACCGATCATAGAGGACCCACAGTCCAACACCGAATCAGAACCAAGTTAGCATTGTGGCGTAATTCACGTCACACAACCTATGCCCAATGTGAACGTCGAACTAAGGACCTTTGAAAATCCTCACCGAGCCTGGGATTCAAGCTGGGGACGTATCCATCTCCAGTTGGTCGCCCTAAGCAACCAAACCTATCAAGAAAATCTTATATTACAACAATTTTCAACGCGGACGAAGTCGCGGGTAACTGCTAGTAAAATATAAATGCATAACAGTGTGAACGCGATCTAACAGCGCAGCGAATAAACTACACGAACAGAGCAGGACAAGTGCGAGTGGGAACGACTCACCCACTCTCTCCTATGATTGAAACAATAGATCAGCGTTGACAACAATCTTCTCTCGCTCTCCCGCCGTCCGTCCGAGCTGACTGTGTCATTGAGTGAAACAAGTTATTTCATGTGTGCACGACGCCGCCGCTACCCTGTACCTACAATTTAGTTATTTAATTTAATTGCAATGGAGCACAGGCTCCGGTGGCAATTTACCTACACACCCAACTTTCCCTTATCCTGCACCCACCTACATTTGCCCTCTACAAATTTTAACTTCAAATTCTTTTAACGTTTTCGATAAGTTATTCATCATTCCCCTTGGAAACTAATTACAATCCCTGACACCCTTAACTAAAAAAGAAAATCTTCCCACACCCTTGTGCCTGAAATCGAGTGCCAGCTTGTAGTCATGATCTTTTCCCTTCCATGAACTACTTTTCATACCTACTGCAATATCTTTCCATGCCTCATCGCCAGTATACGCCCTGTAAACTCCCATGACCCTCCTCATCCTCCTCCTGTCTTGCAATGAATCCCATCCCAGCTCCTTTATCATATCTGTCACTGATTGCATTCAGCGATAATTTCCAGAAACAAATCTAGCAGCCCTTCTTGCACCTTTTCAAACTCCTGTATTTGATTCTCAAAATGTGGGTCCCATACTACACTACCATATTGAAGCAATGGTCTGACCGAAGTTTTGTAACCCAATTCCGTTACTTCTCTCGTGCATCCCCTCATCACTCTCTCCAACAAGTGCAGGATTTTATTATTCTGTGACCTACGACTCGTGGTATAATAGTAAAATAGTAGGTACTCGTAGGCTACGAGTACCTACTATTTTGTTTACGGTTCGGTGTGAGATATTGATAGTTCATAAAATTACATAGCGAAATTAAGTGACATGTTTTCAACACGGCTTTTATTCTTACAGCGTGTATTTGGCATTGTTGGTTATTAGTTTTACTGATGGCTATAAAAAAGGGGAAGTTAATTGAAGATAATAGAGTGTTTAACAATGCACGAATAGATTTATACTTTTTTTATTAATTTGCAATGGAAAACCGCTAATCTTAATATGCCAAAAAACCCTTGCTATACAAAAAGAATATAACGTCAAACGTCACTATGATACCGAGCATAAAGCAATATATTTGCGTGTCTACTTGGTGATTCCCAGAAAAACAAAATCAACTCACTCAAATCTTCATTCAAAAACCAACAAAGTGATTTTAAGGTGCAAATTCAAAGTAACGAGTCAAATATGCGTGCGCGTTTAAGGGTGGCGGAAATACTGGCCAAGTCTGGGCGACCGTTTACCGACAGCAAATTCATAAAACAATGTGCCTTAGATTTGACTGAAAAGGTATGCCCAGATCAAAAAAAGAAATTTGAGAATATAAGCTTATCTGCCAGAACTTGTACCTGGCGCACTGAAGATTTGGGCGCTAATATATGCGAAAAACTTCCGGAAATGCACAATAACTTGAATGGTTCTTCTTAGCTACCGATGAAAGTAATGATGTGTCAAATACTGCCCAGCTTCTAATATTTGTTCGTGGAATTCATAATTACTTCAACGTGCGTAAGGAACTTTTACAGTTATATAGTTTGAAGGGAACGATTATGGGGGAACATTTGTTTTCTCACTTAGAACAGGCATTGACGTCAATGTAATTAGCGTGAGAAAAATTGGTAAGTCTCACGACTCACGGAGGTAGAAACATGAGTGGGCAAAACTAGGGCTAAAATTGGCAGAGATAGGATGCGAAATCCCGTTATTTTTTCATTGCATTATTCACCAAGAAGCGTTATGTTACAAAGTCGTTTCATGGAGAAAAGTAATGAACATCATGATATCAATTGTAAACTATATCAAAAATAATGGCTGGACACATCGTCAATTCCGAGAATTTCTATCCGAAAAGGAAGCAGATCGTCAAGATATTCTTTATTATGCAGATGTAAGATGGTTAAGTGGAGGTGCAGTACTGACAAGATTTTTAGATTTCAGAAAAGAAATCAACACTTTTATGAATCAGAAAGTTAAATCTGTTCCAGAGCTAACAGATCCTCAATGGTTAATAGATCTTGGATTTTTGACAGATTTAACTCATGAATTAAATACGCTGAATGTCAAGCTTCAAGGCGAAAACAAACTAATATTTGACATGCATACAGACATAAAGGCGTTCCAAACTAAAAACCGGCTCTTCATAAAACATATTGATGAAAAAAATATAGATCACTTCTCGAATTGTCTAAAGGTTGTCGAGGAAGCTGGCATTGATTGGGATAGTGAGAAAATGAAAGACATTTTTATGGAGTTACAAGGTCAATTCAGTGACAGATTTGGTGATTTCGGGATGGTTACAAAAAACTGAAGATTTTTGCTAACCCTTTTTCATGCGATGTTGAGGATGTACACAGTAATTTAGAAATGAATGTGATTGAACTTCAATCCAATGAGATTTTAGAAATACGCCTTTTCCGAGATGAATGGTTTGTTCAAATTTTATGATTATTTGCCTTCTGATTTTTTTCGAATTGAAAAAGTTTGCTGAGCAGTTTATTTCAATTTTTGAAAGAACTTATTTATGCGAGCAAACTTTTTCAATCGTCAACTATCGGAAAATAAATACTCTTCTCGTCTCACAGATGAGCATCTGAGAGATATATTACGTATTTCAACTTCTAACATGAAAGTTGACATTTGCAACCTCAAACGTCATACTGAATGTAAGATAAATTTTGTAACTTTTCTTCATTTGTATCCTTATTTGTATTAATAAAATTTGAAAACT
>JARYHS010008074.1:47503797-47524591 GCA_031002005.1 Vandiemenella viatica
TCCGTTTATTTACTGCATTCAAGAAAACTGAAAAACTAAATATTCGAAGTCAAAATACTAAACAGACTTCTAAGTTAAGTAGTGTGATATTTTTTTATTTTTTTGTGCAAGGAGTGAACGTCTCAATTACAGTGTGATCCGTATCACTTAATTTTATGTCTATAAATGTAGTGAATTATTTCCTCCATCCCTCGGTACATATAAGTCATTGGCTATTTCCACAGATTTTAATTCGGGCTATTAGCTCTAAAAATTTGAAAACTCCATTCAAATTGCTGTGTAGTTTTTGCGCGGTGCCCGTTCACATAAAGAGATACACAGCTTGCTTACAGATTTATTTTAATAGCATTGAATAGATATCTTCAGCGTTTTCGGTAAATTATTCATCACTTTCCCAGGTACCACAAAAGAAAATTCGTAAATATTATATTTTTTCTAATATCTACTTTATCATTGAGTCTGAAATACTTGGAATTTTCTACTAAATAGGATAATAGAGACTATACCCCACTTCGTACACAAATGTAAAAAATTATACCTTGTAAGTATACTTAGATTTCTAAACAGATTTCTGAAGGATGTCCGCGTTCTTTTTTTCTAAAATATTTCTTTCATTTAGAACAGGTTTTTGTTACCTAAATACATTCTGCACTTGTCTACAATTTCTCCTGGAAAAGATACGAAATATACTAACCGTCATATCTACGTATCAGATATTCCGGCTGTTATTCTCAATGGAAACATTGCATTTTACAAATTATCCTACGCATTACAAAGCAGACACAGTTCTTTATATTTCACAGGTAGAAATACTTCGTTCTCTTTTCTGTCTTGTAGATAACTTTTTTCCCCCTTATGGCTTTACGCTTTGTCGAGGCCATTAGAGGCGGGATGGGACTGGGAACAAGGAACGGGAAGGAATTCGGCTATGGTCGTTTGGAAGAAGGATCTCGGCATTCACCTGGAGTGACATGCGGAAACCATGGAAAACCCAAATCTGGATGCCCGGACGGGGATTCGAAACGGCCCCCTCCCGAATGCGAGGCCAGAGCGTTAACCACTCACCCAGGGGTGGATCCAGGGGGGGGGGGGGCTAGGGGGCTCAAGCACCCCCAACATTGTATTTTTTTTTTTTTTTTAGCTCTACGGATTCGAGGTAGTGATGTTCCGATACCATCAAAGTATCGATACCTACTTAAATGAGTAGTACTCAAATTGTCTTACGATACTTACTCATATCGATACTTTTTTTAAAAATTAATGTCGAAATATAAAAATATATGTGACATGTTGCTAAATTATTTATTTTATCTGCCTTGTGTAATAAAATCAAATAACACTCAGTAAACATTTTAATTTATTTATTAAAATTATAATAACGCTCACATTGTAAGCATACTTTGATAGTTTTGTCTTATCTTTAAATATTTTTTTTATAGTTTTAACACATTTAAACAATAAGTCCCTCTAATGACCTTAGCCGTCGACGAGGCGTAAAAAAAAGAAAAAAAAAAGTCCGCTGTTGGAAGGTTTCCCAAAAAAGAAATTGTTCCAAATATTTTGAGGACAGCTTGTTTATTTTGTTTGTCATTGTTTCACCCGCATTAGAAACCAAACAAAGTAAACATTCACTCAATACTGACGTTGCTACAACAATAAGATACTGTTGTGCGTATTTACACAGACAAGGAAATATGTTTCATTTCTTCCCACTCTGCAAATGCATTGCTTTTTTAGACACATTACAGTGTTTGACAAGTAGAGAGAGAGACTTTGTCACTACGGTGCATTTTATTTTTCTTTGAGATGTTTCCAGCAGTGATATTCCTATGAAACGCTTTTTACGATTCGCAAGGGTTACTTAGTTGCTTATGAATCACATCTTTTAGTTTTTGTATGGGGCTGCGCGGTAGCGACCATTGGCCAGGCATAACGAAATGCGCGCCAAGTACAACTTAATTACAATGAAATAGGGGCCTAAAACAAACTCTTTGAGATTAGAATGCCTATTCCAAGATTGATTTTGTTTGATTTTCAATGCTACCAACTTGACGTCAGCGGGAAATTAATTTCGCAGGCGCGACTGAGTGGCGTAGCAGGGATGATGCATTTAGAATTTAACACCTGGTGCGTTTCGATACTTTCTATTCGATACGAGTACTTTTCTTCCGATACCGAGTAAGTATCGAATGAATTAATTCGAATACGAAAAATACTCGGTATCGAAACAGAGTATCGAATACTTACTCGTATTTACTTGTATCGGAACATCACTAATTCGAGGCCTTAGAGGCTATAAAGACTACCCCATGCATGGCCGACTCAAGCCCTCCCTCTGAACCAAAATTCACTCAAGCCAAGCCCAAACCAAAATCCTGGATCCGCCCCTGCACTCACCCACCACGCTCGGTGTAGAGTAATTGACCAATTGTTTCTTCCTTTCTGCATGATTGTAGAGCTAACGTCCATGCACCGCATTATCCACAGGCAGCCAATATTATTTAATGAGACTAGCATAGATGCGAGTACGTCCATCTATCTGTAAAATACATCAACAGATTTCTACATAGCTCTTCAGGTATCGTGCATAAACACTCCGACCTTAGCAGCACATTCCCTTGAAATTCCGTTTTACATAATTGTCTCAGAAACACGGCTGAAGCAGTCGGTGGTAACAGTACGAAATGATGGGTGTAGACTTGTAGATATCTGAAACGGAAAATTAATTTATTGAGGATGCAGAGTTGACGTTGAAGCGTAAAGCAAGACATAGCAAGTTTATCAATTGAATTTATAAATATTTACTCTTTATATGAATAGAAGTGTGTCTGTATTTCACCTTGCAGCCACAACTACCCAGCACGGAAGTTAATTCGACCCTCCCGAATGAGATATACTAAACCTGGTAATCCTACCAGGTAAAGAGGACCTACAATTTAAAGTGGAATCCGAACCACGGAAGCTGTCATATTTCACAGCAAGCTGTGCCATAGGTGATAGCGGTGTTAAAGGCCTATAAAATCCCGGCCTAGACAAAATCCTCCTCAGACAAACGCCTTAACTGTCTAGACACAAGGCCGCTCAGTATTCGATTATACATTAAGAAAAGAAATCTCTTCCACTATTTAACATATTTAGAGTTTTCAGCCGAAATCTCAAAAATCGTAGCATTATAATCATTGAAACTATTAAAATCTCATTCTTTTTTTTTTTTTTTATATGTCGAATCCATCCGGGGAAAGATCAGGAGTCGGGCGGGTTGAATAGAGTTCCCAAATTGAGGTAGATGGCTCACTAGCGAGGTAGGCTGTGGATATCCCTCGGACAGTGAAGAGTAACTACGAGAACACAGCTGATACAAGGATCCAGTTTATTCACAATACATAATGACAGATATCGGAATGATGTTGCCTCGGTGGTCAGGTATGAAGGGTGCTTCGTGTGCTGTGCGCTGCCGTTAAGTAGCTCCTCGTAGGTCACCCTACCGTCGCTGTGGCGCTGATATCCTGCTCGCTGCGTCTGTGGCGCCATCTAGTGGAGTAGCTCCGTACTCACGATCCGACACACACACACACACACACACACACACACACATATATATATACATATGGCTTCACGCCTTGACGAAGTCAAGGTAATTATACGCGGAGAAGAACTGGGGGAAAGGAATACGAAGATATTCGGCTATGGCATTTTGAAGGAATTTTCCCTGAATTTATTTAAAAAGAAAAAGGAATAATACTGTCAGCTTTAATGGAATAATTTCTACAAGCCATTGAAAACTGAAATCTAGATGGTTGAAAGAAGATTTGAAACCTCTAGCTCCCGAATGCTACGCCATAGTGTTACCGTTCACCCACCAGGCCCAGTTTGGTCTTCTTTCATCTTAAGATTTGATTACATACATCTTTTCATTATTTGCTTCCGATTTTGAGAGTAATTTAATTAATTGAAATTTTGAGTCTCTTTTTTCTCTTTGTACAAATTATAGGCAAGTAAATGATAATTTAATCCGCTATGTTATGAGGAGCTGTCTTGCTTGTGCCTACTGTAAATCAATCAGCGTGAAAAAAATATGCTTGTGACATTGTTGGCTGGGATACACCCAAAAGATTTGCCCTCCTAACGACAGTTTTAATTTGCCGCGCAATTTGCCTCTGTCATGGAAAACTTAATCTAACCTGTAATCTTGTAGGCTAGAACGAATCTGCTGTTTACATTGAATCCGAACCACGAGCGTCCTAAAATCTCCAGAAATTTAACTCGTAAATCAATGCATGGGCTAAATTATGATTAGGCCCATGAAAACAGTAAAAATCTTCATCCTCCTTCCTAAGTTCCTTTTTTAATAATAATTTTTTAAGTTTAATTCAGTGGGAATCTATGATTAATATAGGCCACGATTGTTCGTCTCTAGTAACTTTGAATCTAACAAACTTTCTACTTTGAACGCTAAGAAACATTCAGTTACATATCTGGATAGATACTTTTGTCAGGCTCAAAACCAAAATGAAAATCAGAATTAAAACAACGGTAATCAACATCAGTTATTTAGGAAACTTTTGGAAGGACGGTGCAAAAGTTTACGCTAATTTAGACTTATGGAGTAATCTTCGAATTATTACAGCAAGGTATTATCGGTAACAGAATTTTTAGGCTCGTAAATTCTATGATAAATGTAGATGACCGGACGGGGATTTGAACCCGCTTTCTCCTGAATGCTGGGCAAGAGTATGAACATTAACGTGCTCGTTTGGTGTTAGTGACTTGGAGATAAATTGTGCCTCTGTCGTGACTATAACTAACCCGGTAATCCTGCCGTGTAAAGGAGACCTACAGCTTAACTTGAAGTTAGAACCAGGAACCAACTAGTTTTACCAGAGAGGGAGGTTGAATAATAATATCTGGTCCAGACAGGGATTCAGATCAATTTCTCGATCCGCATAGGGTTTCTAATTACTGAAGCACTTAGATTCGCTACTGTCAGTAAGGGGGCGTCCATTAATTACGTGAGGTCTCAAAAGTTGCAAGGTCCTTTATAGAGGGGGGTCTCACGTCAATTTACAGGGGCGGGGATGTCCGACCAAATTTCGCCAGAGGGAGGGGGGGGGGGTCCGACCAAATCTCACGAAGTCTCACCAGAGGGGGGGTGGTGGTGTCCGGAAACACCTCACGTAATTAATGGACGCCCCCTAAGAAAGGAGGTGTAAACAATGTTATAATGTGAAGTTACCTTCATATTTGGTAAAGCTTATTTTATTTATCTGGAGTACAGTAGGATGCGCCATAGTTCAATTGTCGCGGTAGCTGATTTTTGTTTAGATTTTAGTATAGAGTTTAGCGGTAATGAAGGCGGAGTGCTTCCAAGCCAGTACAGTAGTATGAAGGTTACACCGCTCATATACGACACCGGCGTCAAGGACGCTGGTCTTGCAGTCCTTACTGTGGGAACAGTGTACAGCACGGCGGGTACACGGGGCTTACACACTATGAACACGTGAACCACACGCATGTCCATCGTGACAAACAGCCAATGAGAGGAAGGCTTTCCCCACCTTCAGGAATGAGGGCGCCTCTTGGCGCACACGATTCGCCCCAGTCCGTGATGTGAAATTTCGTGGGGCAGACCTGTTACCATCCAATTAGGCCATTTTAGCCATTTTTCCTATCATTCTCCCTCTGCTGGCTCGGAAAGCATTCTGCGTTAGTTTTGGATCCTATGGTCCATCATTCCAATGTCGGAAAATACCGATTTTATGTATCAATCAATTGTAACTGTACCACACAGCCGCTTTCAATAATAAATCAAGTAGCCATAACTCTTCATATCATTTCAAGGAGCACCTACGTCCTGATTTTACGCAAATTAAGTCTCTGTGCATGTATTTTTTCCTAGCCAGGAGCTTACAGATGCCGACTGGAAACCAGAAGTACCTCACCGACAGTAAGTAGTCGCTAGGACGGACCCACAGTGGGTAAGTTCGCCACTTGCTCGGTCTACACGGGACACAATTTCTATGTAAAACTGTTGGTTCCCTTCACTAGGTTAGTCTAAAACTAAATCATAACAAAACAAACAGCAAGGGAACATCTGGCTCCGAATAACGTGAATAACATTTTCGTCTCTTCTGACTAATAGTACCATAAGCTTTATTTCTTTTTTTATTATGGCTTTACGCCTGATCATTGACGTCGAGGTCATCAGAAGCAGGAAAGGACTGGGGACATGAAACGGGAAAGAATTCGGCCATGACCTTTTGAAGGAACCATCCCGGCATTCGCCTGAAGTGATTTTGGAAAACCATGGAATATCGAAATCTGGATGGAGGTACAAAGATTCGAACCCGGGTCCACCCGAATGCGACATAAGCATTTAATTTATTCTGAACACAGATATTCTGGTGTTATACATTCTCCTCACATGCTCGTGACACTGAAGTCCAAATTACATAAATATTTATACAGGGTGCTTCAAAATAACGTGGACAAAATGACATGGTAGATCTGTCATACAATAAGAATCAAAAATCTCATAGGAACAGAGGGTCGCAACTGCGATCCGGAGCCGCTACAGGGCGTCTAAAATAATACTGACACAAAGAGAAGAAACAAAACCATTACAGATCATTTTATTGATAATTACTCACTCACATGCGACTAATGCAAGCCAAATGTTGAACCTACAGTAGATGCTCAAATTTTTTGCCAGATGCATCGAGACAATCTTCGTTGCATGGAACTGTGCACCTTCTCAAAGATACCAGGTGTATCTCTAACACATCCGGCTGCCGCAATGATTCTTCATACCAAGTCTTCCGGTGTTTCAACAGGTGTTTCATACACAAGTCCTTTTAAAAATCCCCACAAGAAAAAAATCCAAGGGACCGTGTTTGTATCGCAACGCCCTCTTGTGGCTCTAGCGCCCTCTACAGGCGTTTGCGACCCTCTGTTCCTATGCGATTTTTGATCCTTATTGTATGACAGATCTACCATGCACTTTTTTGAATCACCCTGTATATAAAATCCTAGGAGTTCCTAAACCGCATCATCACGTACAAACCATTGAAACAATTTAGGCCATGTCCATACGAAATGTTATTGAGGAGCTGCGGAAGGTTCTTTATAATAATCCATTCCAGTAGGCATTTCGACTTCGAGAATGCTATGGCCTCAATAGGTTCAGTGGTTCATCAGGGAATGAGGGAAGTTACTCACGCGCAATGGATTTTGCATACCTCGCGTGATTCTTAAGGGTGTTTATAACACAGTTTGTACGTGTATATATGTTACCGGAAATGTATGAAAAATCGGTATTCTATAGATTGCCTAGGCATCGTATATAACGCCCGGCTATTTTAGACAATGTTTGAAATATGATAAATATTAGTTACTTTCTCTAGGTATTGTATACAAGGTGATTCAAAAAAACGTGGACAAAATTACATGGTAGATCTGTCATACAATAAGGATCAAAAATCGCATAGGAACAGAGGGTCACAAACGCCAGTAGAGGGTGCTAGAGCCACGAGAGGCGTGGCCACCACGATCACCAGACCTGTCTCCCTTGGATTTTTTCTTCTGGGGATTTTTAAAAGGACCCGTATATGAAATACCTGTTGAAACGCCGGAAGACTTGGTAGGGAGAATCGCTGTCGCAGCCGGATGTGTTCGAGATACACCTGGTATCTTTCAGAAGGTGCGCCGTCCCATGCAACGGAGATGCCGGGCTTGTCTCGATGCATCTGGCAAAAACTTTGAGCATCTGCTGTGGGCTCAGCATTTGGCTTGCATTAGTCGCATGTGAGTGAGTAATTATCAATAAAATGATCTGTATTGGTTTTGTTTCTTCTCTTTGTGTCAGCATTATTTTAGACCCCCTGTAACGGCTTCCGATCGCAGTTGCGACTCTATTCCTATACGATTTTTGATTCTTATCGTATGACTGATCTACCATGTCATTTTGTCCACGTTATTTTGAATCACCCTGTATAATACCTAGGCATTTTATAGAACGACAAATGCTATTTAGGCAATTCATGAGAAAAGGTTCGTATATAAATGAGGTGCATTCTTCAAAAAATAATGAGAGTGCCATTAAAAAAAATCAATTTCGTAAAGGAAAATGAAAGTTGTACAAAACAAAATTTATGCCTTTCTTATTAAGGGAAACAAAATTTTTACATAAAAAATAAGAAATTAAAATTAACTTGCTTGTTGCAACATGGCAGGCTTGAATGACATTTTTAATTACATCTCACTACATTTTTCATTAAAAACATTTAATATTTCGGCACTTTGTTTTCCACATACATTTGACAAATCCTTATCCGCTTTAACTGCACTGAGTAATTGCACAAAATATCCATTTAATTATCTTTACTAGCATGGTCACAAGGAAGGAATTTTTTGACTACACTTTTGCATGCAAGAAAAACTAATTTTTGTTTAACAAATTTAAGTAGAATTGCGTATTTTGCAATTCCGAACAAACAGAAAAATGCAACTGACAAATTTTAACCCTGAGGCGTGCGTTAAAAGTCACATGACATGCCACATGATATTCAAAACGAATCGGAGATGTATTTCATAATTTACCGGTTTCTCATTTGGTATTCAACAGAATGCCCAGGAAATGTGTGAAATATGAATCGTTTAATACATTGCCGGCTAGTTTTAGGCATTATACAATGCCTAAGCTTTATATAGAAAGCCGGATTTTAAACTTTGTCGGTAACATATACATGCAAATAAAAAAATCTGTTCTGTTTATACACTAAGCAGCACCATTTCAATTATTGCTGGCAGAGAAGTCATATGAACAATATTCAAGTCAACGACAAACAAAAACTCTTCCAATTAGTAGTATTTTCAAGAAGAGGTAGAAACAAATGAGGCGCTCAACCGTGATTAAAGCGCTGGTTGCAATATAGATTCAGAAAAAGAGGAGAAGAACCAAGGAAAAAAACCCGAAAAAAACCCCCCCAAAAAAAACACAGGACTGCTCCTCTGCCTTAACTTAGCCAGCTAATATTTCTTTATCTGTAAATTAACAGCACAAATATCATGGATTAAGTCGCGGTTGCATAATGGTACTGTATCTTGTAGAATATGTAAAAAATGTATGGTTTAATATTGCGTTGTTTCTGATGGTTCTCTACAGGAGTTAGGCAAACTTGAGGTATTGACGCTGGTAGTGATGTTCCGATACCATCAAAGTATCGATACCTACTTAAATGAGTAGTACTCAAATTGTCTTACGATACTTACTCATATGAGTACTACAAAAGTATCGATACTTACTCATATCGATAGTTTAAAAAAAAATTAAAGTCTAAATATAAAAATATATGTGACATGTTGTAAATTATTTATTTTATTTGCCTAGTGTAATAAAATCAAATAACACTCAGTAAATATTTTTATTTATTTATTAAAATTATAATAAATCTCACATGTAAGCAAACTTTGAAGGTTTTGTCTTATCTTTAAATATTTATTTATTATACTTTTAACACTTTTAAAACAATAAAAGTCCGCTTTTGGGAGGTTTCCCAAAAGAGCAATTGTTCCTAATATTTTGGGGACAGCTTGTTTCTTTTGTTTGTCATTGTTTCACCCGCATTAGAAAACAAAACATTCATTCAATACTGACGTTGTTGCAATAATAAGATACTGTTGTGCGTATTTATACAGACAAGCAAATATAAGTTTCATTTCTTCCCATTCTGTAAATGGATTGCTTTTTAGAGACATAACAGTGTTTGACCAGTAGAGAGAGACGTTGTCACTGCCGTGCGTTTTCTCTTTCTTTGTGATGTTTCCAGAAGTGATATACCTGTGAAACGCTGGCTGAAGCAGCTTCTTCTTCTTCCGATTCACATGGGCTACTTAGTTGCTTATGAACCATATCTTTTAGTTTTTGTGTGGGGCTGCGCGGGAGCGACCATTGCCCAGGTATAGCGAAATGCGCGCCAAGTACAACTTTATTACAATGAAATAGGGACCTAAAACAAACTCATTGAGATTATATTGCCTATTTTAAGACTGATTTTGTTTCATTTTCAATGCTACCAACTTGACGTCAGCGGGAAATTAATTTCGCAGGCGCGACTGAGTGGCGCAGCAGGGATGATGCACTTAGAATTTAACACTGGGTGCGTTTCGATACTTTCGATTCGATACAAGTACTTTTCTTCCGATACCGAGTAAGTATCGAATGAATTAATTCGAATACGAAAAGTACTCGGTATCGAAACAAAGTATCGAGTACTTACTCGTATTTACTTGTATTGGAACATCACTAGACGCTGGCGTTGTACAGTAATTCGACCTTGAAGCGTTTCGAAGGAATAACAGTAAAGTGACGAAACCGTACTTGGAGTTCATCCTCCCTAATTGCCGATCAACACTGCCAGGTTCAGGGAAAGCTGTAAAATTACAAAAAGTTAACTTGAAGCATCCAAGCGTTATTTCACCTCTTGCATGAGATGAATCAATATACTGAAACCAAAGAACTAAAAATGAGTCGCATGAGGTGGATGTCTAGGAATACCACATGTATCGACAGGCTGAAATATGCAAGAACATTGTAAGCATGTCCCAGTTTAACTGTTTCTTCCCATCGTTTGTGACGTGTAGGAAATCGTGGATTAATCAGTGTGTCTCTGAAATCATAAAACACTCCAACAGGTATGAATCCTTCCGTTGCTTCTTTATGAGTGTGATTTGATATTGCAATGTGAGGATCAGAGACAATAAAACCCATTTGTTTCAAGGAATATCTCCAAAAGGCAAAGGGGGTTTCGACATTGGTATTGTGGTTGACACAGTGGATACTGATTTATTTTAGATATTCTACTGAAACGTCAATCGTTATCTGTTTCATTGGCTGATACTGTGAAAATCAGAAACTTCCTCAACTGCGATATGGCCATTTGATTTCTACCACCAAAAGTTGATTTTCAATTTATTCCCGGATCCCATCGTATCTGGAACAGGAACAAAATTACTTACCTTAAGACGTATCCCAATCTGTGAGAAAGTTCTTAACCTAGAAGGAGCAATACGACATACATACAAACCCCCCCCCCTTCCTTCGTTACACTTACAATGTACACTGATCAACCAAAGCATTGCGACAACCTAATTACCAGCATATTGGTTCACCTTTCGAACGCAATACAACAGCGGTTCCGCGTAGCATGGATTCTATGTCATTGGTAGGCTTCCAGAGATTCCCTTAATTATGGGCTAGCGGTATGTGGGCGCGGCACCAGGGATCGAGTATCTCGGAAACGGAGAGGCTGACCGGCTGTTCACATGCTACTGTAGTGAGCATCTATGGAAAGTGTTTGAAGGACGGTGAAACCACGAGTAGACGACAATGTGATGGACACCCACGCCACATCACAGAACGTGTAGGTTGGAAGCTTGCCCCCTCTGTAATGCACGATAGGGGTTGATCTGTGGCAGAATACTGATTCTTGTGCTCTGAAACACTTCTAGAAGTACCAGAATTGTACTCTCCCGTCAGATCTGCCACAGATCAACCCCTATACTGAAGAAGGAGAGCAAACAGGTGGCCTCTGATGTGGCTCCTCGGGTTTCAGAATTTCAGCAAAATATTGAAGGCCCGTTGTAAGCATAGTGAAAGGAAAAGTCTCTCTTACGTAATGCGGTGCACTGATCTGGAGACGATTGGGTGGTTTGCTACGATTTCATCAATCTACATGATTTTCAGAGTAAAAAGTCCCATTCAGTTACTAAAACTAGACTTGCGCATAATAGTTCGCGAAGGGGAGCGCTCAGTTTAGTTCGCAGCTCCCTCGCGAACTAGTTCGCTCTTTTAGTTCGTTAGTTCGCATCTCGAATTCAGAGAAACAGATCGTTCACTCATCTTGCTACCGCTACTGCACGCGCTATTTTGTTTGCATATGTCAGTTGTATTAGGACATAATCTTTTTTTTGTCGTTTCTAAATGGAATTTAATATGACCTTCTTAACAAAAGTTATTGCTTAATAATAGCCCTTTCAAGTTACATTAGCTTGAACAGTTGGCGCCGATAAACCAAAGTGCTCATTGTCCTTTACACAAATGGGTAAATTGAATAATTGTGCTGTTTTTACTATTTACTTTACATGCATTCGTAGAATATTAATTTTTTAAATGGATTTGTTTATTAGTTCATGGAAGAAACATTACTTATAAAAGGCGCTAATGACCCTGCCGTCGACGCGCCCTTGAACCCCAACAACAACAACACCACATTACTTATAAAATATTATAAACGCGTTTATTTTGCTGAATTAAAATACCCGTTTATAAGTAATCGGCTTTTTTTTATTTAAATAAAGTTTTGGAAATCATGAACAAAATATAATTCTACTATTGGCTACAAGTTAAGTACTATATGACAGAAATAGTATTACCTATATTATTAAGAAAAGTGACATTAATACTTCCAATGTGATACCTAACAATTAGACATATAAAAATAACAGTGACCATTGAATGAGAAAGTGGTAGCAATAACGAAAGTGCGTAAATTTCCAGTGAATTGGAAGTCATTGAGCTATTATTTTATTAGTGAAGGGGAGGATAATCCAACACACATTGACAATTTTTTGGCGACGAATGAAACTGATGAAGACACAAAAGTTAAAATCTTTTTGAATTTCGCAAGTCATTTCTTTCATCACTTTCACAAAGCTGTTAACCAACAGACTGAGATAAATATTATGTCAGCTTTAAAATCAGCACTAGAAAAATGTAATAGATACTGTTTCTTTGGTTCAGAAAACAAGAAAAAGCCTTTAGAAACTAAATTCTCCACAGAAAGTGATAATATAAAAAATAATGCTCCAGTATTCGTTGATAAATGTCTGGAGTATCTTAGTTAATATTTAGATTTTAATGAAAGCAATTGGCTATACAAAATCCAAAAATTAAATTCAAAACACAGGGTTTCATTTGATGACTGTGAGACTATATTAGAGGTTCTAAATTTACGAGAAAAAATGAATATCAAAGTGAACAAACTTTACTCTGAAATAACAATACGAAATCCAGGTAAAAGTAAGAGAAGTATTTCATGAATAAAAAATGAGCTTTTGCTCGAAATTAATTTGACAACTGAAAGCGATAAAGCTTATGACAATTTTACTGTAGACAAAAAAGAATTAAAGATGCAAGAAGTGCAAGAAATATAGCTTAAAAAATGAATTAGTAAAAGCATACCTTTTATCATTTTCTACTCTTTCGTAAAATATTGTATTTTTGAGGTGTAGTATATTTTTATAGGTTATTCTTTTAAAAAAATTCCTACCATCAACCGAAAAAAATATTGGAAACCCTAGCGGCGAATGGTGCTAGTTCGCGAACGGTAGCGCTCAATTTAATTCGCGAACGGTACCGCTCTCACCGGGAGCGCTCTGTTTAGTTCGCGAACGGTACCGCTCTCTATAGTTCGCGACCGGGAGCGCTCTCTTTAGTTCGCGAACTAGGTCCTCCAAGACAGCTCGCTTGCTCGCTTTGCTAGCGCTACTGCACGCGCTCTCTTGTTTGTTATGGTAGTTGTGGTTATCGATGGTTGTCTTTTGATTGTTAATGGGATCAAAGTGTATTTTATTTTCATATTGCACGTTAAATTTCCGTTTGTGACTTCTGCAATAATTATTAATGTTGAACAATTTATTTTTCTTTTACTTTTATATCTGTGTCTTCAGTGAAATGTGTCCACAAGGAACTGTGTTTCATTTTAGATAATAAACTAAAACAAAAGTTGGCCTTCGGGAAAGGATCTAACGAACTAAGGAGTGAGAGATCTGGGAACTAGTTCGCGTAGTTCGCCTGTGGGAGCACTCTTCCGAACTAGTTCATTCGCGAACTACACAAGACTAACTAAAACCACGTCATCATCGACTTTTTGTCCTTGGTAGCTGTCTGATTGAGAAACGATAAGCAGTCGGCGCTTGATATGTTTGGCTACACCTGACGTGTCCCGAAATGCGGTGGATCGCCGTAAACGGCTGCTATCTGGGCCGATAAGATTAAGGAGTTCTTAAGCGGCAGTGAGAGTCTGTTCGGGTGAAGCGTACGGATGGGATCGAGCGTGGAGATGCGGCGGCTGGTGGTGTTGTGTTGTGTGTGGGCCCTCTGCGCTGGTGAAGACTCCCCAGAAGCTCCCGTGGTGAAGACCAATGCGGGCTTCGTCAGGGGAACCACGATGCAGTCTCGCTCAGGAAAGACCTTCTACGCCTACCTAGGAGTTCCCTACGCAAAGCCGCCCGTCGGAGAACTGCGTTTCGAAGTGAGCTCTCCACTTTGTTCCGCATAAGGCCGGGCGCACATTGACGCGCAGTCGACGCAGCGCAGCACAGTTTCTGTGTCTCTATGTTTTGGGGCGGAACAGCGCGTGTTGAGACGCAGGGCAGGGCAGCGCAGTACTGCGCCGCACGTGGCCTGCGCCACGTTGTGATCACGACACAGAAACTGTGCCACGCAGCTCACTCGTGCCGGTTTTTGCCGTAACACTTCTTGCGTTATTTATAATCTCGTTTTACTTATAATCATTTTCAACTATGGAATAAGAAAAATTGATTAATCTGGTGCGTAACCAACCTGCGATTTACAATATCAGTCATAAAAAATACATAAAAATAAAATTTAAACAAGAGATTTGGACAATGAGCCAAACAAGTGGCGAGTAAATTCAGCATTTATTTATCATACAACTGTCCAATTACAATTTTCACTTTTCTATTCTTTTTTTGAATTCGTTTTTAATAAAACTTCGAAAAAGATTGATATATATATAGGCTATTATCATATTATTTGTTTTCTTATTATTTGTACTACATCATTCAATAGTGTCCCCGAGAAACACTTAATTTGTTGACACTGCTTTTTTAGTTTCAAGTGTTTATGTTCTGTTATATAGTTTTCTTAAAAATATAATATGAAATAAAAGAGAGAAACATTCTTATAAATGTCATGTACCGTCAAACGCTAAATAATTAAATAAATAACCACGAAAATACAGCGAGATTTTCTTCAATTCTAATAGATATTTGAGCTTTGTCGAGAAAATAACAGGTTACATTATGCCTTGAATCTCCGCTCGAGTCATCCGGAAATTATCTTTTGAGAATTCTCTTGTCACTGCAAAAGCCAGATGAGAGTTTCTTCTTTTCATATACTCACTTTTGCATAGTTTTATCTAACTCAGCTTCTGTTAAAGTAATAACAATTTTACAAGCTCGGCATCCCAATCTGATTCAGAAATCAAAAATCGAGTTTTTGTATCGACATGTTTTTGGTTACGCTTTATTGTCGGTTTTTCGCACAACACAATGCTTTGTAAACTGCCGCACGAAACTGCGCTCTAATATGCGCGAGTAACTGCCAGTCTGTGCTGCCCTACCCTGTTCTGCGCTGCCCATACTGCGCCACGCAGCTCAATGTGCGCCTCGGGTAAAACTAGTACAAAGTAGCAAAGGGATTTTCCGCCTTGCGCTTAGCCGTCTTAACTTGTAAGTTTCGTTACATAAGTAATATTGTTATCCCATTATGTCGTAAGACGTTTCGGCTTTCAGACACTGATTTCACCATTCATTCGCCATAGGACAGCTGCGAGAACTTGATATGGTTTACGTATCTGCTGTGGCACATGTTGCTATCTTTGGTGTATCGTATATATCCAGCACCTTACAATTAATCATAGGAACTAGTCATATCCTGAATTCGAGTCATCCAGAACTTTTAATGAAATGCATCCTCAATCAGCGTCATGACATTATTCACGTCAGTATTGGGTTCTTTTTATGAATAGACTAAAATTACGTTTGGATTTTGTGTGATGAATAATACTTTTCTGCGGTAACAACTCCCAACCTAACTACCTAACTACTGTGATTAAATTTAAGAACTATACAGGGTGTTACAGAAAGGTACGGCCAAACTTTCAGGAAACATTCCTCACACACAAAGAAAATATGTTATGTGGACATGTGTACGGAAACGCTTACTTTCCATGTTAGAGCTCATTCCATGGCCCCCACGCTCTCCTGACCTCAACCCGCTTGACTTCCATTTATGGGGGCATTTGAAAGCCCTTGTCTACGCAACCCCGGTACCAAATGTAGAGACTCTTCGTGCTCGTATTGTGGACGGCTGTGATACAATACGCCATTCTCCAGGGCTGCATCAGCGTATCAGGGATTCCATGCGACGGAGGGTGGATGCATGTATCCTCGCTAAAGGAGGACATTTTGAACATTTCCTGTAACAAAGTGTTTGAAGTCACGCTGGTACGTTCTGTTGCTGTGTGTTTCCATTCCATGTTTAATGTGATTTGAAGAGAAGTAATAAAATGAGCTCTAACATGCAAAGTAAGCGTTTCCGGACACATGTCCACATAACATATTTTCTTTGTTTGTGTGTGAGGAATGTTTCCTGAAAGTTTGGCCGTACCTTTTTGTAACACCCTGTATATATATATATATATATATATATATATATATATATATATATATTTAAATCAGCGCCCCTTTTCTCTATTTAAAAGTGCAAATAGTGAGCAGTTGTTCAAAGAACGAAGTTTGTTTGTGGACAAAACCATGTATTTTAGCTGGCGCTGAATTTTTCCCTTAGATTTTTTATTAATTTTTTGTAGGATGTACGAAGTGTAGAATATGTTCAAATAATTCAAAACGATTAGTAGTATTTCTAATAAAATTTTGCTCATACCTCATACTTTGGGAAATTTTAAGGTTTGTAACCAAAAGCCTTTTACCAAACAGACAAAACTGCAAGACTTTAAGGTTCAGTTTAGACTAAAAAAAGATTTCGCCATTGTTTAGAGTTTGGCGTTCATTTAGAATGAATCTTATCATCTTAAAGAAAAAATAGTAACTCCGAAGTAGGTAATGAAATAAATTAGAGTGAAAAGTTTGAACTTCTCCTGTAATAGAACAACAGTTTGCACTTACATAATTTGAAATGATTCTATGTGTGATAAATGTGTGAGAAAGGGTTTTTGTCGTTGTTAAACAATTGCTAAAACGATGAAATATGGTTCAGAACTTCCTTCTTATTGATTTTTAAAGAATCTGCTTTCTCCTTCTGGAGCAAACAGTTGGTAACGATTTTACCTAGAAATCTGTACATACTTAACGCTTCGCATTTTTAGATTTGTTATTATTCACTAAATTAAGACCATAGTTAAAATATATAGTTTGATTTAAATTTCAATGCAAGGCTGTGTCGGAAAAAATGAAAAAAAAATCATTTTGTTTTGTTGCCATTCTAATAATCAGATGTGGATGATATCTGTCAACGTAACTGTTTGGTAGACGAATTTGTTTAGTGCCGTACAATTTCGTCCCTTCAATATAAAAAATGTTAGGGTTTAAGTATGGCTCAGCGTTTCGTGCAGTGTATCTGGCTTTGTTTACATTTCGGTATGGACCCAAGTTTGCGGCATCGGGCATGATTGCAGAATAAGCAGGCCGGAAAATTCTTGGATGGCGTGCAAAAATCAGTGACGATAAACGATCGACAACAGGTGTTTTGTTTGTGCAGCCGCCCAAGAGGTTGGACAAGTGGGAGGGCGTGAGAGACGCTACCACGGAGGGCAACCGCTGCCCTCAGCTGTCCGTACCAGAGCGCAAGTACGAGGGGCATGAGGACTGCCTCTACGCTAACGTCTACACTGCACAGGTGAGCCACAACAACAAGCTACCGAGATTTATACCTTGGCTATGTCTGTCTGTCCCTTTGTCTAGGCGTCACACAATAATTTGGAGGTGGTTTTTACAGTTTAAAACGTTATGATATATACCCTGTTCACTCGCCGCTGGCGGCTCAAGGTCACCTCACCCCTCACTTCCTGCCACTCCGAGCTGAACGCTGTGTCGAAGTACGCGAGTTTTAAAGTGTAAATTTCCCCTCCGCATGTAGGGGTAAGGGCAGTGGAGTGGGGGATAGAGCAGAGTGACCTTGAGCCGCCTCTGCTGAGTGAACAGGATATAGCTTAAAATCTAAAAAACATCTTATGGCTCTATGTGACCGGGGCCGGCGTTAGGATTCTCGGGCCCCGGGTAAGCGATCTTAGGCCCCCCCCCCCAGAAGATATTTTTACTTTACACTTTTTTTGATAAATTCAGAACATTTTAATACAAAAATGTTCAAAATTATTGGTGCAGATTTTAAAATTTGTGTTTGATTCCTATTTATTTAGGCATCCAGGCCGGCGAGCCCCCCTTTGGTAGCCCGGGCCCCGGGTACTTTTGCCCCGCTTAACCCCCCCAAACGCCGGCCCTGCCCCTTACAAGATATCCTCCAAAAACCACGTTACAACAACAACAAAAAAAATCACTGCAACCTTTGGGTTCTGTTAATGTCGCCTTTTTTCGCTACGGAATTTTGATTTTTTTTAGTGCTTTAGTTGTCTGAAATATAACACTTCAGAATTCAGTGAAAACGTTACTTAAAAGACTAGATCAAAGATTAATGCTCCAATAAACGTAACGAAATTACGGAATAAAAATTACAGTTAAGGTTACAAATATACTACATTTGCTACGCACACCAAGGTTCGCGGGGGCAAACAGCGGGAAAATGCTAGCACCATTATAAATCCATAAACAAATTGTGTCTGTGTATTGAAGAGAGAGAGAGAGAGAGAGAGAGAGAGAGAGAGAGAGAAAATTGGGGTCGCCTATTTGGAGATCCCTGAACCAAAAACCATTGTTTTAGAGTTATTTTGAAAAACTACTGAAAAAATGAGAATGGTCTGGTTGCGTCTGACAGAATACTCGCACTTTCTCCATCATTTTCTTATTAATATTACCTTACGATGTTGTTCCGAGCTCCCTTTCCCTATGTAATTGCAAATATTGTTATGTACTTACTATCTATCACCTTTGCGCTAAGGGCACTCATAAGTTGGGGTAGCAATAATTCAGTCAGTCAGGATGGACATATTTCTGCCCTGTTATTAGAATTGTATGCCGCAGACTTTCGCTTTGCCGCATGGGGAGCATAAGGATCGTAACCGAAGAAGGCCTCTTCCCAAGCTAATTGTGATAATCTCGCTGATGTCCCTACCAGAATAGAGTCTAGATTGGTTCTCATTTTAAGTATCAAAGTTCATGATCGCGTGGCCTAATCTGCTTAAATTATGAACTTTACCTATATTTGACCATAAGGACACGCTCTACATAATTTGAAGGATTTCTGTTGAGCTTGTAGGAGCTTACAAGTGGTAAAGACAGAGATTTTAGACTATGGCACTATACTGTAAAGAGTCAAAGATGACTTGTTTGAAACATGAACTTGACCTGTATTTCTGCAAAATTTTAAGAATTTACGTTGAGTTTCACGCGACGTAGAAGTAATAAAGAAGTTTTCCCGGACGGAGACTACGCACATAAATATAGTAAAAGGATCAGAGTCGATGTGGCTGAAATATTAACTTGACCTGTGTTTTACCCTTTTGGGTCATCTGCAAAATTTGAAGAATTTATGTTTGAATTTGAAGGCAGTTCGAATGTGTAAATATAGAGATTTTGCGCAGACTTTTTTCTCTGCTTAACGTCTCTCTAACAGCGAGGTCTTTAGAGACGGGAAAGGATGAGGGGCAAAGAATGGGAAGGAATTCAGCCATGGCCTTTTGAAGGAAGCATCCCGGCATTTGCCTGGAGTGATTTGGGAAACCATGGAAAACCCAAATCTGGATGCCCGGACGGGGATTCGAACCGCCGTCCTCCCGAATGCGAGGCCAGAACGCTAGCCGTTACACCACCACGCTCGGTCATTTTGCGCAGATAATGTTTTGTTGTTAACCGTGGTTTCCCTTGGTTTATTTTGCTCGTTGTTGGCTAAATCAATTCAGTAATTCGGTTACGGACGATTGCAGAGCATAAATTTCAACATTTCCTTTTGATAATACAGTTTGAATGTGATTTAAAGGATGTGGTGCTGATGAAAATTCTCACTGATAACACATTTATTTAACACAAATACAAAGGGTGGTAATAAACTGTTACATACAGCAGCTTAAAAACCTTTCAATATGAGACACACTAAACAGTTTGTCTCCGCCACATTACACGAATGCATCTGCCACTGCTATGTCTGACCAGAACTGACGCCTACGTCGGGTTTCCTACTGCTTTTGCACACAGCGTGGCTCTAGCATTGGTAATATTTATGCTTACTTCAACTAAATATAATATTCGGTACGTGGAACCTCAAGTACAAAATTAATCTCAGTTTTACATAGACCTCACACAGGGTCTGTCCCAAAAGTAAGTTGAATAAGTCCAGGAAAAAAAGATTCATTGCAGATAAAGATACAAGCAACTAAAATACTTCAAAGAAGCTTCACTCCACGTCGGAATACCGGCCTCAGCGTTTTTACCATTCGCTGAACGCATCCTGGAAAGCATCGACGGGAACCTCCTTCAAGTACCTCGTCGTCGCTTCTTTGACTGCTTCCAAAGTTCGGAAATGCTGGCCCTTGAGTTCCTTCTTGATCCTCGGGAACAAGAAGAAGTTCGGTGGTGCCAAGTCGGGGCTGTACGGCGCCTGGGGCAGTTTTGCCACACCACATTTCACTAAGTACTCCGTTGACAATGAAAGCGGTGTGCGACGGCGCGTTGTCACAGTGAAAACAACAAGTGTTAGCCACCTCCTTCCGGACGCGTTTCACTCTCTTTTAAAGCCTTTTCAGGACTTTCAAAAAAGCTGCCGTGTGCCACTCAGAACTTTGTCTTTTGGACTCCGGGTCAT
>JARYHS010008074.1:47525591-47546590 GCA_031002005.1 Vandiemenella viatica
GTCGGTAGTGGCTGTAGTAAGAATTCCTTCCTTTGTGCTGCGTATTTGTTGCATGGGAAGAAAATATAAGTTCGAAATTGACATGTTATGCGTCTTATAGAATCTATGATTAGTCTGAAATGGGTCTAATGTCGAATCCATTACTAATTATGAAGAGGAAATTGGTGGCAAATGAAGTAAAAAACCGCAGAAAACACACATCCAATATGGTGAACTAATTGCAGTAGCTATGTGACTCTCAGGGAAACTATTTACACTCCAAAGGAGACATTAGAAACACGTTCGAGCAACCATCCAACAAGTTGGTTATCAAGCGTGAAGCAGTTCTGTCATCCACTGAAAAACGTTTGCTGGCTCAGAAAGTAATACAACTTATCGTAACCACTATGAGATCTTCACCGAGCGTGGCGGTGTAACGGTTAGCGTTCTCGCCTCGCATTCGGGAGGACGGCGGTTCGAATCCCCGTCCGGGCATCCAGATTTGGGTTTTCCATGGTTTCCCAAATCACTCCAGGCAAATGCCGGGATGCTTCCTTCAAAAGGCCATGGTCGAATTCCTTCCCATTCCTTACGCCCCCTCCTTTCCCGTCTCTAAAAACCTCGCTGTTGAGAGACGTAAAGTAGTTAAAAAAAAAAAAACGAGAACTTCACTGATGATACCAATGAATAGAAATATAACGTAGGTGGATGCAAAGTACTCTCTTTGTGAAGAATCAGATATAATCTTCTTTAGCTTGCGTCCGTTACTCAATGGTAGATACTGGTCAACAGATGAATGCTAATCACCACCAAAGAGAACTGAATCTTCTTACGATCTGGGTGCTGGAATCGAAACTAACTGCCACTGCTTGGAAATATCCGTTATTCTGAGACATCATTTCTTTGTTTAAGTGACTCCAAGTCTCGAGCCAAAAATATGCTGCTGATCTAAGCAGAAATAAGGCTTGATTTTGTGTCTTAATAAGTAGATAACGTCATTAGACGCTGCAGTTCAACAAACTTATTTGACTATAAAAGAACTTTAAAACACGATCTAAATGCGGATATAGGAAACTAAGATGGCTCTGTATCATTGAAAAAATCTTCACCATGGTGAAGCGAACAGAGAAATGGCGACTGATCGAAATGCATTGTTAGAGTTTAGAAGTTGGACACTGATTAACTCAACCTAAAATAATTAAACTCTGCTAAAAACATTCTGAGATCACCGTGTCAGATATGTAGAAGATTCCTTTTATGGATTTACGCCTCGTCGACGTCGAGGTCATCAGAGCCAGGGAAGTACTGGAAGAAAGGAATGGAACGGAATCGTCCATTTCCTTCTGAAAGAACTATCCTGGCATTCGCCGGGAGTGATCTGGGGAAACCATGGAAAACTCAAATCTGGATGGCCGTTTTCCCGAATCCGAGGGCAGAGCGTTACAGCTCACCCACTTTTCACAGTAAGGGGGCATCCATAAATTACGTGAGGTGTTTTTCCGGATTTCCGCCCCCCCTCCCCCTTCTGGTGAGACTTCGTGAGATCTGGTCCGACCCCCCCTCCCCCCCTCTTTCAGTGAGATCCGGTCCAAGAGACCCCCCCCCCTCTCCCTACAAGTCGCCCTCACCCTTCAAAACCCGATTACACCCCCCTTTTCGACGAAAATCCCCCCTAATATCGACTTTCGCGTCATTTGTCATTTGTAGACCTTTTTCTCTACAGTCCAACAAAATAATCCAAAACCTCAAATGAGATTTCCGTTGACCCCCCTTCCCCCTTGGTGAGATTTCGCATTTTGTCGAACCCCCCCCCCTCTTATTTCAGCTCACGTAATTTACGGACGCCCCCTAATCTACATACGTGGAGGGACAGATAAATATCTTCAAATAAACAAAACTGAGTACTTCCCACAAACCATGACCGTGTCATCCAAAGAACGAATTTCTGGAGGAAAGTTGCGTTGCATAACATGTTCTAATATGCTGTTGGACTGACAGAATCGAGTAAATACCTCAAGTAAATTTAGGGGTTCTGATGGAGACAAGAACAATTATCATGATATCCAGAATTCTGAACCGGCAATACACCAGACAAATAAGGAAGTGTCATGAAACACATATCTTCATTACATAGGCCCAGGGGCGGATCCAGGGGGGGGGGGCTAGGGGGCTCAAGCCCCCCCAAAAGTATCTGGGTCCACCTCCGACATTACAATTTTGGAGACCATTTTTTTTTTATTTTTTTATTTTTTGCTCTACGGATTTGAGGCCCGAGGAGACTATAAAGACTGCTGTTTGCCCGTCTGAAGCCCCCCCCCCCCCAAAGCCAAAACCCACTGAAGGCAAGCCCCCCAGCCAAAATCCACTCAAGCCAAGCCCCCCCAAACCAACATCCGCTCAAGCCCCCCCCCCCAGAAAAAAACAAAATCCTGGATCCGCCTCTGCATAGGCCTATGTCACTTCCGTTATAAACTGATGTCCTGATTAATACATTGTTTGTGCTAAGTGAACTCTGTTACGATCTATTTATGCTAAACAAAGTTCAGTACTCACCAGAATCTTTGGTATCTGTCGGACGAGGTCCTCCGCGGGTTTCTTGAGCAGGCAGGCTTTGAGCCCGTTTGAGTCCTTGAGCTGGTCTTTGCGGCATCCGACCAGCTCTCCCAGTCGGAAGGCGCGCCTCTTGGCTTCGGCTGTGGAGACGTGAGCCCAGGGGCTGAGTGCCGTACCCGAGATGGAAATAGCGCCTTGGAAAGTCCCTGGAAAGTGAGACTGAAGTTGACATCGCAAACGGATATCAGCCACAGCTGGGCAGAGAACGTTAATCCGTTAATCGTTAAATAACTAAATTAACAAAATTGCCAAAATTTAACTTTTCAGTTAACCTTTTTATTTTTGCTGTCATCAGTCTTTCGACTGGTTTGATGCAATCCTCCATCCCTTCCTGTCTTGTGCTATGCTCTTCATTTCTACATATCCACTACAACCCACGTCCTCAATAATCTGCTTCATATATTCTAATCTCTGTCTTCCTCTACAGTTCTTACCTTCGACTGTTCCCTCCACCAGCAAATTAACAAATCCAGCATTAGTATTTGTTGTTTAATAATACGCCATTACAACTGTTGGATATTGTTTTTATTTTCCGGACGCGTTTCGCCTCTCGCCGAGGTATCTTCAGCGTACAGTTTTGCTGTAATATGTGATTTGTTATTGACTTTTGAATACAATGATTCTTAGATCAAACAGTTTTAATGGCGTATTATTAAACAACAAATACTAATTTATCAAGCAAGTGTACAAGAAAATGTCCTACAATAATCAAATATAATCCAGCATGTCTCAAAATATGACCTACCGGCCTGGCTCTTCTTTCTGTAAGCTTCTTTCCTCACCCATCATTTCCAAAACTCGTTCATTTCTTATTTTGTCTGTTCACTTAATTTTCAGCATTCTTCTGTAACACCACATTTCAAATACTTCAATTTTCCTTCTTTCCGGTATTCCTAAAGTCCATGTTTTGCTAACCGTAAAGCGCTGTGCTCCACACATAGAGTTTCAAAAAGTTTTTTTCTGATTCCTAGATCAATATTTGAAACTAAAAGATTTCTCTTTTTCATGAAGGCTCCTTTTGCTAGTGCTATTCTGCTTTTAACATTATTCTTGCTTCGGCCATCGGTTGTAATTTTGCTTCCCAAATAACACAATTCACTTACTTCTCCAAACTAAAAAATCGATAACGTTCTTCTTAACTTCCGTTAAACTGGACTACCGTTACATTGGTAGTTGACGTATTTGGTTTGTTTGAATTGCGTGCCACGCCATGTTCGACCGTTCTGCGAGTCGGATGGCGAACGAATTAGGTAATACCAAGAACGAGTGTGATACATATACAACTTTTATGCTAGGTATGGCATGGGTGTCTACAGGAAAAGCTATAGTTTTGAAGCGTTTCTATTTTATGTCAGCAACCGGCGCTCATTACTTGTCTCTAGTTCGATCAGTGATTGATATTTTTATAATCTAACTTTTTTTACTGCCAGGAAAATCTCGCTTTTTAATTGGTATTCGTTAGTGAAATAAATTAAATTGACATTCGTTACATGTTTACGTTATGGAAACTGAACTCTTGAATCCGTTATTAAAAGCAGCGACGTTAACAACAGCAACGAGAATATTAAAAATCTTTGGTCACCTTTATGTGATAATGTTGCATTTAAATCAAGGACTGGGAGAACAGTTGGTTTATGAATCAAAATTTTCTACAATCAACGTTCACGTGTCTACGCATTCCAAGCTGGTGTGGACTGATGTATTGTAAACCTTTTCGTTGCCAACTATGTTGAAGAATCCGATACGTTTGAGAAGCTAGTTATTATTATTATTATTATTATTATTATTATTATTATTATTACTTCGCGATTCACTAAAAGTGTGTGGCGGAGGGTGCATTGCACCTATCCGAAAGGGTAATAGTTTGGAAGGGATATGGCAGGAGGCGCCCATGGGCTATTGTCAGGAACCATCCCAGCATTCGCGTGGAGTGATCTGGGAAAACCGTGGAAAACCCAGATCAGGATGGCTGGAGAGCTTTATCGAAAGCTAGTTAAAACGTGAACCCCGGTAAAAAACTCCAGAAGGACATTGGGTAGATGTATTATTGATTCACATCACGGTACATAGGCCCTTGGTACTGCTTGCAGTAATACATTTTGTAATGCATAAACATTAATTCCACTTTTGGTTGGTTAACTTTTTATGGTTAACTTCTAACAGTTAACTTTAACTTGCGTTAAAATTTGCAAAAATATAACGCTTTAAAGATTATCTAAGTTAACTTTTTAAGTAGCGGATTAACGATTAACGAAATAAACTTTTAGATTAACTGTGCCCAGCTATTATATCAGCACTGATTTAAGTGTGATCGTCATCTTAACACTGGTGCGCTCTGAAATTACAACATTACCGTCTATTCAAAGCAATAGAATAGCACATCAGCAGCTCAAAGTGAACTTCTGCCACCAAAGGGTGAAACATAATTTCTATTCTAAGTATCTTGGCATCACCTTAGACCGCTCCTTAACATTCAAAAAACACCTCGAAAACACAAGTCAGAAACTGAAAACACGAAACAACATCATGAAGAAGCTAGCTGGTACTTCATGGGGAGCTGATGCGAACACACTACGAACAACCGCTCTCACCATGGTTTACCATGTTGCTGAGTACTGTGCTCCAGTGTGGCAACGTAGTACTCATACTAGAAAAATCGACGTCCGCCTGAATGAGCGTATGAGAGTAATAACTGGCACCCTAAAATCCACCCCAGTCCCCTGGTTGCACCTGATCAGCAAAATACAACCTCCAGAGATAAGACGCCAAGAAGCAACGGCACGTGAGTGGATAAAACTACACCATCCTGATCATCCACAGGATCTACCAATCCACGAGGTTCTAAATAACTTACCACCCACTCGTCTTAAATCCAGAAATCCAGTGTGACAAGATGTATTTGACTATGATGTCATGGAAAAATGGCGACAAAGCTGGAACTCCGCATCTGTAAAACATTCAGATATTAAAGATCCCACAACTGGACTTCCAGGATTCCATCTAAATAGAGACCAGTGGGTCAAACTAAATCGCCTAAGAACAGGCCATGCGAAAAGCAACGCCATGCTGTATAAGTGGGGTCTTCAGGATTCTCCTGCATGTGACTGCGGTGCTCCTTCCCAGAGTGTGGAGCATATTATCAGGGAATGCCCTCTACGGAAGTATGATGGACCATTTGAAGATGTTTTTGGAGCTACAAGTTCCTTCATAGAATTGCTGGAAGAACTGGACATCAGCTTGTGAACGCTGCCAACGTTCTTGTGATTGTATATATTTATTATTGTATTAGTTGCTTGCCATACGACAAATAAATAAATAAAGCAAGTTAACTAGCATTTAAAAAACAGTGTGTATAATAGCTTGTAAAACAGTTTACTGTTTGTAGGGACGTACTGTTTGGTAGGTTAGCAGTGGCATGTAGGAAATACAACGGTACAGTTGCATCTGCCGGATGAGCTATGCTGAATGTGAATATTAATTGAATTAAATTTCCCCTATTATTTCTAAAGAAAATACAGACTTCAGAGTAGCTATACTATACTAGCTAAATTAATAAATTTATACCTGAGCCAGAGCGAATAGAATCTTGTTTTTTCTTTAAATATTTACGAAATGTGATAATTAGAATTTCTATCTTTCTTTTAAAAATCTCTGTGACAGGTTTATTTAAAACTTCACTAAGACGACTCCATGCATTAGCTACTTTTTTTTCTTTATTCTTCTGGTCCCAAATGCAGGGATTTACTTTGTAGAATTCTGAGAATTTTAAAAATCCTTGTCGGGTCATTTATTCAATTTACCGGCAGCACTTCTATCACAACAAACAGGAACTCATGTCTGTCCGCCGTGATGCAAAACCTATACTAAGTCCGCACAAACGTGCAGACGCTTCGCAAGCGCTTGCCACAAACTTCCTTTGATTTGTGCCAAAAAAAACCGACACTAGATCGGATCAGCCTTAAGTGTTAGCAAGCCTAAACAAGCCAAGACAAACGCCCTATCTACACGTTTCAATTTGTGACAATTTGACGAGGTTTGGCAAGGTTGTGGTCCCACCTGAACAGTAATATACAACTTCCAGACCAGCTTGTCGGTCCAACTAATCAAAATAGAGAGATATGAGAATGTGTTAGGACATTGATTCTTACCGATTTAGTATTTCCGGCAACGCTAGCTAAGTTACTGTCCCTTCAAAATATCACAAAGCCAGTGATAAGAGTAACTGGTAAACTGTAGAACTTGTAACATGACGCGCTGTCGCCACGTTACAAGGTGCATTTTTATTATATATGTCATAATGTTGGGATAATTTATAAATCTTGGGCGACCACCTAAAATAAATTTTTGTTGTAATTTTATAAAGTACGCATGATTCCAAGTGAGGACAGTAATGAAATGGTGAATATACAGTGTATCTTGGTAAAGCGAATATTAAAGAATTATTGAGCTGTGTAGGCTTGAAGCTAATCGTGGTCTTCCCGGACCATGGCGACAGGACGTCGCGGATTTGGGGTTTGCCGGACCACACACTCTGCTCCCTGGGGATGGGTGGTCAACAGAGTCACTCACCTGGCGGGAAATGCCTGTCGCCCGACACCCGAATGTGCTCTCACCCCGGCGAACTCAGCCGAATATGTCCGACCTCTGTTAGATACGCTGGGAAAATCACATATCGGGGATGTCACGTGACATTAGGTGTCGACCTGAAGATCCAATCCAAATGAGCGTATAACTTAAAATCCTGGGAATTTCTGTTATATGTGAGCTTCGAGACTACAAGGGGCGGAGCGAGAAGTTTCCTCGCGAGAGAGAAGAGCGACGAGCTTCAATTCGATCTTCGAGTCCATGCTATGCGAGTCTAGTCTGAGGTTAACTTGGAAAGTTGACTTCTTTCGCCAACTGCTGCTGCCGGCTTGATGGAGCAAGCTTATCACGGCAACACAGCCGGTAATGCGATGACGTGCATTGTCAGTCGAGAGATGCCTGTAGCTGCCTTGTGAGATAGTCACACATACCGTGGGTCCGCTACAGTCACCGCAGACATCAGACGCAGGACTACAATGGTACCTTATTACGACCAAGCCATCTGATTGTGCATTCCGTGAAACAGAACCCTTAAACGACTTTGAGAGGATAGATCCATGTTCTCACTTTGTAATTGTACAAACCCCTGAGCTAGCGGCATAATTTGCCAGAACTAGTTATTTTCGAATGATATATTGTTCATTCGTGGCGCCCATGATTGTCTTTTTAACTGTAAAGTCACAGTATTATGATGCCTTTGTCTGAGGTCGTCATAACTCGTATTTTTCATTGTTTCCAATTGTCATTATTTCCTGCATTTTGATTCTGAGATATATTTAAAAGTAAATATACAATTGTTTGCTTGCTCATGACGGCTAATTGTACCTCTGAGCGTTGCTTTTATGATTTTGCCAATTTGTGTTAATGTTAACGGTAAATTCGCTCAGACTTGTAATCGCCAGTGATAAGAAAATAAATGTCATATTGTGACAATTTTTCCTAAATTCCAACTAACTTCGAGATTCTTGCAAAATTAATAAATTTTCACTCCTCCATAAAAATTAAAATTCCACAATTATTAATCATAAAGGTATGAAAGATAATTGTAACGTAGTTTGCCCACTAAGGCACCCACTACAATAGCTATATCAGGAAACTGAGGGGAAGAGAGGGTATTGAGACAATTAAAGATAAGGATGGAGAAGAAGTAACTGAGGATTTAAAAAAGGCGGAGTTAAGTAACTGGTTCAGTGAGACCATTAGGGACAATAAATCAGGGGTTATATCTGGAAACGAGCTTATCTGCATAGTTGGTAGTGAGCAGATTAAAAAATTTGAAATTAAATATGAATATATCAAGGAAGTAATGAATCTTAAAAAAAATGGGTAAAGAGGCCAGTGTGAATAATATTACTACAGATGTCTTAAAGATAGCAGGATGTGACATTGTACCTTATCCTGGCACATTATTTAAATTGAGTCTGGATACTTGCTGTTTACCAGATAACTGGAAAAGTGTGATAATAGTACTGGTCCATAAAGGAGGAGTGACAAATAGGGTAAAAACAACTTGACATCAGTGCTAGGTAAATTAATGGAGAAATTAATATGCAATCATATCAGATGTGTCTGTGTGGTTTTCAAGTCGGCAACATGGTTTTAGACAAGGATATTCATGCTAATCTCAGTTAGTAGGCTATTTGTAAGATATTTCAGATGAAATGGACAGGGAAGGTCAAGTTGAAGGTTTAGCACTGGATCCTTCAAAGTCTTTTGACAGAGTGAGCCACAAAATGGTGCTAAATAAGGTAAAAACTATTGGAGTTGCTGAGAAAGTGATTTGCTGGGTATAAGAACTCCTAAAATGTAGAAAGCAAAAAGTTGGGGTAGGAAATGCGCTATTAAAAGATGTAGGAGTGAACATGAGAGTCCCACATGATAGTGTATTGGGACCATTGCTATTCGTTATTCTAATGAATGACTATGTTAATGGTTTACTGTCAGAAGTTAGATTGCATATGACATAATATTGCATAAAAGGATCAGAACGGTGTAAGTGTAAACAGCTGCAGGGTGATCTAGATAGGATAACTAGGTGGGTGAGACAACATGGGATGAAGATAAATGCGAAGAAGAAACAGTTTATTAGCTACGCAGATAAAACGCTGAAGGTTTATTATGATTATAAAGTAGGGAATGAGCTACTTTTTTAAGACTCTAAATGTAAATACCTCGGCATAACATTTGATAGCAAACTTAACTGGGCAAGACACATTGGACAGGTAGTAGGGGAAGGGTTCAAAAAACTTCACCTGTTGGAAATAGTTATGAGGGAATGCACTAGAGAAGTAAGGGAATTGGGGTACAAAACTCTGGTCAGACCACTGCTGGAATATGGTGGTGTAGTATGGGACCCACATTTTTGGTATCAAAATACAGGAGTTGGAGGAGGTGCAGAGAAGGGCTGCTAGATTTGTCTTTGGAAATTATCGCAAAATACAATCGGTAACTAATAGATAAAGGAGGTGGTCTGGGATTCATTGGAGCATAGAAAGAGGGTGAAGAGAATCATGGGTGTGTACAAAGCATATATTGGTGATGAAGCATGGAAAGATATTGGTGGGAAAATTAATAGAGGTGCGTGGATGGGTAAAGATATCCATGACCACAAGCTGGAACTTGATTTCAGGCATAAGGGCGTGGGAAAATATTCTTTCGTAGGTATGGGTGTAAGGGATTGGAGTAAACAACCAAGAGAAATCATGAATAATTTACCAAAAACACTGAAAGAATTTAAGTAAAAATTAGTAGAGGGCAAAAGGAACTAGTAAGAGGAAATGAGAAAGATGGGTGTGTAGAGAGATTTGCCATCGGAGCATGGGCTCCATTGAAAATTTATTAATTATTATTATTGTATTAAAACATGTACTTAGGTACACCGTATATTACAGTTACTTTTGATTGTTTATTTCCCTGCATTATTTTATGAGCAACTACTACTTGTTAGTGAATATTACTTTTCTCCATAAGATCGCTTAAGATCAGAAAATCTGTTTCCTTGAAGCTTCAGCAGGTTCCACGAACTCATGAAGATAGAAATTGCAAGAACGAACAAGCGTCCTCAAAATACTGAAAAGGCCTAGTATCCTCTTACGAGTACCAGTTGAGAGCCAGTCAGTAAAACTCAATAAAGTGAAGCTATTGCATATAAACTGGGATACAACCAACAGTCATAAGCACCTGTAGAAAATAACGGAGCATTTTAAGTGCTTGTTAGTACATCAGGAGACTGAAGACAGTGTCTACCATCTTGATACTCCAAGCAGTTGTCATTGTGAGTATCCAGACCAGTAGAATCGCTACTGGGTCCTGCAGGAGAACGCATGAAATATACTTGCCTGATACTGCAATTATGAATGTTCTAGCACGCTTGCCTGAAACCGCTGTAAAGAATCATAACTAAAGAGATCTCAGTGAAGGTAAGATCTCTATAATTTTCAGACAATCTTTCATACTGGTGAAATGCTAACTGGGGAGCTCATATCAGACTTGACACAGGTCACCTTGTCAGACAACTTTCATTGTTTTTACGGGTTCAATTTAAGTCAACAGTCGCCTTATTAAAAAATTAATGACATAACGTTCTTCACTGAAGAAATGGAATAGTTTAACTCATTCCTTTTATTGACATGTATCTCCCTATAAACCTAGCTCAGAACTGTTCTCCAAAATCAGGTCCAGCGTATTGAAGAGAAGCTATATCACCGACTAAGTATTCTACATTGCCTTAACTTGTTGACCTAGACTCGCATAGTAGATTGTCTTTGCTTAATTTAAGTACTGGATGTCCGAGCTTTGCTTGGCGTCTTGCGATTCGTGTTCAATATGCAAGATTTAGTAAAACCGTTAGAAACGTTGAGAGATATTAATTTCACCTACACACAATAGATGCTCATATAATAGTATTAGATTAGATACAGGCCTATAGAGAATATATGTTATATATTCACTATATTTCATACCTACCTACATAAGAATTGCATTCGATTAATTATAAAATTCATGAATGCATTTAGTTCATCACTTTATTTTATATTGTGTTTTTTCAGGGATGTCACCTACGTTATCAATTTTTTTTAGATGAGTCTTGGCTGCGTGTAGTTTGATTAAAATTAAACGCTTTTCTTGAAGGCCTTCGAGGCATTTTGAAGTGCACAAATCCTTGCTCTAACCAAAGAGCAACTTAACTAACAACAGTAGGCTTACTCCAAGGCTTCCCAACCAATTTTGGAGATGGGTCATAATTTCAATTCTAAATTAACCTGCGGGCCACGTAATGTTTGCATGTAGTTACGACAGATACTTACATATAACAAAATATTTTAATTACAATCAAAAAGTAAAAACCATCAATAAGAATTTGCATAGTATTTTAATTTAAAAAAACACCAATGAGACCTTTGAAGAGGTTTTTGAGCTAAAATATTTTAGACCGCTGCTGTTGGCGGGTAAATTCAAATGCTCGGTCGGGCTACGGGGCGGGCCTTGGTGTTTTTTTTTTTTTGTTTTTTTTTGCATTTAGCCTTGGGCTAATTTCGCCAGGAGCAAAGGGTAGGGCTACAAGGTTTTATTTTAATTTTATTATTATCACTTTATATTAGACTTTTTGTTTTTGCGACGTACTTATATATTGTGTTGATCACTTTTGTATCTGGATCTGAAAGATTAGCCATAAGGGATATTATGTCTGCAATTTTGAGGAATTTTCTTATTAGTTCTTTTCTAATATCATTGTATTCATCACATAGAATGTAATGGTATATATCTTCTATTGCATCACACCTGATACAGTTCGGCGACTGAACTATTTTCATTACGTACTTTTTGTCATTTAATAGGGCGTGTCCCGTGCGAAGTCTGTTGATCAGGGTAATCTTTTTCCTGCTTAAATCTTTTGTTGCGAACCATGGCTTCTTGTTGATCTTATTACTTATTGCCCGATGCCATAATCCCTTTGTTCCTTTGTTGTTTTCCCATTCGTGCCTTATCAGGTTGGATGCACAGTGTCTAAGATCTGTGTATGGAGTGGCCATGTCCAATTTTCCAGCTGCTAGTTGTACTTTTGCTACCCTGTCAGCCTTTTCATTGCCATGTAAGCCCACGTGGCCTGGCACCCATTGTAGCCTTACATCTAAGTCCTTTGTTGTCAGTTTCTCTATTTCTCTAGCTACTTCGTATGCCAGATAATTTTTGCTCTTGCCTTTGGGGATCCTCAGGATTGTCTGTAAAGCTCTTCTTGAATCGGAGCAGATGACCATTTTCTTTATGTCTGTCTTTTGGATATATTGCAAGGCTTTAAGAATGGCAAGTAGTTGGCCTTGGGTTGGGCAGCCAGGGCTTACTGGTACCTTAAACTTCTACGAGATGGCGTTAGACCAGTTTCCGAGATACCAAACACAAGAATTGCTCGTTTTTGTATAATCACATACAACCGTGAAAAACGAAACGTTATATACATATTGAATTTCATCCAAATACTTAAAGCATTTCTGAGATACTAAAAACATACAAGAATTGATGGTTTAAAGATATAAGATATTTCAAGAGTTTAAGCAAGCATTGATCAGCGTCCCGTGCAGTGATCTTTTCTACTCCAGGCAGCCTTAGATATACTCGAAAATTATTTCCCTCCCTCCAGCCCTTCCGGTTCAGTAATGATGACCGCCACTTCCGGCTTAAATTTTTTTAAATTGATTTACGCCTCGTCGACGGCTAAGGTCATTAGAGGCGGGATGGGACTGGGGATAAGGAACTGGAAGGAATTCGACCATGGCCTTTTTGAAGGAAGTATCTCGGCATTCGCCTGGAGTGATTTGGGGAAACCATGGAAAACCCAACTCTGGATGTCCGGACGAGGATTCGAATCCGCATCCACCCGAATGCGAGGCGAGAACGTTAACCGTTCACCCACCACGCTCGGTCCCGCCTTAAAGAAAGCTCTCTAGTTAACTCCCATATCTGCATCTGCGCCCGCATACTATTGTACGTAATGGAAAATAAACGCGGATCCCCACGGCCCATGCAATTGCCGACCGAGTTGGTCTAACTACGAACATCGTCATGTGGGAAGGGACCCGCCTCTGCTGGCAGGGATGGCGCGCCTCCGTCCGTCGCCCAGTCGGTAAACATCAAACGCCCGCGTAGCTGAAACGACACAAGGTAACGCAGAGGGGAGGTGGCTGCAAGGCGGCGAAGGCTAGCCCCAGGCTGATCCGAACAATTGGGCTGCATCTAAGGATTGGAATCCCGCAGTCTTTTCAATCCCGCGGGATCCGCGCGGGATTTGCGCCAATCCCGAGGGATCCCGCGGGATTGGTACAAACAGTTTTTTAACGCATATATTTAAAACAGTTACTTAAAACGTTAATAAATTAAATAATATTTAAATTAATAAACAATTTTTAATGTTAAATGATAAAAATTAACAGTTAACAATATTTTGATTGGTAAAATGTCATTAAAACTTTTTAGCGTGTCTTAAGTGTATTTTGAGGTTTTACATTTTTGTTTTTTAATCTAAACCAATTTTTAAATAAATGATAAAAATGGAAAATATTGAGTCTTAGGTCATATTATGTGCCTTACAATACATCACATAAGTTTAAAAATATGGTTTGCTTAAAGGCCAAGTTACCAGAGTTTTTTTTTTTTTTTCAATTCTAAATAAACGTTCCATAACACCGAGAAAAGCATTCTATTTCACAAAGTGAAGTGAATATACTCTGTAAAGGCTAGACTTGGCTCAGAACAAGATCTCATAACTTTTTGTCACTGTACAAGCACGAGACTTGGCCTTTTTTTGCGTGATTCATTATTATATCTCCTGATTCCTTGATTGATATTACAGTTGATTCAATGTTATTAAAAGAAACTACTCACCAACACGTAAACTGTCAAGTATTTCAGATTTACTTATGTGGCGTAAAGACGTTTGTAGAGTGGAAATTATTATTTTTTAGTAAGAAAGGAGACTTTCTCGGCGAATGATAGCAGTGAAGTCCTCATAGGTTGTATCTCCGGATTTCATTGCAAACACACGAAATTACACACGTGAGGAAGACGGCGGAGGCAGCCGTCGAAGTATGGTGTTCCTACAACACAATTCGTCGATACACCCGTGAAAATTTCATTATAACTTTTTTTACCTTTAGTCGAAATAATAACAAGGAGAAGAGGGATTAATCGAAAGCCTGAGCGACACATGTAAGCAGGTGGCTTTCGTCAAAGAAACGCATTGAGGCAGCGGCCTAAACAACAATAAGTCAAAGGATATACAATTACCTTTTGATAGCTGTTAAATAAATAGGTACGCGATCGTTAAAATTACGATTAGTTTCATATCAACGAATAATCAAATTTTCAGCCGCAAATTAGGAAATTGCCACAATTACTTTATCTGCAAATACAGAAAATGGGAATAATGAAACAGTGAATAAAAAGCTGTAGCCGTGTAGTTCAGATAACGTGTGCGACACTTAAAACATAATTATATAGTTAGAAAATCGTACTAAATACGCACCATAACTCAAATTACAAAAATGTGTACCCGAATACGTAAAAGTGTATTTATTTACTTACAAATGACAAAAACAAACGCTTGTTCACATGAGTCAAATGCCAACTGCACTGGTACAGGCAAACAGTGCAAAGCATCCGATAGAGATCGAGTGGGGCAGCGAGTCACGCAGACTGACACGCGTTTCCGCCGGATTTTGCGGATTGCGGATCCGCTTAATTTTGTGCGGGATCCGCCAGACTGTCTAATGATGCGGGATCCCGCGGGATTGCGGGATCCCGCTTTGCTGGATTGCAATCCCTAGCTGCATCGAGCAGCCTGCAAAACCACGGGATGTGGGAAGCCGTCATAAGACGGAGAACTAAACGTATCCATACAGAGAGTACACTGAATTGAAAAATGAGTGTTAGTGAATGGTACTGACTGAAGGATATCGCCGGGAACATCTGGTAGTGAGCGCTGGCTCCGCCGGCCTGGTAGCCCAGCAGGGTGACGCTGTGGGGGCTGCCGCCGAAGAAGGGGATGTTCCGCTTCACCCAGCGTAGCAGCATCGACTGGTCCTTCAGCCCGTAGTTACCAGGCAGCACCTTGTCACCTGTCGCCACGAATCCTACGGACAGCGGGAGAAATGGAACTGTAACAATGAGTTTGACAAATTTCAATAAAGCTACAAGGACTGAATACAAAATAGGTTTTTAAGCAGGACGGGTCACTTCAATGCTCATTCAGGTGGCAACAGCAGGTAGTTGTATGAGTGCGTGTATACACCAAGTCCTACACATTTGTTTTTACAAGCGTTTGTTTACTGATAAACATGATTAACGAAAAGAAGATTCCTATGTGAATTGCGTAACGCATAAGTTGCTAGTTTATAAATGATTTAAACCATCGAAACGTTTGATCAAACTATGGGCATACTTCCATAATGATGCACGTCGCAGATAACTTCGCAAATTTAAGTCCTTATTCACCAAGACAGACAAATAACTGTTGATTAAATTAGTGCAACTGCTGGATTAAGTGCTGGAAGTATGTTGACAATCATCAAAAGATGCCATTATTAATTTAGTAAAACCCTCACTCGTATAGTAAATTTAGATTACGAGTATATTAAAATTAAATGTAATAATAAAAAAACTAAAACCACATCCATACCTGACCCAGGCTCGTCAGAGACCACCTGAGTTTTTGAGTGCGCTGACGTTTCCTATGCGTATTCGCGACAGTACTGAGCGTTGATTTCGGGTTCGATCCGCCATTTTAGGAGTAATGGCACTAGATTTTTGTAATTGTGGTGGCTCTTTACCCTCATTTAAAGCGATATTTGTATTTTTTTTTTTAAATTAACACCTTCGTATCTTTTTCAGGCTTCGAGATATAGTCTTTGAGCCAAAGATCAATTGTAACACATTAACTACTCTGTTAAAAAAAAAAAAAAAAAAAAAAAAAAAAAAAAAAAAAAAAGAACCTGCTTGATTCTTGGCTGTCCTGCTCTGGAAGAGATGGTCGAAACGTCAGCTACACGAATCATGACGCGGCGTCACCCGGACAGCCAAGAATCAACTGACTCTGGCCGCGGAAGCCTACGACTACAATGAACCGTCTTGTTTCAACTTATATCGCATAATTAGTCTCTGAGACGCCGTTTATGTACAAGTGCCGAATCTGGAAAGTCGAAAACCACGACTTCACTTTGCACGCGCAGTTCCCGACGTCCAGACGTCACGAATATTGAAGTGATACTGACATAAACTTTCATCCTTCCTATTCAAAATGAGACCAAACCGTCGCTGCTAAGTCTGTTTTTAAAAGAGGTATTGTAATTTGCAATTACATCAACAGAAACTATCGCTTATTTGACTGCGATAGCATTCCCATACCAAAGATCTATTTTATAGACGTTTTCTTGTCATAATACGCTTTTTATGAACGCAGTGAAACATACATCCGTACAAAAACTATACGCTGTAAGACATCGCGACGAAACTATAACCATTTTTCGCTCACTAAGCACCCCTAGAATAAACAGTTTCACGTTCTCTCTATGAATAATATTGTTTACTAGCTCTTACCCACGACATCGTTCGTGTTTGTAAAGAATTTGGATTGAAAATTACCGACATCTAACAACCATAGTGTACGATGAGAGACTCGATGCTATTACCACACACAAATGCCAGTCATCTGCGCTATGTAGTTCAGACAGCAAAATAACATTTACGGATACACATGTCTTTGGGCGAAATACGAAAATATCCTTGATCGGCCACTTTCAACCGCCATATCTCCCACATTCCCAAAGTTACCGAAATTCGGCCAAACGTGATCAATTGGTGACTCAGTATCACTACCACACACAAAGACCAGTGATCTGCGCTTCATAAGTGATACACAGGGACACATACGTTTTTGGTAAAAATTTGAAAGTGCCGCAGGTCGACCAGTTTCAACGCCCATATCTCCCACATCACCATAGCTACCGACATCTAACCACCATTGTGCACGATAGGACACACGATGTTACTACTACACACAAACACCAATGCTCTATGTTATGTAGTTATGGCAGAAAAGGGACATATTCGGAGACACATGTCTTTGGTCGAAATACGAAAATATCCTTGATCGCCCACTTTCTACCACTATATCTCCCACACTCCCACAGTTACTGAAATTCAGCAGACGTTGTGATCGAAAGGTGACTCTGTGTTACTACCACACACAAACGCCAGTGATCTTCAATAAATAGTTTTCACTGAAAAGTGATACACCAAGACACATTCGTCTTTGGAAGGAATATGAAATTGCGCAGGTCGACCACTTTCAACCACCATATCTCCCACACCCCCATAGCTACCGACATCTAACCACCATAGTACACGATAGGAGACACGATACCACTACCACACACAAACACCAATGGTCCATGCTATATAGTTGTGACAGCAGAGTGACATATACGGAGACACATGTCTTTGGTCGAAATACGAAAGTGCCCTGCATCGACCACTTTTAACCATCATATCTCCCACATCCCCACAGTTACCGACATTCGGCCAACGTTGTGCACGACAGGAAACTCCATACTACTTCCATACATAAAGACCAGTGATCTGTGCTAGGTAGTGGTAGCTGAAAAGTGAAATATAGCAAAACACACACACACACACACATATATATATATATATATATATATATATATATATATAATATAAGATGTGACTCTGGAAACATTTATGTAATGCTGCGATCGCAATACATTTAATCATTTATTATTTCATTAAAAAGGACTACATTAATGTAAACTCTCACTTTTTCTACGCAGCTATCATCCTGATTGGAGAAATCCACCTAATAAGAGTTTCTCAGCAAAATAATGAACGGGGCATAGTGGCATGTATTTGTTGAACCCAAATTGAACTGAAGGTTGTAATTTTAATATTAACACAAAGCAAAAGATTAACCCTTTGTGCGCCCTTGCCTAGATAATTAATTTTTCTTAATGTATTTGTTAAAATTTTGTAAAATCATATTTGATGTTCCTACATTATAAAGGTTTCCAGGTGGTCATAGCATTCGTAAAGTAATTACCACATGGTTGCAAGTTTTAATTGTTTAAGATGATTAAAAATAAATACAACTAACGTCTCTCGGTCATATTAGTGTATCAATAAACGGTCAGGTTATGATGCTTTTAGTTTTACCCACACATTTTTCTTTAAGTAATTATTAAATTAATAATTCTACTAAAAACCTCAAATATTACATTTAATTAGATCAAACAAAACAATCATTCGGTTTATTTTTACTAGACAATTATTGTCGTTATATGTGTTGTATTTTCTACGTAACAACTTGTTAATTAATTTGATTTAGATAAGAAGTATTTATCTGCAACTTCAGAACCACCCACAGAATATTTAAACATATCTTCAGTACCTACAAATAAATTGTTTCTTTTTAAAACACTTGACAAAGATTTCAAAAAATTTCTTCAAACTCTGTGGATCTTAAATCGCTATTTTAAGCAATATTAATAACATTTAGATTTATTATAATGTAAATTGCCAAGCGTTTTGTATGAAAGGACACAGAATTCGCGTGAGATAACGGTATTAATGAAAATATAGTGAATTTGGGAATTCTCATTTATGGATGACCCATTAATTAATTGGAATCTTGGGCGTAAATATACAGCACTTGGTATTCAGTTAAAGAAAAGTCTTGTTGTTATATGTTGGTGTATTATAATGTCTGAGTTCACTTCCATTGCTTTGATGGTAGCGCTTTTAATTACTAGAAAACCTGTGAAATAATTAATTACAGAAGAAAGAAAATTGATTACAAAAATGAAATATATCAAGACCTCGAACAAAATTGTATGATATAAAGTGAAACTTGTAATGACACATTACATCCGTGTGATGTTGCAGCCACGTAAGTTTGCTAACGGATTTGTGGGGCTGCAGCTAGATGCAGACAGGTAGCTGTCGCCCAAGGAATGTGGCTACCCCTCGTATTCCCCTACTCCGCTGGACCGCTAGGCGGAAGGGTGACGTGGGGACTCGTGGAGAGGACACAGGGAGGTGTACCTCGTGGCTGTACGCACGGGCGGACGTGCAAAAATACTCGAGTGTGAGTGTGAGTTCGCGCTCCTGCTGGAAGAGCTTTCCAAGGACCAGGTTCGTCGCCAGACCGCGTCCAAGTTACTTGGTGCAGCTACTCCAGACAGCGTCGACCGGGCGTCGAACACAACGCCGAACTCGCGCAGTTCCGCAGCAAGAAGTACCTCCACGGACCTGCCTACAGCTGCCGTCGCAGACGCCAACTTCACGGTATTGTCAAACTGACGAACTTGTGTGTGTTGAGTGCGTTCACCACCGCGTCCACAAGCCCAGCAAAAGACCCTGATGAACAAGTCAATTCATGCTATCCAAATCACATCTCTTAATCACGTCAAACCAGGGGCGGATCCAGGATTTTGTTTTGGGGGGGGCTTGAGCGGACTTTGGTTTGGGGGGGGGCTTGGCTTCAGTGAATTTTGGTTTAGAGGGCTTGCGTTCAGTGGATTTTGGTTTTGGGGGGGGGGGGCTTGAGTCGGGAAAAAGGTAGTATTTATAGCCTCCTCGGGCCTCAAATCCGTAGAGCTAAAAAAAAAAAAAAAAAAAGAAGTCAAAACTAACTACAATGTCAGGGGTGGACCTAAATACGTTTGGGGGGGGGGCTTGAGCCCCCTAGCCCCCCCCTGGATCCGCCCCTGCGTCAAACTAATTAATGTATTCCATGTACGTGATCTAATAAATAGTAATTTCAAATGGTGCCTTTGATAATAATTCACATCCCCCATATTAAACATTAATTGATAATTTTATAATAAATAAAAGTAATTCCATATTTCTGATGTCGCAATTAGGTGATACTTCAAACTCTGTATCTGAAATCTATTGTTTTCAATAGAAGTCATGCCACAAAAAGGTATCGCAAGTTCGCTACTGACCATGCGTTCAGTTGGTTGCGATGTGGTATGTAGAGACTTACCAAGTGGTCCCAGGCGGTAGTTGAAGGTGACGAGTACCACGTCGTGATCCATCAAGTTGTCCGGCGCGTACTTGGTGAGGTCTCCTGCTCCGTGCGTGAATCCTCCACCGTGGATCAACACGATCACGTCCTGCATCACCTTCATTATCGACTCCGTGTCAGTGTCCTCGGGCACCTGTGGCAGTCGCAGACAACCGCACTGGATTCTACAGTTGGAGCAACTGAGAAATATGTATTGCGATGTACGGAATTAAGTTCTATTAGACCCGTAAAATGCTTTTTGGTTCTGAATCCGTCAGTGAAAGCTTTTCTGCAAACAATGCATAATTGCCACCTCAGTCGTTAAATTCTCATAGTTTTAATTTTAGTGAAACAGTATTCTTGTTTAGTAATTTGAAGTAATAGGGAATGGCTGTGTTTGTTGTGACATAGATACGAGGCGCGTCCGGAAAGTAAGTTCCGTTTCAATTTATCTCCGCTGCAGCTCTGTGATTGCAGTTCCGCACATGTGCTGTAGACGATGTCTATCAAGGGGAAGAACGTGCACCATTTGGAGATCGCTGTCAGTTACGTACGCTTTGTTGTGCTTGTTTGAAATGTCGGCGTTGATTGAAAATCCTGCCGCCTGTGAAATCAGGTCTGTGATTCGGTTTCTGAATGGGAGGAAAATGAAACCAAGTGAAATTTATCGGCAAATTTGCGATGTTTACGGACCAAATGCGATGAGTGATTCGATGGTGAGAAGATGGGTCCGACAGTCAATGGCGGG
>JARYHS010008074.1:47547590-47695666 GCA_031002005.1 Vandiemenella viatica
ATAGTCCAGAACAGAATTTTCCGAATAATGGACTCAGCAGCCAATCAAAACTTGACCTTTGATATAAAACTCTTGTATGTTTGCAATTTACATTATAATAAATCTAAATGTTATTAATATTGCTTAAAACACTGATTTAATGATCCACAGAGTTTGAAGAAATTTTTTGAAAGCTTTGTCAAGTGTTTTTAAAAGTAACAGTCTGATGGTGAGTACTGAAGATATGTTTGAATATGCTGTTGGTGGTTCTGATGTTGAAGATAAATACTTCTTATCTAAATCGAATTAATTAACTAGTTGTTAGAAAATACAACACACACAACGACAATAATTGTCTAATAAAAATAAACCGAATGATTTTTTTGTTTGATGTAATTAAATGTAATGTTTGGGGTTTTTAGTAGACTTATTAATTTTGAATTATATATAATTTAATAATTACTTAATGAAAAATGTGCATCATAACCCGTCCGTTTATTGATATACTAATATGAGACGTGAGTTGTATTTATTTTTAATCATCATAAAGAATTAAAACTTGCAACCATCGCCCCCATCCTACATATATGGTAATTACTTTATGAAAGCAAATATGCTATGACCACCTGGAAACCTTTATAATGTAGGAACATCAAATATGATTTTACAAAATTTTAACAAATACATTAAGAAAAATTAAATATCTAGGCAAGGGCGCACAAAGGTTTAATCTTTTGCTTAGTGTTCATATTAAAATTACAACTTTCAGTTCAATTTTGGGTTCAACAAATACATACGACTAAGCCCCGTTCATTATACCAACAACAAGAGGTGGTTTGGGTCTAATGGACGCTAGCTGCAAAGTAAAGGCCATTTTCTTACGAGCTATGAATAACGTCCAGAGAAATAAAAACACCATAACGTCACAAATTATCAATTACTATAAACCACCCAGTATAGATCCGCCTGTAAATATAGCTCTTATTGACAAGATCTTCGAATATATAAGATTCTATTATCAAGAACTAAGTTATATTACAGCAGCCCAAAAGGATAAACTTCCTGTAACAACCAAAGATCTATACAAAACTTTGACATCTGAAGGACGCAAAAATATTGTTGAATCAATATTCGCAGACACAAATTGGCGAAACGTATGGTCTAATATATTTCTTAAAGTTCTATCATCAGAAATTCAAGCCGTGTGGTACAAAGTTGTCAAAAACACTGTACCTACAAATGTGAGATTATTTCGAATCCATATGAAATCTACAGATAGATGTGATACATGTGGGAATACTGACACACTAAATCATCGTTTTACTTGTGGAAAGGCAGCACATATCTGGAATTGGACGAAGCATGCAACGGCAACTCTATTAGGTACTTCTCCATCTGAGGTTAGATGCGAGATTCTAATACGACCAGACATCAAGACCATGCCACCGGAAAAACATAACTCACTGGTCTGGGTATTAGGACAAGCAGTGTACAAAATTCTAATAAATAAACCTAAGGATCTAGATGATTATTTATCCAAACTTAAAATAACACTTTGGAATTTAAAAAAATCAAAGAGGTACAAACGCCATTTCGGAGCATATCTGGCTGGACTTCTTATCCGTGACCAATCTTGATGACGCATATAGCCCCTTCATTTGACCAGAGTACTCATATTGATATGTTTCTGTAACGTAGAGTGTATTATGAAACTTAAATCTTGTAATGTAGAAATGTTGTAATGTTATAAGGTTTCAATAAACCAATTGAATTACAAAAAAAAAAAAAAACATTTTGCGGAGAAACTCTTATCAGGTCGATTTCTCCACTCAGGATGATAGCTGCGTAGAAAAAGTAAGAGTGCAAACAGTTTACATTAATGTAATCCTTTTTAATGAAATAATAAATGATTAACTGTAATGCCATCGCAGCATTACATAAATTTTTCCAGAATCAAAAAAAAACAATATTATTCATATAGAGAACGTGAAACTGTTTATTCTAGGGGTACTTAGTGAAGGAAAAAGGGTTATAGTTTCGTCGCGATGTCTTACAGCGAATAGTTTTTGTACGGATGTATGTTTCACTGTGTTCATAAAAAGCGTATTATGTCAAGAAAACGTCTATAAAATAGATCTTGGATGTGGGAATGCTATCGCAGTCAAAAAAGCGACAGTTTCTGTTGATGTAATTGCAAATTATAGTACCTCTTTTAAAAACAGACTTAGCAGCTACGGTTTGGTCTCATTTTGAATAGGAGGGATGAAAGTTTGTGTCAGTGTCACTTCAATATTCTAGACGTCTGGACGTCGGGAACTGCGCGTGCAAAGTGAAGTCACGGTTTTCAACTTTCCAGATTCGGCACTTGTACATAAACGGCATCTCAGGCTTCTACGGCCAGAGTCAGTTAGTTGATTCTTGGCTGTCCGAGTCCGAGTGACGCCGCGTCATGATTCATGTAACCGACGATTCGACCATCTCTTCCAGGGCAGGACAGCCAAGAATCAAGCAGGGTTTTTTTTTTTTTTTTTTAAAAAAAAAAACAGCAGTTAATGCGTTACAATTGATCTTTGGCTCCAAGACTATATCTCGAAGCCTGAAAAAGATACGAAGGTGTTAATTTTTTAAAAAAAATACAAATGTCGCTTTAAATGAGGGTGAAGAGTCACCACAATTACAAAAATCTAGTGCCAACGGGTGTTCCAAAGAAAATTACTCCATAAAGGGAGGATCGAACCCGAAATCAACGCTCAGTACTGTCGCGAATACGCATAGGAAACGTCAGCGCACTCAAAAACTCATTTGACGAGCCTGGGTCAGGTATGGATGTGGTTTTAGTTTTTTTATTATTACATTTAATTTTAATGTAATCTAAATTTACTATACGAGTGAGGGTTTTACTAAATTAATTGCAGCACTTTTGATGATTGTCAACATACTTCCAGCACTTAATCCAGCTGTTGCACTAATTTAATCAACAGTTATTTGTCTGTTTGGTGAATAAGGACTTAAAATTGCGAAGTTATCTGCGCCGTGCATCATTATGGAAGTATGCCCATAGTTTGATCAAACTTTCGACTGGTTTAAATCATTTATATACTAGCAACCTATGCGTTACGCTATTGACATAGGAATCTTCTTTTCGTTAATCATGTTTATCAGTAAACAAACGCTTGTAAAAACAAATGTGTAGGATTTGGTGTATACACGCACTCATACAACTATAGTGGGGCAGTCACGAAATTAGTCCTGTGAAGGTCACGGAGTATCCGAACAGTGTTGCAAATCAGCAAAAAAAATCAACTTTCAGTAATGAGTGCGAAAAAATGTCTAAAACATAATATTTAACATGCGGAACAAGGTGATGTGCTTTATAATTCCAGACATTTGTGGGACTGTTTTTTTTTTTTTTAAAATAGTAATTTGTTTCCATGAAAATTAGAAATCAAAATACTTATTCACTTCAACCGACAGAAAAAGAAATAAAAATAATATGAAATAACTAAAAAAAAATTATGCGCCTTCCTGAAAGTTAACAGACTCATACCGAATACATTCTATTTATTAAATAGGGAAGCATGTGAATAAAAATAATAAAATGTTACACGAAGCGCATAGTTGTTTCGGCTGTGTAATGTAAAATGTCGCTGACTAACTCCCGTTTTATTTGTTTACGTAAAAACTTCCAGCGAGAAAGTTTCTAAGAAAATACTTAAATTAATTCTTGTAGCAGGCAAAGCCTCTTCAGACAACCCCTTCTGGATTGTTTCACAGTTTATATTTGCGCGAATGATTGCGCGCAGCGCATGCCGCCGTGCCGGCTGGTCGGTCGGTTCGTTTACGACTGAGAAACATATTTCCTGTCCTCCAAAGAAAAGCTACATGGTGTCCAGAAAAGGACTCCCTGATTTCAAAATTAAATATCTCGAAAACAAAGATCGATAGAGGAATGCAGTAAACGGTATGTTTATTGTGACAGCTGTAAGAAGTGTATACAGCAGTGTGAAATAATAGTTACAAAAGCTGCTAACAGATGGCGCTGTACGCTCATATCAGCATACATAAGTGAAATAATCGTATGAAAACAATCTTTGCAAACAATCACATCACAATGTTTTCAAAATGTTCACCATTGGCACGTTTCAATGGTGGAACTGATCGCCCTGAGCTTCGGATCACTATTTAAGCATTACGTATGGCGATTACAGCGCCATCTGTTAGCAGCTTTTGTAACTATTATTTCAAACTGCTGTATACACTTCTTACAGCTGTCACGATAAACATACCGTTTACTGCATTCCTCTATCGATCTTTGTTTTCGAGATATTTAATTTTGAAATCAGGGAGTCCTTTTCTGGACACCCTGTATTTTCAGCTTCTGTAAGAATTATTATTGTCATTGTACACCATGGACCATACATGACAAATTTCGCGAGAAATCTTCAAAAGCAAAGACAAAGAGAAAATTAATTTATCAAATATAAGGGACCGATTATACATTGAAATGATTGCCACAAATACCTCCATGTCAGTGTTCGTAATTTATGGAAGTATTTTTTTTTTTTTTTTTTTTTTTTGCGTATTAGTTATTGGTAATATTCCTTAAAATATCTGCTACAATGATTTTAATTAGGTTTCCAATGCCCAGGCGGCCTGCAGGTTCGCGAATATTACTTCTGTCTGTTAATACACTAATTGCATGATTATGTTCCTGAACATCCCCACCATTAACATTACTCTAATAGGCCTTAAACTAAGGAAATAAAGCGACCGCGTGTAAAGATACGCATGGACGACCGGCAAAAGCTAATGTGGCAATGTCGCCAGCCCAACCAAGGGACAGAGGGTTGGTGCGGGCAGGGGAGGCAGTGGAGACTACGTGACCTTGGCAAGTCTAATTTCATGACGCCAACTATATCTGCTGTTGCCACCAGAATGAGCATTAAAGTGACCCGTCCTGCTTAAAAGCCTATTTTGTATTCGGTCCTTGTAGCTTTATTGACATTTGGCAAACTAATTGTTACAGTTCCATTTCTCCCGCTGTCCGCAGGATTCGTGGCGACTGGTGACAAGGTGCTGCCTGGTAACTACGGGCTGAAGGACCAGTCGATGCTGCTACGCTGGGTGAAGCGGAACATCCCCTTCTTCGGCGGCAGCCCCCACAGCGTCACCCTGCTGGGCTACCAGGCCGGCGGAGCCAGCGCTCACTACCAGATGTTCCCGGCGATATCCTTCAGTCAGTACCATTCACTAACACTCAGTTTTCAATTCAGTGTACACTCTGTAGTTCTCCGTCTTATGACGGCTTACCACATCCCGTGGTTTTGCAGGCTGCTCGATGCAGCTAGGGATTGCAATCCAGCAAAGCGGGATCCCGCATCATTAGACAATCTGGCGGATCCCGCACAAAATTAAGCGGATCCGCAATCCGCAAAATCCGGCGGAAACGCGTGTCAGTCTGCGTGACTCGCTGCCCCACTCGATCTCTATCGGATGCTTTGCACTGTTTGCCTGTACCAGAGCAGTTGGCATTTGACTCATGTGAACAAGCGTTTGTTTTTGTCATTTGTAAGTAAATAAATACACTTTTACGTATTCGGGTACACATTTTTGTAATTTGAGTTATGGTGCGTATTTAGTACGATTTTCTAACTATATAATTATTTTTTAAGTGTCGCACACGTTATTTGAACTACACGGCTACAGATTTTTATTCACGGTTTCATTATTCCCATTTTCTGTATTTGCAGATAAAGTAAATGTGACAATTTCCTAATTTGCGGCTGAAAATTTGATTATTCGTTGATATGAAACTAATGTTATCGTAATTTTAACGATCGCGTACCTATTTATTTAACAGCTATCAAAAGGTAATTGTATATCCTTTGACTTATTGTTGTTTTGGCCGCTGCCTCAAAGCGTTTCTTTGACGAAAACCACCTGCTTACATGTGTCGCTCAAGCTTTCGATTAATCCCTCTTCTCCTTGTTATTATTTGGACTAAAGGTAAAAAAAGTTATAATGAAATTTTCACGGGTGTATCGACGAATTGTGTTGTAGGAACACCATACTTCGACGGCTGCCTTCGCCGTCTTCCTCACGTGTGTAATTTCGTGTGTTTGCAATGAAATCCGGAGATACAACCTATGAGGACTTCACTGCTATCATTCGCCGAGAAAGTCTCCTTTCTTACTAAAAAATAATAATTTCCACTCTACAAACGTCGTTACGCCACATAAGTAAATCTGAAATACTTGACAGTTTACGTGTTGGTGAGTAGTTTCTTTTAATAACATTGAATCAACTGTAATATCAATCAAGGAATCAGGAGATATAATAATGAATCACGCAAAAAAGGCCAAGTCTCGTGCTTGTGCAGTGACAAAAAGTTATGAGATCTTGTTCTGAGCCAAGTCTAGCCTTTACAGAGTATATTCACTTCACTTTGTGAAATGGAATGCTTTTCTCGGTGTTATGGATCGTTTATTTAGAATTGAAAAAAAAAAAAAAAAAAAAAAAAAACTCTGGGAACTTGGCCTTTAAGCAAACCATATTTTTAAACTTATGTGATGTATTGTAAGGCACATAATATGACCTAAGACTCAATATTTTCCATTTTTATCATTTATTTAAAAATTGGTTTAGATTAAAAAACAAAAATGTAAAACCTCGAAATACACTTAAGACACGCTAAAAAGTTTTAATGTCATTTTACCAATCAAAAATATTGTTAACTGTTAATTTTTATCATTTAACATTAAAAATTATTTATTAATTTAAATATTATTTAATTTATTAACGTTTTAAGTAACTGTTTTAAATATATGCGTTAAAAAACTGTTTGTACCAATCCCGCGGGATCCCGCGGGATTGAAAACACTGCGGGATTCCAATCCTTAGATGCAGCCCAATTGTTCGGATCAGCCTGGGGCTAGCCTTCGCCGCCTTGCCGCCACCTCTCCTCTGCGTTACCTTGTGTCGTTTCAGCTACCCGGGCGTTTGATGTTTACCGACTGGGCGACGGACGGAGGTGCGCCATCCCTGGCAGGAGAGGCGGGTCCCTTCCCACATGACGATGTTCGTATTTAGACCAACTCGGTCGGCAAATGCATGGGCCGTGGGGATCCACGTTTATTTTCCATTATATACAATAGTATGCGGGCGCAGATGCAGATATGGGAGTTAACTACGGAGGGTGGTCTCAGTGCTTTCTTTAAGCTGGGACCGAGAGTGGTGGGTGAACGGTTAACGTTCTGGCCTCGCATTCGGGAGGACGAGGGTTCGAATCCTCGTCCGGGCATCCAGATTGGGTTTTCCATGGTTTCCCCAAATCACTCCAGGTGAATGCTTCCTTCAAAAAGGCCATGGTCGAATTCCTTCCAGTTCCTTGTCCCCAGTCCCATCCCGCCTATAATGACCTTAGCCGTCGACGAGGCGTAAATCAATTTAAAAAAAATTAAGCCGGTAGTGGCGGTCATTATTACTGAACCGGAAGGGCTGGAGGGAGGGAAATAATTTTCGAGTATATCTGAGGCTGCCTGGAGTAGAAAAGATCACTGGACGGGACGCTGATCAATGCTTGCTTAAACTTTTGAAGTACCGTATCCTGTATCTTTAAACGAACAATTCTTGTATGTATTTGGTATCTCAGAAATGCTTTAAGTATTTGGATGAAATTCAATATGTAGATAACGTTTTGCTTTTCACGTTTGTATGCGATTATACAAAAACGAGCAATTCTTGTGTTTGGAATCTCTGAAACTGCACTAACGCCATCTCGTAGAAGTTTAAGGTACCAGTAAGCCAATGCTTGGCAATTTTAGGCCCGACCGCGCGTCTGAATTTACCCGCCAACAGCAGCAGTCTAGAAGAATATGTTAGCTCAAAAAACCTCTTCAAAGCTCTCATTGATGTTTTTTTTTTTACTTTTTGATTAAACAACCGCTGCAATTGTCTCATTGATGGTTTTTCGTTTTTGATTGTATTTAAAGTCTTTTGTTATATGTAAGTATCTGTTGTAACTATATGCAAGAATTATGTGGCCCGCAGGTTAATTTAAAATCGAAATTGTGACCCATCCACAGACCGAGAGTGGTGGTGTAACAGTTAGCGTTCTGGCCTCGCATTCGGGAGGACGCCGGTTCGAATCCCCGTCTGGGCATCCAGATTTGGGTTTTCCATGGTTTCCCAAATCACTCCAGGCAAATGCCGGGATGCTTCCTTCAAAAGTCCATGGCCGAATTCCTTCCCATTCCTTGCCCCCCATCCTTCCCCGTCTCTAAAGACCTCGCTGTTAGAGAGACGTTAAGCAGATAAAAAAAAATCAGGTATATTAATTTAGCTGGTTCAGTATAGCTTCTCTGAAGTCTGTATTTTCTTTAGAAATCATAGGGGAAATTTAATTCAATTAATATTCACATTCAGTATAGCTCATCCGGCAGATGTAACTGTACCATTGTATTTCCTACATGCCACTGCTAACCTACCAAACAGTACGTCCCTAAAGACACTAAACTGTTTTACAAGCTATTATACTCACTGGTTTTTTTTTTTTTTTTTTTTTTTTTTTTTAATGCTAGTTAACTTGCTTTGAATAGACGGTAATGTTGTAATTTCAGGCCGCACCAGTGCTGATATCATAGCTGGGCACAGTTAATCTTAAAGTTTATTTCGTTAATCGTTAATCCACTACTTAAAAAGTTAACTTAGATAATCGTTAAAGCGTTATATTTTTGGAAATTTAACGCAGGTTAAAGTTAACCGTTAAAAGTTAACCATTAAAAGTTAACCATCCAAAAGTGGAACTAATGTTTACAAACTGTATTACTGCAAGCATTAACATGGGCGTATATACCGTGATGTGAATCAATAATACGTGTACCCAACGCCCTTCTGGATTTTTTTAAAAATTATTATTATTATTGTTTTTACCGGGGTTCACGTTTTAACCAGCTTCTCAAGCGTATTGGATTCTTCAACATATAGTGGAATCATGTTGGCAACGAAAAGGTTTACAATACATCAGTCCAAACTAGCTTGGAATGCGACGGTGCCTGTTGCTACGATGCCAAATGTTTTATTGACGTAAATTTTTATTAGCAGATGGAGATGAAAACAAAGAAATTATAATGCTATCTAAATTAGAAGAAACCAAAGAACTTGAAGAAGGCTTTGAATTATACTTTTTCCCCATGAGTTAGCCCCCCTTTTTTTTTTTACTTTTTATTCAAACTGTTCATATTGGGATATCCTATTCATATGTTGTTGAAGATTATTAATGCTAGACACGTGAACGTTGATTGTAGAAAATTTGTATTGTATAAGAGGGGGAACGTGATGCATATTAATTATATTAATCTCCAACACCTACCTTACCTTCAAACCTTTATACGTGAGTTATTAAATATGAATATGAAAATGAAAATGATTTTAAATGGTTGCAAAAAGGTGAACTAGAACCATGAATATTGTACACAAAATCATATCCAATTTATTGAGTCTTATGGCTTATACAAGGCCGGGTAATAGTTAACTTTACGTTAAACATATTCCAAAGACAACAAAAAAAAAAAAACAAGCAATACCCGACGTTTACAATCCGCCGATGAAAAGCAAACATAAAACAGAATTAAAAATTTCGACAATTAGCAAAGTCAACATATTATCAACGTGGCAACACAGGCCAGCAAATTGAAGTTAACATTTACCACAAAAAAGTATCCCAGGGGCGCCATATAATGTTAAAAAGCATCGTCTTGAATTTACACAAATTAGCAAGATGCTTAGAAATTGAAGTTAAAAGTGAAAATTAGCTAGCTCAGTGATTTTATGACGGGAGCAGAGTCTTATCTCAATGCCGCTTAAGGGCTCGCAAGTATCGTCAAAACCCAATGAACTGTGACCGTATGCGTCGGTACTTTACCATGATTGCATCGTCGTGATGAAGTGTGACACGCACAGTGCCACTGCAGCTGCGAAAGCCAGGTTAGCGGGTACGACCGCGTTACCACAACCGCTTCCAGATTATGGCAGGCATGCCATACAACTTCTAGCTCCCCAGAGCAAGAGAGTGTGATCAGACACAGTCACTGATCAACGGACGAGAGCGTGTCGGCTGACACGTCTGCACAGTAGCTCCTCCCGACAGCAAGTGTAGTCAAAAATGGCCTGTTCTCTTCTTCCTCGGAAAAGTCGTCTCCAACTCGCCACATGCAACAGAATCCCTTTGAATTAACATTTGTGAACCCCTATAAATGTTCACGATTGGTGCATCGATATATGTCCATCGTCACGTGTTTCATATCGTAGCTGGTATTTGCTGTCCGCTCGCGCCTATTCTGGTCGACCTTCAAGACACCAGGGCGGGGGGTGCGAGGTCGATGGACCCTCCGACTAACGGTCCGCGCGCGTTCTCTGCTTTGTGAGCGTCGGCGCCACCGAGTCGGGAGACTATTGTCTCGATTTCGACCGTTCGAAAATGGCAGTTCCAGCTTCCCATATCCACTACATTACTGAGCAGCAAGTTTTGTAGAAATTAAAATTATAATAATGATAACTCTGGCTGCCTGGGTTCAATATACAATTATTTACCCATGCAATATCCCTATTATTTATGATATTTACAACTTACAAAATTGAATATTATAAAGAAAATCTGAATATTAATTAAATTATTTAATGATATTCACTGTGGGTGACTCTGTCATACCACAGTATTCATAAACCAACAGTTATCCCAGTCTTGATTTAAAAGCAACATAATCGCATAAAGGTGGCCAAAGATTTTTGATATTCTCGTTGCTGTTGTTAACGTCGCTGCTTTCACTAACGGATTCAGAAGTTCAGTTTCCATAACGTAAACATGTAACGAATGTCAATGTAATTTATTTCACTAACGAATACCAATTAAAAAGCGAGATTTTCCTGGCAGTAAAAAAAGTTAGATTATAAAAATATCAATCACTGATCGAACTAGAGACAAGTAGTGAGCGCCGGTTGCAGACATAAAATAGAAACGCTCCAGAACTATAGCTTTTCCTGTTCACACCCACGCCATGACTAGCATGTCAGTTGTATATGCATCACACTCGCTCTTCGTATTACCCAATTCGTTCGCCATCCGACTCGCCGAACGGTCGAGCATGGGTTGGCGCGCAATTCAGACAAACCAAATACGTCAACTACAAATGTAACGGACTAAAGATAACGGAAGTTAAGAAGACCGTTAACGATTTTTTAGGTTAACTTAAAAGTTAAATTTTGCTAACTTCGTTAATTAACGATTAACGGATTAATGGTTCTCTGCCCAGCTGTGGCTGATATCCGTTTGCGATGTCAATTTCAGTCTCACTTTCCAGGGACTTTCCAAGGCGCTATCTCCATCTCGGGGACGGCGCTGAGCCCCTGGGCTCACGTCTCCACAGCTGAAGCCAAGAGGCGCGCCTTCCGACTGGGAGAGCTGGTAGGCTGCCGCAAGGACCAGCTCAAAGACTCGAACGGGCTCAAAGCCTGCCCTGCTCAAGAAACCCGCGGAGGACCTCGTCCGACAGATACCAAAGATTCTGGTGAGTACTGAACTTTGTTTAGCATAAATAGATCGTAACGGAGTTCACTTAGCACAAACAATGTATTAATCAGGACGTCAGTTTATAATGGAAGTGACATAGGTCTATGCAGGGGTGGATCTAGGATTTTTTTGGGGGGGGGGGGGGGCTTGAGCGGACTTTGGTTTCGGGGGCTTGGCTTGAGTGGATTTTGGCTGGGGGGGCTTGCCTTCAGTGGATTTTGGCTTTTGGGGGGGGGGGCTTCAGACGGGCAAACAGCAGTCTTTATAGTCTCCTCGGGCCTCAAATCCGTAGAGCAAAAAATAAAATAAAATAAAAAAAAGGTCTCCAAAATTGTAATGTCGGAGGTGGACCCATATATTTTGGGGGGGGCTTGAGCCCATAGCCTCCCCCCCCCTGGATCCGCCCCTGGGCCTATGTAAATGAAGATATGTGTTTTCATGACACTTCCTTATTTGTCTGGTGTATTGCTGGTTCAGAATTCTGGATATCATGATAACTGTTCTTGTCTCCATCAGAACCCCTAAATTTACTTAAGATATTTGCTCGATTCTGTCAGTCCAACAGCATATTAGAACATGTTACGCAACGCAACTTTCCTCCAGAAATTCGTTCTTTGGATGACACGGTCATGGTTTGTGGGAAGTACTCAGTTTTGTTTATTGTGTGAGATATTTAACTGCCCCCTCCCTCAACGTATGTAGAATAGGGGGCGTCCGTAAATTACGTGAGGTGAAATAAGAAAGGGGGGGGTCGGCGAAATTCGAAATCTCACCAAGGGGGAAGGGGGGTCAACGGAAATCTCATTTGAGGTTTTAGATTATTTTGTTGGACTGTAGAGAAAAAGGTCTACAAATGACAAATGACGCGAAAGTCGATATTAGGGGGAAGTTTCGTCGAAAAGGGGGGTGTAATCGGCTTTCGAAGGGTGAAGACGACTTGTAGGGGGGGGGGGTCTCCCGGACCGGATCTCACTAGAAAGAGGGGGGGAGGGGGGGTCGGACCAGATCTCACGAAGTCTCACCAGAAGGGGGAGGGGGGCCGGAAATCCGGAAAAACACCTCACCTAATTTATGGATGCCCCCATACTGTGAAAAGTGGGTGAGCTGTAATGCTCTGCCCTCGGATTAAGGAGAACGGCCATCCAGATTTGAGTTTTCCCTGGTTTCCCCAGATCACTCCCGGCGAATGCCAGGATAGTTCTTTCAGGAGGACATGGCCGATTCCGTTCCATTCCTTTCTTCCAGTACTTCCCTGGCTCTGATGACCTCGACGTCGACGAGGCGTAAATCCATAAAAGGAATCTTCTACATATCTGACACGGTGATCTCAGAATGTTTTTAGCAGAGTTTAATTATTTTAGGTTGAGTTAATCAGTGTCCAACTTCTAAACTCTAATAATACAATGCGATCAGTCGCCATTTCTCTGTTCGCTTCATCATGGTGAAGATTTTTTCAATGATACAGATCCATCTTAGTTTCCTATATCCGCATTTAAATCATATTTTAAAGTTCTTTTATGGTCAGATAAGTTTGTTGAACTGCAGCGTCTAATGACGTTATCTACTTATCAAGACACAAAATCAAGCCTTATTTCTGCTTAGATCAGCAGCATATATATTCCTGGCTCGAGACTTGGAGTCGCTTAAACAAAGAAATGATGTCTCAGAACAACGGATATTTCCAAGCAGCGACAGTTAGTTTCGATTCCAGCACCCAGATCGTAAGAAGATTCAGTTCTCTTTGGTGGCGATTAGCATTCATCTGTTGACCAGTATCTACCATTGAGTAAAGGACACAAGCTAAAAAGATTATATCTGATTCTTCACAAAGAGAGTAGTTTGCATCCACCTACGTTACCTACGTTGTATTTCTATTCTTTGGTATCATCAGTGAAGATCTCGGTTTTTTTTTTTTAAACTGCTTTACGTCTCTCAACAGCGAGGTCTTTAGAGACGGGAAAGGATGGGGGCAAGGAATGGGAAGGAATTCGGCCATGGCCTTTTGAAGGAAGCATCCCGGAATTTTCCTGGAGTGATTTGAGAAACCATGGAAAACCCAAATCTGGATGCCCGGACGGGGATTCGAACCGCCGTCCTCCGGAATGCGAGGCGAGAACGCTAACCGTTACACCGCCACGCTCGGTGAAGATCTCGTAGTGGTTACGATAAGTTGTATTACTTTCTGAGCCATCAAACATTTTTCAGTCGATGACAGAACTGCTTCACGCTTGATAACCAACTTGTTGGATGGTTGCTCGAACGTGTTTCTAATGTCTCCTTTGGAGTGTAAATAGTTTCCCTGAGAGTCACATAGCAACTGCAATTAGTTCACCATATTGGATGTGTGTATTCTGCGGTTTTTTCCTTCATTTGCCACCAATTTCCTCTTCATAATTAGTAATGGATTCGACATTAGACGCATTTTAGACTAACCGTAAATTCTATAAGACGCATAACATGTCAATTTCTTGCCACTTATACCGATAGTCTAGAACAGGGGTGGCAAACCCAAATGATCTTGCGGGCCACTTTCGAAATACATTATAACTTCGTAGGCCACATATAAAATTATTTATCCCCATATTAGATTTAGACCCACAATAGGCATTTTTTTTTGGAGCGAGAAATTGAAACATAATAAGTTATTATTGTGTTTGCTATTATTTTTACATGTAAACATAGACAGTATAGTAATAATGACACTAAACGCACACTGCAAATAAATATATAACACTAAAAATGATTTTTTTTTTTTTTTTTTTTGTAAAAGTGTGATGAATCTCGCGGGTTGGAAAAATGTTAGAAGCGGACCGTGGGTTGGTCATCCCTGGTCTAGAAGAAACAGCGCGGTCTGGTAGCTCAGTGGTTGAAGCGCTTGCTTTCAAAAGTTATCTGCTCCGGTCCCGGTTTCAAATCTTTGTGGGTTAGGGAATTATGTTTGATCTTATGAGCTACGGCAGATCGTTTCGTGGTTCGAATTTCATGATAAACTGCAAATCCCAGAGGAAAGGAACTGGCCGTCCTGCCTCCAACACAATGGCTTAGTATGCCCCCTTCGGGTTGTGGACTAAGTTATAGGAGAAATATTATGAAGAGATCGAAATTATATTTTCTTCCCATGCAACAAATACGCAGCACAAAGGAAGGAATTCTTACTACAGCCACTGCCGACAATAATCCATCAAAATGATAAACTAATTTTTAATATCAGGTATGCATAAATGTAAGCTTCCATTGAAAAAATCTTGTCAGACCATCTGCTATCTGTGTGGTCGTACTGACGCAATGCCAGTAAATAAATAAGAGACAAATCTGTGACTAAGCACAGATCAGCTGCATTGTTTATCGACGAGATTTTCCGTAGTTGAGGTGTGGTTGTAAAGTAGCCGGATCCACCAGGTGTCCAGACGAACTGTTTTAAACTTCATACACGGGAATGTAGATCCCAGTTTTTCATCGTTTTCAAAAACCTCTACAGACGAAAGGTTGTTTAATGAAGACCATAATTCATTTCTGTGTCTTTTTACGTTAACATTTTTCTCCTAGGTCTCGTAGTGAATATCTATATCTATAAAACTAAAACCGGGTATATTTGTACCAGAAAAACTAAAAAACTACTGCGCAGATTTTGATGTGGTTTTCACCGTATTAAAGAATAGAATCTCAATTGAATTGTTTGGTATGTCTTATGCTCCAACGTAACATAACGCCTGAGCGGTAAATGAAAATCTGAACGTACAGCTTGAAAAAATGAAATACGATCATCGTAAAAAATAATAGCCATATTATCGCATGTAACTTTTACTTTCTTAAATTTTGGTTTTTAGTCTTTAAACCCCATACATAGCTATGTGGAATGCAAAGAGGGAACTATGTAAAGTGAAAATATTAATTTTAATAATATAATGAACAAAACCTTTCGATATCTTCTTTGTTTCTTGAAGTTTACTATCTGAGGCCACACTGCTACAATCTCTGATATTTGTGAAATTATATTCGCTGCTGATATTTAGTAATGCATATTTGATGGGTTTGAACATGAAAGTAAACTATTTAAAACCTTGAGTGTAGAACCTTCTGAGAATTTTTTTGGTTTTCGAAACTACAGTCTCAGGCTGCACAGCTGATGTTTGGAAGTGAATTAAAATCGCTGTTAATAGTAAGTAATCCATATCTGGTGGCTTTGAACAGGAAATTTAACTGTTTAAAACCTTTAGTGTTGTCATAGTGTTATGTTTTTGTAACTTATTGATTAACAATTCTGTCTTTACCACATTTCCTAAAAAAAATCATTGTTTCTATTTCTTCATGATCGCTGGGGTTATTATGATGAAATTCAGTTTGCTCATGAGTACAAAGTAAAAAATTCATTTGTTGACATGGTTGATTCCCTGAAGTATCTGGGGGTAATAGTACAAAGCAAGATGGGACTTGCACATAACTTCAGTCGTAGGCAAAACTAATTCTAAATTACGATTCATATGTCATATTCTGAGGAATTGTAATGCTCATACAAAGGAAATAGCGTATAAAACACTAGTGCGTCCGCATCTGGATTACTGTTGTGGAGTTTGGGATCCGTATCGCAAGGGATTGACTCAGTGGAGAGGATACAGAGGAGAGCCGCTCGATTCGTGACTGGTTGCTACAGCCCTTATGAAAGCGTCACAGAATTGATACGTAGATTGTGCTGGGATCGTTTGGAAGACAGACGTCATTTGCGTTTGAATGTATTGGAGAGTATGTGAAATTCTATGACCTATGAGTGCAGTGAGATACTACTTCCGCCAACCTATTTAGGTCGCAATGACCGGAGGGATAAGATTCGAGAAATAAGAAGCCTTACTGATGCTTTTATGTATTCTATCTTTCCTCGTGAATTCGGGATTGGAATGCGCCCACAATGTTTGTGAATTGCAGATGTATGAGTATGGATGTAGATGTTCCGATATCATGACTAAAAAATATTGCAGGAATAAATCAACCCCAATCCCATATCTTTTCTGCTACACCGGGGGTTAGCCGTTTAAACACATATAGAAAAATGGAGCGACTGACATGAAATTTAATTACCAAGTCCAAGAAACTGTCCTCTTTTATGAGCTTCAATATTCACTGTGTGTGCAAATCAACCTACACAGACGGAAAAAAAAATCCCAACACCAAGAAAAAATTATTGTAGAGTAATGAAATTTGGACAATGCATTTGTCAAGTTAACATGTTTAATTGATTAAATTTTCAAGATCACAGGTTAATTTAAGCTCAAGAAAATGCATTTCAAATGTGAAATACTGTTAAATTAATAGCCGGTGTAACCTCCAGAATTTTGAATGCAAGCCTGCAAACGTGAATGCATTGTGTCATACAGGTTTCGAATGTCACTTTGTGGTATGGAGTTCCATGCTTGTTGTACTTGTGCTGTCAATACTGGGACGGTCAGTGCTGGCTGTGGATGATGCTGGAGTTGTCGTCCAATGATATCCCATACGTGTTCAATTGGAGACAGATCTGGTGATCTCGCAGGCCAAGGTAACATGTCGACACTCTGTAGAGCACGTTGCGAGACAACAGCGGTATGAGGGCGAGCGTTATCCTGTTGAAAAACTCCCCCTTGAATGCTGTTCATGAATGGCAGCACTACAGGTTGAATTACCAGACTGACGTACAAATTTGCAGTCAGTGTGTTTGGTATAACCACAAGAGTGCTCCTGCTGTCATAGGAAATTGCTCCCCAGACCATGACTCCAGGTGTAGGTCCAGTGTGTCTAGGCCGCAGACAGTTTGGTTGCAGGCGTTCCCCTGGCCTCCTTCTGACCAACACTCGGCCATCACTGGCACCAAGGCAGAACCTGCTTTCATCAGAAAACACAACAGATCTCCAGTGTTGGTCAGAAGGAGGCCAGGGGAACGCCTGCAACCAAACTGTCTGCGGCCTAGACACACTGGACCTACCTGGAGTCATGGTCTGGGGAGCAATTTCCTATGACAGCAGGAGCACTCTTGTGGTTATACCAAACACACTGACTGCAAATTTGTACGTCAGTCTGGTAATTCAACCTGTAGTGCTGCCATTCATGAACAGCATTCAAGGGGGAGTTTTTCAACAGGATAACGCTCGCCCTCATACCGCTGTTGTCTCGCAACGTGCTCTACAGAGTGTCGACATGTTACCTTGGCCTGCGAGATCACCAGATCTGTCTCCAATTGAACACGTATGGGATATCATTGGACGACAACTCCAGCATCATCCACAGCCAGCACTGACCGTCCCAGTATTGACAGCACAAGTACAACAAGCATGGAACTCCATACCACAAAGTGACATTCGAAACCTGTATGACACAATGCATTCACGTTTGCAGGCTTGCATTCAAAATTCTGGAGGTTACACCGGCTATTAATTTAACAGTATTTCACATTTGAAATGCATTTTCTTGAGCTTAAATTAACCTGTGATCTTGAAAATTTAATCAATTAAACATGTTAACTTGACAAATGCATTGTCCAAATTTCATTACTCTACAATAATTTTTTTCTTGGTGTTGGGATTTTTTTTTCCGTCTGTGTAGATCATACCGGGCAACACCGGGAACTCTGCTAGTCTAATAGTATGGAAAATGACTGTTTTGGGTGCATTTATTTTTACGCTGCCTCAAACGGCGTTTTGTAGCCCCGCTACTGTATGTAGCTTTATCTACTGTTTCGAATAGATTGTGTTGGATTCGCTATGGTTCGCTTTAGGGTAAAACCCGGCTTTGACCGTTATAAACGGCCTTTATGGGAAACCCTTGAATGTTCTTATTAAGGATCGCTTTTGATAGTTGATCCTTTATATCGGTGTCATAATTGTGCTAAGTGACACTTTGAATTTGTGCCATTCCATTGAGAGTACTGTGCCTACTGACTCCAATCTGTCAACTTCTGGGCGGATGGTATCAAGCCTGGTGAAAAAATTTTCTGCTTCTCGAAAGATTTCTGCATGGATGGTAGGCATATTGGTGATCTCGTGAAGAAGGTCTATTGGCGTGTAGATACTCGCGTGGATAATCATTCTTAAGCATCTGTTCTGCACTCTTTGTAAGTGTAAAGGGTAGATTTGCATGCAGTTCCCCAGACCTGGCAACCATACATAATGAAGGGTAGGACAACCTGATTTATATATTCTTGTTTTTGTTTCGAGTTTCAAGTCGTTGCTCAAGAAGATTGGTGTCAGTTTCATGACAACGGCTTGGGTTTTTTTTTCTTCTGTCGAGGACATGTTGATGGAAGAGTAGTTTATGGTCTAACGTTATCCCCAGGTACCGGTGCTCGGTAACCCAGAGTAACCTCTGCCCCATTAGCTCCAACTGTCTTTGCAGGTTCGGTCGTTTAGTAGAGAAGTACACTGCGGCACATTTTGTAGGGTTCACCTTCACCTTATTTTCTCGACACCAGAGACTAAAGGCGTCTAGGCCTGCTTGGGCATTGGAAATATTTCTTTCATGGTTACCTCCGGTTGCGTAGATGACCGTGTCGTCCGCAAATTGTGCAATATAAACGTTTGGCGGGGTTCGTATATCATTTACATCATGGTGAACAGATGAGGCGATAGAGGCAGATCCCTGTGGTAAGCCCACATTAATTGTGAAGGTGGATGATTAATGGCCTTCGATTTTGACGAAGAACCTCCTGTCCTTGAGGTAGCTTGCTATGAGGGCAATATAGCAGTCGGGTATGTCGGTGTGATGGAATAGCTTGTTTATTAGTTTGGTGTGCCACACTTGTCAATAGGTTTCTTCAATGTCGACAAATATGGCGGCTGTAGATTTATTACAGTTAAAACCTTTGCTGATTTGCTCGGTGAGACTTACTAACTGACAGGTGGCTCTCCTACTCGGTTTTGGAAACCGAACTGTTCTTTCCTGATGATTGGTCCAAAATCTAAGCTTGTTTTAATTCTCTTCAGCAGAATACGTTCCAGCAGCTTGGAGGTAGCAGAGAGTAAGCTAATTGGTCTGTAATTATTGGTAATTGTTTTGTATTTACCACTTTTGGGCAGAGCTATAACCTTAGCCGTCTTCCATGCTGAAGGGAAGTAATGTTGTAGGAGACATGCGTTGAAAATTCTAGTGAGAAGTACCAGACCTTTCCTTGGTAGGTTCTTTAGGGGAATATTGCCTATGCCATCGATTCCAGGTGATTTCTTTGTGGCTAATTTCTTGATGATGGATCTCACTTCACCGGATGTTGTTAGTTGTGGCTGGTCAGAAGGGGGTCTGCTTAGTCTGTCCTGTACACGCTGAACTGTTGCGGCCTCCGCCTGTTCTTCCTCTGGTGTTAGGGAGGTAGACCACTTCTGTGTGTTGGGCGGCGAAATGGTCTGCCAGGATTTCGGCTTTTTCGAACGGCAGAAAGCATGGACCTGTCGGGCCTGATATAGGGGATTTTGCTTCTTTTGGCTTTTTTGAGGATCGAATTAAGTCCCAGACTTCCTTGTTTTCTAACAAGAGGTGGGACATTTTGTGTTCCCATCTTTCTGATCTTCTCTCCTTTAGGCGCTCGGTGAGTTGACGAGAGAAGTAGCGGAATCTACGGCGGTCGGCAGGGTCGCGGGGTTCTGAAACGATTCCTTAGGTATCTAAGGTCTTGAAGTATGGCTGGCAGTTCTTGATAAACGTTGTTGTGTATTTTTTTTTTTTAACAGTTTAACGTCCCTTTTTAACAACGTGGTCTTTAGAGACGGGAAAGGATGGGGGCAAGGAATGGGAAGGAATTCGGCCATGGCCTTTTTGAAGGAAGCATCCCGGCATTCACCTGGAGTGATTTGGGGAAACCATGGAAAACCCAAATCTGGATGCCCGGACGGGGATTCGAACCGCCGTCCTCCCGAATGCGAGGCCAGAACGCTATCCGTTACACCACCACGCTCGGTGTTGTTGTGTATGATGGTGGTGGTAACGGACGCTTTTCTTTCGGCTTCTTTGATTGTAGTGTTAAAGTGGTTGATGGTCTTCTCGATGCGGTCAGGCGACGATACATTGAAGATGGTGTTTATTTTGTTGTGGATCCGTCTGGAGAAGTAGTTCCAGTTAGTTTCTGTTATTTTCTTATGGCTGTTATGTGGTAGAGGAAAATTCTTGAATTGGATCACGACTGGATTGTGGTCTGACGAAAGATGTCTCCATGTTTGAAGGTGTATGTCGTGATTGTTGTTTTTAGCTAAGTAGCCTTGGTAGGTCCGTAGACTTGTATGTTCCTCCTTTCTGACAGTTGGTACAGTAACTCTCCTTTAGCATTGGAGGTGCGGGAGTTCCATGCTGTGTGCTTACTATTTAAGTCACCACCTATTATAATTTTGTTCCCTTTTGATAGGATTTCGTCCAAGTCACGTTCAGTTAGGGCTCTGTTCGGTGGTAAATAAGCTGATGAAAGGATTTTGTGTAATTCTTTGGTGTGGATTTTAACAGCCGTTGCTTCCATCTCCAGCAAGTTGATAGGTTGGATGACTGCATGTGATAAGGAGTTCCTGATTGTTTTGGGTGCAGGAGTGGAGCACGGACCAGGTGATGCCGTTCGTTCCTGTGACGGAGCCGTACATGCCCCGCAACCGCTCCATCGTGTACGACAACGTGGAGACGATGATCCAGAAGGCGGGACGCGTCAACCCCACGGAGCAGGTGCCGTGGCTGATAGGCAGCGCTAGCCACGAGGGGCTGCCACAGGCTATGAGTGAGTACGCACAACTTCATAAGTAGTGTAAAATTCAGGGGCGGATCCAGGATTTTGGTTTTGGAGGGGCTTGCCTTGAGTGAATTTTGGTTCCGAGGAATTTTTTTTTTTTGGGGGGGAGGCCTTGAGTCGGCCATGGGGTAGTCTTTATAGCCTCCTTGGGCCTCGAATCCGTTGAGCTAAAAAAAAAGTCTCCAAAATTACAATGTCGGGGATGGACCTAGATACTTTGGGGGGGGGGAGCTTGAGCCCCCTAGCCCCCCCCCTGGATCCGCCCCTGGTAATTATTTAACAGCTCCTTTAAATTCCTTGCTGTTACACACGTCTCCGCACTGGTATCAATGTTGCCACCTTACGAAAACAAAAGTCGCTAGATCTAGTCTAAAAACACACTAGATTACTGGATATTTAGAACCAAAAGATTCGCTAGAAATCGCTAAATAAAATAGAGGAGAGGTTTTGAAATTCTTGTAGAATGGTAGAGCTAAAAAAAAAGGGATGGGTCCGACCAAATCTCACTATAGGGGGAATTCCGGAAAAATACCTCACGTAATTAATGGAAGCGCCCTAAGTAATATAAAAATATTTTAATAATTTGATATTTTAATTAAATTCAACATCAAATTCTTCAATCGGTATTTATTCTTCATCATCTTGGTGTATCGTTGGAGTTACAGAACTTGGAGATGTGGAATGATGAATCGTCAGTCTTAGTTTTAAAAGAATATTTAGTATCTTTATGAATTGCAGCAATCACATCAGCCGGAAGCTCGCTGCTGTAGCCTTTTTTTCACAATTTTTAACTGATTCCTTATATTAAAAGAAAGCTATTCGTATTTGCAGCCATCCTATTTCTCAATATATTTTTAACAATGTTCGTAGTACTGAAAATTCTCTCTACTGTGGCATTCGATTGAGGAAGTTATAAAGCTGGTATGGCTAAATCAGATAATTCCAAAAAAGTCTTTATTCCAGCAGCATTCTTGTATTTTCGAACTTCAGCCCAAAATTCAATGACATTATTTGTAGTGTTCCATTCAACATAATTAATACCATACCATTGCTGTAGGGGTTTGTCATTTTTTTCGTTATCAAATCCGACTTCTGAGGCAAGATCTACTATTTTGATGTCTTTGCCTTGCCGAAGAGTATTTTCCACACTCAAAAGACACATTTTCTCCCAAATAATGTAGTTTATTTTTCGAAACTCTGTAAGGTTTGAACATTACTAAAAATCACCAAATATTTTCTTAGCGATAACATATTTATGAATATCGCTGTTGAACTTCAAAATTCACTAAATCTAGCGACAAAATTGCTAAGGTGGCAACATTGACTGGTATGCGTGACGAAGAGAGAGTTTATACGATATAATCCTAGTCAAAATAATATACGTCATAATTTTGTAATAACGAGTCACTATTCGCACGATTCTGTAACATTAATTGAATTGGTGGAGAGTAAACCGTGTTAGAGGGGTGAAACAGGCTACTACAGCGGTTCCCAACCTATGGGTCGCGACCCACTGGTGGGTCGCGGCGTGTCTTTTAGTGGGTCGCGGAACAATCGAGGTTTTTGCCACAAAAATATATCTTTTATTTCATTTATTTAAAAAATATAACACGATATTTTATAAGTGCAATAATCATAAAAGCTATTAGCTAAAAATAATACTTTGTGAGAAAAAAAAGTTTTCTTAAACAGTCAGCCTGTATTATGCAATAACCACGTTGTGTGATAGACCAGAGGCAGCAATCGCGCAATCGTTATGGCGACCCCTGAACACACCCTTCCATGTAGTCCAGTCATTATAGTAAGTTCACCTCGGAATTCGAGATACCCAGCTGTAAGTCTGTAAATACTTGTATATTGACACCCTAAAAGTGGTCTCAAAACCTACATATGGTAGGGTGTGCGCAACTATTAAATTTCGAGGTCAAAGGTCACAAAAAATCGTTTTTTTTGCGCTTTTTTCTAAATATCTCATTTCCTATGGGTTTTTTGCTATTTGTATTTCTTACCAATATTGTAGAATATAAAATTCTCTACAAATTTTGTTTTAAAATTTTTTTTTATACGGTGAACCGTTTTCGAGATAGAGGGCGGAGAGCGCGCGGTCACAGCATCACTTCAGGTCAACCGGTGCCTCCGGTTGAAAACGCGCCATATATAGTTGATGAACTATCGATAAATCAATGATTATGAATATTTGTCAATTTTTATTAACTATTATATTATATTTTATCATTTTTTTCCTAACCTATCCACTTTTTATTCAGTATTAATTTATTTAACAACACTTATCTGCCCATGTAATTGCAGAATTGTTAATGAAAATATAGGAATTATATTTGAATTTTAACCTAATTAATATTAATAACTTCTTACATGATGAAAAAACCAAATAAAATAATAATTAATCTTTTTATTAAAAATATCATTCAATGCATTTATTTTTATTAAAAGTAAAAAAATGGAATAAAGGGTACAAAAACTACAATTTATAATTTTAATCATCTTCTTCGTCGTCTTCCGGCTGCTGATAAATTTCAAACTGGTCTTCATTATCGTCTTCAACGACATTTGTCTCAAGTTCTTCCATGATTTCGGGGTCAAAGGTTCCATCTTCGTTAATGTCGCTCTGATATGGTAGAGCATTGAGACAAGCTTGCCCATTACATTGGCTTATTGAAGTACATTTTGTTTTTAAATGATCAATTTGTCCTTTCCTGTTTTTGACGATGACTTCTTCTAAGAAATGTAATAAAGTTTTTGGAATTTCTTGATTAACATTATCCAACATTTTACTAGGAGGTGGTTAAGATTTAGTTTCAACTATAGATGTTCGGATATCTTCTCTAATAATTGCTGCTGCAGCTTCTACAATTCTTAGCCTTTCTGCTACAGGATCTATTTTTTTACTTTCGTACCAAGCTTTTGATAGAATATTAGCTTGTGCATCACGGAAAGAAATGATTGTGAAAGCTCCAACTTTCTTCGTAATTACGATATCGGTTAAGTACTTCTGTTGTAGTCTTGTAATGATAGTTTTATCATCTGGCACATACCCTGTCAAGACATCTCTAAGCTCTTTTAGTGTGAATTGAGAATCATTAGTATTTTCGATGTAATTGAAAATCTCTAACATAGCTTCTGTAACTTGATTATCTTGACGAGATTTCTCAAGAGGCGATGATGATGATGAATTATTTGAAAAGTTTGTAAAGCAAGCAGCATGGTACTTCGCTTCAGCAGCGATCAAATCATACTGTAAAATTATACGACTTTTCACCAATTCTCCGAAATCATCCCCACGTTCTTCTGCTTTTTTGATAACACTATCTTTGAACTCAAGAGTACTCACATTTTTTATCTTCCGTCTGTATTTTTCTCTTTTCTTTTTCTCTGCAGCCTCATCAGCAACTTCGCCACAAAATAAACATTGATTCTTAAAATCAAACACTTCACCTCGTTTTTTACGGAGTACTAATGGAGAAGTTATAGTTTCTCCTTCTTCTTGTTTCCGTTTTGCTGCTTGGATATAGTTTTTACTAATGTAAACACATCGGCACTTTTCATGCACTTTAACAGAGGTTACTGATTTTAAATAATCAATTTTTCCGTCGTTTCGTTCGACACTTGCAGTTCGTAGAGATTTCATACCGCGCACTACTTCAATAAGCGATTCACCTCCCGAATCTGACTTATTACATAGAAAACACAAATCAGCCATAGTTCTTGAAATTGTACGTCCGTAGTTACCAAGATACGATTCAAACTGAAAGAAAGAGAAGACGGTCGTAACTATACAATACAATTGAACATCTGTCCCTACTGGCTATAAAATAGAAAGGTCTGTAGTGTATAATAGGGGCCCGTATAATTCCCAGGTATAATTTTTGACGTAGTGGAAGGATTTTTAAATTTACAGATTTTAAAGAAGATGCACTGAATTATTTTCTATTTAAAATGTCATTAGTGTAAATGGGAATATAATTATAATATTATTTAAGTTTTTCCCTTAATTATTTTTTAATTTCAGGAAACGGTTATCAGTATTATTGAATAGATATAGATTTAATGCATGAAGAATATGATAAAATATAATATAATAGTTAATAAAAATTGACAAATATTTATAATCATTGATTTATCGATAGTTCATCAACTATATATGGCGCGTTTTCGACCGGAGGCACCGGTTGACCTGAAGTGATGCTGTGACCGCGCGCTCTCCGCCCTCTATCTCGAAAACGGTTCACCGTATAAAAAATTTTTTTAGACAAATTTTGTAGAGAATTTTGTATTCTACAATATTGATAATAAATACAAATAGCAAAAAAACCATAGGAAATGAGATATTTACAAAAAAGCGCAAAAAAACGATTTTTTGTGACCTTTGACCTCGAAATTTAATAGTTGCGCACACCCTACCATATGTAGGTTTTGAGACCACTTTTAGGGTGTCAATATACAAGTATTTACAGACTTACAGCTGGGTATCTCGAATTCCGAGATTCTTACCTAATTTAAGCTTAAATGACTGGACTAATGCCCCGTTTTAGAGCGGAGATGGTGCGCATACCACCTGCAATTTTACATTGTCATTTTCTTGTTTATTCTTGAATCGAAACCAAAGTCTTTGATCGAAACAGTCTTTCTCTGCTTGTTGGAGTGAGTTATTATTTGCGTTTTCTTTTGATTGAGAGTAGATTTAATGTGATTGTGGAAAGTTGGTTGAGGACTGGGTCGTGCCGTAAAAGACACTATTCAAATGGAGACGAAACTTCAACCTCCGCGTCTGGTAATAATAGGTTTGAAAATGTTACTGAAACACAACCAAGTATTTGTAATTACAGTGCAGGCAGCGTGAAATCGGGTCTGCAGGTGGTTTCCACCAAAAATCGACTTGGCAGATCAGTTGCGTTTTAAGATGCTGATCGAATTACTTCGAATCATGGAATTTCAGCAGTCAACTCTGTGCAACCGCCTCCCAGTCTATAATATCTTTGTTGTTTTATGTATTATTTATTCTTGTTTTTGTTGATATTATATCCTTTGTACGAAAATTTGCCTTTTCGTAGGATAGGATAGTAGATAGAGTATCGATGTCGTACAACAGTTCCCACTCTGATTTTATACAGGGTATTACAACAAGGTACGGCCAAACTTTCAGGAAACATTCCTCACACACAAACAAAGAAAATATGTTATGTGGACACCGGAAACGCTTACTTTCCATGTTAGAGCTCATATTGTGGACGGCTGTGATACAATACGTCATTCTCCAGGGCTGCATCAGCGCATCAGGGATTCCATGCGACGGAGAGTGGATGCATGTATCCTCGCTAACGGAGGACATTTTGAACATTTCCTGTAACAAAGTGTTTGAAGTCACGCTGGTACGTTCTGTTGCTGTGTGTTTCCATTCCATGTTTAATGTGATTTGAAGAGAAGTAATAAAATGAGCTCTAACATGGAAATTAAGCGTTTCCGGACACATGTCCACATAACATATTTTCTTTGTTTGTGTGTGAGGAATGTTTCCTGAAAGTTTGGCCGTACCTTTTTGTAACAGCCTGTATAGGCTCTCATATTAGGTGGGTCGCGAACATTTTTTTACTTAAAAGTGGGTCGTGGACCAATAAAGGTTGGGAACCGCTGGGCTACTATTTCAAAGACAGAGTATAAGGAATGAAGGCGTGAAAAGAAATGTATACTCTTTGATAGAAAAAAAATGGAAAGTTGATAAGTTATATATTTTTTATAAGTAATAACAATGCAGAATGGTTGGGACGATTGATTTTGTTAATTTGCCACGGCAACTTGCCCTCGGTGCTGACAAAGTATCTTTGAGTTGACACCACAAATAATTGTACAACCAGATTTACAATTGCACTTATAGTGTTTATTCCCAATCTGTAGGTGTCATGTAAGTCAGTAAAGGTTGCTCCTGTAGCAAGATATTTAAAACTCAAATGGAGAAGCATAACAAACTGAAAGTTTTTTGTGTCCTTTTTATAGATACTCTTTGGTTCCATTCTAGTTGCAGTCATACCTTTTTTATACTATAAAAAATTCAATGAAATAAAAATATAGCAGAATAGTTCCACTATTTGCCAAATCCTCTTTTTTATATTTTAGTCAACAGAGGATGAATCCAGTACTGTGTGTGAATTAAGTATTCTCTGTGTTTCCTTCTAAGAGGCCGTTCAAGTATTACGTAACGGAATTTGGCCGGGAGGGGGGTGTTGTAAAACGTTACGGTGCGTTACAGAGGCGGGAGGGGGTATTGGAACAACGCGTTACGTAACGTTTTTTTATTTTAATAAAAAACTAGGGAATTAAAATCTCCCAAGTTGGCAACCCTTTTCGTTTATATTTTACGGGGAATCCCTCAACTGTATTGTACGTCATTTATATTTTTGTTCTACCAAGTTGGAAACTCTTTTCGTTTATGTTTTATGGGGAATCCCTCGACTGTATTGTACGTCATTTATATTTTTGTTCTACCAAATTGGAAACTCTTTTCGTTTATGTTTTATGGGGAATCCCTTGACTGTATTATACGTCATTTTTATTTTGTTTTCGTTGTCAGTATTCATTAGTGTTTACACAGAAGCAAACCCGTGTACAGAGGAGCAGTAATTCCAATTGACTTTTTTTTTTTTTTTTTTTTTTTTTTTTTTTTTTTTTTTTTTTTTTACATACTTATATATTTGATTTATCGCTAAATAAATTACATATTACTTAAAAATCTCTTTTTTTATTTATTATTACTGCAAACGCGATTAAAACAATAACAAAGGTATTTTAGCGCCTTTCCGGTACTTTGCTCAACATGATTGTGACTTTTAGGTAAAAATGGTCACTTGGATGTTACGTAACGTTTAGGGGGGTACAGAAAAATTGCGTTACGTAATACTTGACGCCCCCTAAGGTATTGTTTGTTGAATGTTGTACATATCTTTCTTCCGCAAAAGCTATAAACATACCGCACACGGTGCGAAAAGGTCAGCACCGGCTCCGGTTTTGTCGGCGTGTGTGAAAACGCACTTCGGGTTCCAAGGATATTGGTAGTTTTAAGTAAGCGTCATGACTGAATGTAGCTATATCAATCGTCGAATAATAATTCAACGCAAAAAAATCTCTAATACAGTGTTATATGTCGTTGCAACTAAAGACTCAGAGGGAAGCATGTGGGAGCATGGTTATAAAGTGCAAACCTTGTTCAAACATTTTATTACAAGAATCATGGTCAACGATTAAACTTGTACAGAATATCACAAATAATATAATACAATATAACCTTGTTCAAACATTTTATTACAAGAATCATGGTCAACGATTAAACTTGTACAGAATATCACAAATAATATAATACAATATAATACATAAGAAAGCTTCGACCTTGCAGATTATGATCTTAATAAATCCTGTACCAATACAAATATATGTTAAAGCGATGACAACTTTGTTAAGCCATGAGAATATCCCTAATCACAATATCTCCACTTGTATTAAACGTGCAAGCAGAAAATCCTTACGTGCTTGGAAACGTAATATAACAGGGCAGGCTCTTACCAATTTACCATCATATAACAAATTTACAGCTAGTATCAAACACAAATTTGTACACAGGAGGCAAAACACAGCAATTATTTAAACAAACAGGAATCAGTTTACCTTAGCGTCCTTTAGTTTAACCTTAAGAATCAAGTTCTTACCAAAAGGTTCTGACACACTATAGTGTGTACACGCCGGCGCATAAGTCGTTACCACCCACACACACTGATAAGGTAGCGGGAACGATTAGCACCACATATCGGGGAATTTTGTCCATTCCCGTAACAAAATTATTAAGCACAATTAACAAGAATGCACTTTGTAGTTGGAATCATCAGGTATACTACCTCAAATACCCGACAGTGCTAGAAAATGGCAATTTATCACCTCGAAGCCACCGCCAGCCCCGCCCGCTGCCGTGCTCCCAATCGGCGGAAAACCGTTCGCAAACATAGAGCGCAACGGAGGAATTCCCTCGATAAATGCGAGCGAGGGACGGGCTCGGTGGGGTCAAAAATCCACATCATGCGGTACTTCCAGGCCGCCGGGTCAAATTACAAGTCCTCGCTTATACCAGCAGACCTCTAACGTCGCAGTCAATTAGGGAAAATATCAGGCCCAACGAACCAATCCGCCACTGCCGACCGACTGACTTCCCGGTTTCGTGTCCCAGAAAATCAACTCCATCAGCCGGTAGAGGGTACCACCAGAGCCACAGCGCGCTCTCACGGGCGAAAATAGCACGCGGGCTCTGCAGGAACCAGCATCAGAAGACAATCGAGGGCGGGGAAAATAAACAATGCGAGCCGAGCACGGCTCATACAGTTGTGAATGCACTGTAAAAGTTGTGACTGACTGAATGACTGCAAAGAGCAAATACGAGTTAAAAAATTCTAATATTGACAAAAGGTTTCAATGTTGGGCAAGGAAAACTCAGTGTCAATTTGTTTACTGTCAAATTTTTCAGACCGAAATCAAAGATCATTTCAAAGCTCGTCTAGCCGATTGGCAAAGCAAAAAACCTAATAAGGACGGTCAGTATGCCAAGACTCAGGTTTCATCATGTGTTCGCTGTAGCCTCCCTTCATTTAGTATGCGCCTTCAATTTACGAAACAGACATGCCAACAGGAAACTGAAAGTCAGATGGGAGGGTGCAGAACTAGATCATTGTTCCAATCCAAAATATCTCGGAGTTACACTAGATCGCTCCCTCACTTACAAAAAGCACTGCTTAAACACAAAAGGCAAAGTTTCAGCCCGCAACAATATCCTGCGGAAACTCACAGGAAACGTATGGGGTGCACATCCCGCAGTGCTCCGAACATCAGCTCTTGCACTGAGTTACCGAGCGTTGTGGTGTAACTGCTAGCGTTCTGGCCTCGCATTCAGGAGGACGGCGGTTCGAATCCACGTCCGGGCATCCAGATTTGGGTTTTCCATTGTTTCCCAAATCACTCCAGGCAAATGCCGGGATGCTTCCTTCAAAAGGCCATGGCCGAATTCCTTCCCATTCCTTGCCTCCCCCCCTATCCTTTCCCGTCCCTAAAGACCTCGTTGTTAGAGAGACGTTAAGCAGATAAAAAAAAAATATTCACTGAGTTATTCTGCTGCAGAATATGACTGTCCCGTTTGGTACTGTACAACTCTGCTTATGCTAAACAAGTAGACTTAGCGTTGCATGAAACTTGCAGATTTCTAATGGGTTGCCTCAGAGCCACGCCGATTGAAAAACTACATGGTCTAGCAGGAATCGCTCCCTCTGATATAAGATGGAACGTAGCTGCAATGTCAGAAAGAAACAAGGCTAATCAAAACGCTGCTCATCCCTTATTCGGGTATCAACTCGCCTGACGAAGGGTGACATCTAGAAAAAGCTTCTTTAGGACGACAGCTGCTTTAGATGTACCGCTGAAAGTTGCCCGGCTCATTTTTTGGCGAGCAAGAATAACTCTTGTGAATCAATGGGCACTACCATCAGGTGGCAACCTCAACTGGAAGACCTGGAAAGCGCTAAATCGGCTGAGAAGTGGAGTAGGTAGGACCAAAGATAACCTGTCAAGATGTCATTATCTTCAAGATCCTAATACTGCGTGTAGGGGTAGAAAAGACCATTCAGCATTTATAAAATTGCCCGCAGTGCCCATCAACCTGCACTCTGCAAGACCTCCTCCGCGCGAGTGACAATGCCATACAAGTTGCTGACTTTTGATTATCCATTGTACTCTTTGGTGTTGATTGATATCATTTTATTTCTGTTATTGCTATTACTGTTTCTAACAATTTGTAAAAGCAGCGTTTTTGACGCGGAATAAATAAATAAAGCTTGAAAGAGTGGGTCCAAATGGTAATTTAATGATAATTGATCTTTTCAAAGCTCCAGTGAGTCATTCAACATATACGCATGCAGTGGAATCACACTGAATCTAAAATTAGATTCACACAAATTGTACATGGATAAGCCAAAGTGGTCGCGTGGCCTGTGCCCTATCAATACTGGGATCAGACGTACCGATCAACAACGGAGTGGCCGAAAAATGTTAATGATGTTGACTACCTTTTCCCAACCCTTAACAACGGCGGACCCCTTAGAGATTAAAAGTATGGTCGCCACAGACCCGTTAATAATAATAACAAACAGGTGTGAGACAAGGCGATGGACTCTCTCCTGTTCAACGTCGTTCTAGACGAGGTTATGGAAGAATTGGAGAAAGAAATCAAGAAATGTAAGTGTTGGGAGCCAATCCCACTTGGTTTTCCCCAAAACAACTTCTACATACCATACCTCGCTTTTGCGGATGATTTGGCGATACTAGCTGAAGATGAAGAGACTGCCATCAAATAGCTTGAGACACTCAAAGAATTTGCAGAAAAAGTAAGGTTACAAATCTCATTCGAGAAAACTGAATTCATATGTATAAAGACAGAAATAGCAAGTTTGAGGACACAATACGGTAAAATCAACAAGGTCCCTTACTTTAAGTACCTCGGAGAATTCATCGAATCGACAGGTCTTGAGAAAATCTCGCAACAAAATCGCCTCCAAAAAGTAAAAAAAAGCATTAGGATTAGTCCAAAATCTCTACAACAAAAAATCCGTGTCAAGACAGACCAAAATTCGGCACTACAACACAGTCATAAAACCAACAGTCCTCTATGCAAGTGAAATGTTAACAGTTAGCAGAAAAAATAACCTTGAAGAAATAAAAAAAGTAAAAAAAAAATTATTAGAAAAATTCTAAGAGCAAGACTCACTAAAGATGGTTACAGACTACAATCAATCAAAACAACAGAAAAGTTTTCAAACATCGAAATTGACATCAAGAAAAGGCGAATGAAATTCTTTGGTCACCTTAAGAGGGTACCAGAAAATCTATTGATAAAAAAGATAATAGATTATGTAACTTCACTTAAAAATCCAAAACCTTGGCTGAATGAAATTCGGAAGGATCTTAAAAGTGCAAACATAGGAGCAACAGACATCTTAGAAAGAAATACCTTCAAACATAAAGTAGACGAATGTGAAATTATAACTGAGCAAAAAAAAAAAAAAAAAAAAAAAAAAAATACAGACCACAGTGGTCGGATGAACGCAAACAAGCTTTCTCGGAAAGAATGAAAGCCTATTGGAACAACAAGAAGAACTCAAAGAGGTCATTTGATTAACGTCTTCCATTGGGAGAATTCGCCAATAATAATAACAATTTTAACTTGGTTAGTCTAGACCAGGGGTGGCCAACCCAAATGACCCTGCGGGCCACTTTAGAAATGCATCATAACTCCGCGGGCCGCATATAAAAGAGCTAAAAAAAAAAGTCTCAAAAAGTTGCGAGGTCGATTGGTAGGGGCCGTACACATTTTTATTGAGTTATTGTTATTGTGTTTACTATTACCTCACATGTAAACATTCCGTAAATAATATAATAATAACACAAAGCGCACATTATAAAGAAATATATAACATTAATAATAAAATACATAAATATAAATTATATTAAATCATTATACATATTTAGGTCATTAGTGCGATATTTGTTTCTCCACTTTTTCACTTAGCTTTTGCAAATCAATCTCAATTTGGGTATTTGCACATCGTAATTGGTTTTGCAGGTTAGCGTCAGTTATGTTTGAACGTGTTTTGTGTTTGGTCAATTTCATTTTCGAAAAAACGATTCACAAGTGTAAGCTGAACCAAAAGCACTAACAACTTTTTTTGCCAGATTCCTCAAATTGGAAAATTTATCTTTTGTAACGTAAGTGTTATAAAAATCTATTTTTGATTTTGAAGTTTCAAAATGTGTTTTAATTCAATATTGCACTGTAAGTCAACCAATTCCATCTGGAGATATTCTGGGGCCGACTCGATTTCAACATGAAAGGGAGATGAATATATTTCAAAAATTTTGTTGTATTTGTCTAACTCTAAATTACTGAATCGGCTTTCAAAAGCAGCTGTAAGTTTTCTTATTTCTTTTGCATATTTGATGTAATTATTACATTCTGATTTCTTAAATTCTTTCAACAGTGGAAAGTGGTGAGCATTATTGCTATTCAGTTGCGATTCAAATAATAACAATTTCTTCTGAAATGCTTTGATGTGATTAAATGTATCGATTATAAGGTTATCGTTTCCTTGCAATGATATTTAATTGATTGAGTTTTTCGACAATATCCACTAAAAATCACAAATCCAATAACCAATCATCATTTCTTAATTCTGGTACAGGCTTGTCACTCATAAACAAGTCAATTTCTTCTCGAAACTCATAAAAACGCTGCAAACATCTTCCACGACTTAACCATCTGACTTGACTGAAGTATACAACGTCACCATATTCAGAATCTAATTCTTTCAGGAACTCCTTAAATTGTCGATGCGGAAGTGCAAGTGATCGAATGTAATTCACTGTTTTTATAACTACTTGCATAACATGATCCATCGATAATACTTGGGCACATAAATTTTGTTGATGACTCAAACAGTGGAATACTCGTATAATTAAATCCTCTCTTTTGGAGCGGTTGTTGGATTCTATTTTATCGATTAGTAATTTTATAGCTCCCTTTTCTTTACCTATCATAGCAGGTGCTCCATCAGTTGCTATTCCAGAAAGTATTTCCAAACCTAAGTTGTTTTCACATAAACAGTTTTCAGCATGGAAAATATCTTCTCCTTTTGTTGTTACTTTTAAACTTATCAAATTTAACATTTCTTCAGTTACGTGAAATGATTCACTTACTCCACGAATGAACACTACAAGCTGAGCTGAGTCTGCAATGTCTGAGCTTTCATCAAATGCCCAGGAAAAATATTTGAAATCTCGAATTCTGTCGCGCAGTTTTAAGATAATTTCATCTGAAATGTCATTAATTCGACAACACACTGATTGCCTAGATAGGCTTAGGTTCGAAAACTGTTTACTTTTATCAGGCAAAATATCCTTCACAACAGCTTCCAAACATTCTTTCACAAATTCACCATGCGAAAATGTTTAATCTTTTTTGCAATCAAAAATGAAACAGAATAGCTTACCTTAGCAATATTGGAAGGTTGCTGTAATGCTGCACCAAACTTTTTTTGTTGAGCCTTTAACTGCGACTTAAATTCTTTGAGCTTCGATTGTTTTACATCTTTATCGAACTTCAAATAATCCTTATGTTTTGTTTCGTAATGCTTCTTAACATTATATTCCTTAAATACAGCAACGACCTCTAGGCAAATTAAACAATAATTTTGTATCTTGAACTATAAAGACGTACTTTTCTTCCCATTCCTCGCTATACTTTCTATTTTCGTCCACTATTCTTCTTTTCTTTGCCGTCATACCGATACTGAAAATAAGAGAGATGCTAAATATTCAATTGCATTGGCGTGGCAATTATTCATAAAAATTGACTAAATATATCTACTTTTAATTGTTATGTTAAAAGTCATTTTTAATTTAGTAGGAGTTATTACCTGGCTGTTGTGTTAAAAATGTTGTTGAAGTACAGTCACAGCACACAAAACGAAACCAGAAAGCAAATTTTCACATGAAACTGACTGTTCTACTCTGCTATCGACAATCAATCGACTGTGCTTCGCTGTGGTTATGTAACAGTGGAACATAGAACCTGCGCGCGCATCGTGAGCTCACAGAATATAATTTAATTACTCTGCTAACTGATAACTGTAAACTCATAAATAAAACAGGCAGTATCTGTCACATATTCGCAAGAATATTATTTTAAAATCAAAGTTATTTTTTCCTCATAATTTCGACACTTAATTTTTGAATATAATAATTTATTTTTTAATGCATTGGTTTTCACTACTTTGGCCATTATAAAATAAATATATTTTGTAAACGTGTGATGAACCTCGCGGGCCGCAGAAATGTTCAAGGCGGGCCGCGGGCTGGCCACCCCTGGTTTAGACTGTCATTCGATAGCTCGATTCGCATCTTCTCTCACATTGTGGCAAGAGTTAGCCTGTTCTCACGCCTATGCTTTCGTGATTATTAATTTTATTTTGTCTGTGGATCCTACAGGATAGGTTTGTGGATCCTCGGTGGTCCGCTTACCCCAATTTGTGAAAACCTGACGTAGATCGATCACAGTATCGCCGAGTCATTGTGTACGAGATCACTCACGATTGTGTCTCCTAAGTCATCCAGGAAGAAAGTGATGCATGTTTCATTAATGCTAAGCACGAGTAAGAACGCTGTGTGCCTACTGCATATGGTGCCCTGAAAGGTGAAGTTACAGCGAATATTAACGTCTTACAATGATCTAAAACAGGGGTGGCCAACCCAAATGATCTTGCGGGCCACTTTGGAAATGCATTATAACTTTGCGGTGGCATATAGAATTATTTATCCCCATATTAGATTTAGACCCACCATAGACTTTTTTTGGAGTGAAAAATTGAAACATAATGAGTTATTATTATTGTGTTTACTATTATTCTTACATGTAAATATAGATAATATAATAATGATGATACTAAACGCACATTGTAAAGCAATATATAACACTAAAACTGAAGTATAATATATTTTTTGTAAAAAAAATGTTCAAGGTGGGCCGCATGCGGCCCACGGGCCGCGGGTTGGACACCCCTGGTCTAAATCGAGCACCATTGTTACAGCCCAATCTACGTGTCACTCATACAGACCTGGAATACATAAGAAATTTACAACTAAGATAATTGCGGCTGATTGCGGCAGATTGAAGTGAAAATATTATACCATATACATCGGAAATTGTTACTTGATGGTATTACTGAGACTTAGCGCGCGTCCACCGAGATAAAAAGGAATGAGCCAGCCACGTAGTTTGGGTGATACGGACAGGTCTCATGAGTGATATTTACAGGGTCGCAAATGTGGGAGATGTGATGTTAAGCAATAATAAACCTCACCGAGTTGCCTAGAGACAGGCAGACCCTGACTAAAGACAGTTGTTTTTACCCAACGCCACTGTTGCGGTTCCAGTATGCAATGGCTGGATGAAGTATATCAGATCTCAACACAAGATGAACGTTTCATAGCCAGACAAAACCTGTCTGCCAGCCCCGGTAGTGTAGGGGCTAGAGCAGTGGTCTTAGGTTCACTGGTTCGAATGTGGTCTGGGGTGTGGTTGGTCTTAGTCAAGGGTTGTGTTCGTCCTGTATTGTAATCACTACGGAGACCAGAAATACATGAAATGATAATTACAGCGAAAAAACATAATTACCAAGTGTTGACGGATGGAAAGTCTAAAGGCCCGGATACACTAGGGGACAAATGTGACGCGCAACACTGGGTCTGGGTGACGCTGCAACGTTCCCCGCCGACCAGCAACGTTGCGTGCAACATTTTGCGCAACATCTACGTGCCGCGGGGCATGTTGCGTGTTGCCGCTTCCAGAGCGAAAACATCGCGCGTCAGACCCGCGTCATTTGTACCCCAATGTGGTCATGGGGGCAACGTGCCATATCAGTGCTGTGGACAAACGAAATGCTGCTTCAGCTAATCGAGCTGTACCAGAATCATGGGTTGCTGTGAGACACTTCAAACCGTGATTATAAAAGTAATATAAAGGATATTACCAATGATCTAAAATTACCGAGAAAAGAAATAGAGGCCAAAGTGCATACGCTCTGCTCATAATTTATTCGCGAAAAGAAGAAGTTAGCATCTGCAAAAACTACTGGCAGCGGACGAGATGATGTGAATTCCAGTGCGTGGTTTGCGTATGTGTGTTACATCAATCTGGGATATAGTACTGCATCTAGTAATATCGGTCTAGAGCATTTCTATGAGCACTTTGAACAAGTAGTTTCAGACATGGACTCGTCGAACACCCAATAATTTCAAATTTTGACCACAACTCATATATTGCATCATTAAGTTCTTGATTCCTATTGATATTAAATAAATAAAATCATTTATTTATAAAAATTAAATATATTTATATTCACTCACCATTACAAAAATATTCAATGCACTTATCATTTTCTTACATACTTCTTTTTTTTTTTTTTTTTTTTTTTAATGTGGCCTTCGGTCTTTGCGACCATCTAGCCAGCACCAATTTCATTTTGTTACAACTGTTGTATCAGGCTTTTTAATTATGATATTGTGGACACTACAGTGAGGACAGCACAAGACGAACACAAAACTTATTTAAAACCACCCATGGCCGCGGTCGGACTCGAAACGGCGGCCCTTGCAATGCGAGGCCAGCGTGTTAGCCACTACACTGCCAGGACCGGCGACATACTTCTAGTACTATTCTATCGGTCAATTGACACTTTAAAAATGTACGATAAGGAAGCATAGGAGTCTCCAGTAGACAGGTATTTCAATGTAATTGCAAGTGTCATACGAGGACCAACAGCATTCCGTAATATTGTTTCTTTTTTGGAAATGGCAGGTGCAATCATTTGTAACAAAGTTTCAAATTGAGATGTTGACATTCGAGTAAAATTTCCAAATGATCCGTCAGACGAATGGTCACTCTACTTTCTCGTTATCATGTAGTACATAATTCCGCATATGCCATCTTCTCTTTCTTTTAAGTTTCTCTGAACTACAGCACTAATCAACGCAACCTCCTCGGGCAACTCTATAACAGCTTACTAGAGTGTCTGCAAAATGTTCCACGACAGTGTTCCCGGGAGTTGTCCAACGACATGCCGCGCCACATGTCGCGCGGTTTGACGCTCCATATGTCCCCTAGTATATCTAAGGCTTATATGCCATTTTTAAACAACAAGAAAATCCATTACCGGACGAATCGTGGCAGGATGACAGGACTGACATCCAGAATTGCTGGGCTTTGTTGAAACCTACAAGAAGTCTGTCGCGATTAATGCTATCACATAGAGCTTCTGAGCTCGGTCGTTCGAAGCTGTTTAGTCCAACCAGTCCGAGTCTGTTGATACAGGGTCCGGCAATAAAACCTCCCACATTTCACGTAGCCGGTGTGCGGGTTGTAGTGAGGATACTGATGTGGAGTGTGTTTTGTTTTAAAGAGGTGTACCTGCCATTTTCAGTGTGCGCCATGTCATGGCTTGGTGAGCATCGTGCGTTTGTTGTGGACGAATTTATTCGTAACAGTTGTTCTCAGATTTTCGGAGACGATTCGAACTTGGCCTACATGATCGTGTCCCGGATAGAAAAACTATTCAACTGTGGGTGTCAAACTATAAAAAGACAGATTCAGCACTAAAAAGAAAACCTACAGGCCGTCCTAGAACTGCAACAACGCCGGAAAATTTGGCGCGTGTGAGTGTGTCTATGCAACATTCACCAATCTTTGGGGACACTTAAAGCCTATAGTGTTCAAACATCGTCCCACAACACTGCAAGCACTTAAAGAGGCCATTACCCAAGAATTGGCAGCCATTCCAAGAGAAATGACACGAAAATGTATGGAGAACTTTCTGGATAGACTTTGTCAATGTGTCAACAGTGGAGGGCAGATATAATTTTTAAAACCAAATAATTAAAAATGGCAAAGTATGTATTTTTCATAAATAAAAGTAATTATTCTCTATCATATTTAGTTTTTATGTGACAACACATTAAAATGAGGGAGGTTTTATTGCCGGACCCTGTATAAACAGAGCACGGCTGCCAAGTTTCACCAAGACAGTCTATACTAGAGCGTGTGAAACTGTGCTACAGTTAGTCTTTTTAAATGTTAGGTATATGACAGATTGACACCGAAAGCGTATGTGTGGCCGGTAAGCACCTTACTGAGATAGTTTTTGCCGTGTTGTGCTATATTGAGCCACACTGTTGTCCATGGAGGCCGGCGTTGCCAGGTAGGCTTTAATCTGGACCTAACCTGAATGCTTTTAGGTCACGCAGCCATTATTCCACTCAGTTATACGCTGGTATTCACTGAGCTACAGCGTTTGGAACTGCTACTGGTCACGATCGGCTTAGTCTCGTAAATTCATTCATCCAACCGAAATCCAACGGACAAGTCAACGCCACAGCATCCCAGATTGAATCTTAGCAAATCTGACAGAGCCAGGTCGATTGGATGGACTACTTATCTTCCAATGTCCTGGTGACAGCAGATCGCTACAAGAGTCAGAGGTCCCCACCATCAAAATTGAATTCATATTTTCAAAAAATATCTGACCAAAACGTTTACGTACCTGTGTAATGAATTGTGTGTCATTTAGTATTTTTAAATCGCTCAAGCTCAGGACGATAGTTTGTCGATGACCTGATGATATTGTTACCTGAGCAAATCCTCACCATTTTCCCCTCCAATGATCCTCAAACTACCTATAAGCGTTCCTTTCATATCGATTCTAGTGTTAAACCTGTGTTTTACTTATTTATTCTTGCTTTCACTTAACTAAACTTACAATGCAATGTTGTCTTCACGGGTGTACCGCCGGATAGTGTTGTGGAAACACAATATTCCGACGGCTGGCTCCACCGTCTTCTTCAGGTTGTAACGTTCCCACCCGTCCTTCTAATTAATTTACGGCTATTTTATTAATTATTTAGCATCGGACCTCTTAGCCGAAGATTGACTTGCATTCATTTCATCATTATCACCTGGTGACGGGGTCGGGGGGAGACAGTCACAAAGAAATAAAGTATGTGGATAATTATGATTTTTCACAAAAGTAAATTTGTATTCTGATCATTCACATTCATACATAGGTCTATAATTGAAATAGGAACACGATTAGGCAAGTCCCTATAGTTCTCCTGATTTTTAACACATGGAAATCAAACACTTTCCCTTATAAGTTCTATGTTTCTTACACCATAACTTGTAGCGAGAGTGAGCCTACAGTACACAGAGAGAGAGAAAATTTGTCTTACATCATATTGGCAGGCCGGCGGCGCAGACAGTCATCACTTCGATCACATCGCCAACTGGGCACAGACTGCACAACACATCTAACAGAACTGACCAAGACTGAGAAACTATCGTCCCATTGTGAGGGCTTATATACCACCCACCTAACGGGGTTCAGGTGTGCTGATCCTCTACGGGAGGGGAGTACTGCCAACATTGGATCCTTACTTTCCCATTTGGCGAGAGGACCATCTCTGCCAAATGGGAGGGAACACAGAGTTCCACCGATACTACCCCACCGGAGAGGTAGCTTTTGTGTTTGTAGGGTGGCTACAATACTATCCTATCCCCGCCAAACTCTGGGCGGAAGCAAGGTGTCCGAACTTCTCCCACATTGCTTAGCCGCCATGACAGTATCTGTAGCCACTTGAAATCTTAGACTAAAAAATACTCTCCGCCTCACTCTCGCTACCTAATTGAAATTTTTTAACCCTAACCTTATTCTAATTAAATACTACCTCTTAAAGTTCCTAATTATGTTTTCAGATGTCTTGTGACATCACAAGGTGTAGAGACATCTGCACTGATCGGCTGACCCACAACACTATCCGGCTGTACACCCGTGAAGACTACATTGCAGTCATACGCCGGGAAAGTCTTCGTTCTTATAAACTTACAATGTCTGTATTTCAGATGAGTCTAATGGATTCTCGCAGACGATCCTGCGTTCTCTTTTCATATGATTATACTATAACCACAGACATCCAAATGTTGTCAGATATACTATGTTGTGGAATTTAAACTCATTATACATAGTATTGATCGCTTTGAGATCTCACTTAAAAATGAAATCATCGTAATTCGCAATATAGTGACTGAAATATGCTGCAGAGTGTTGACAAGTTCGTTCAAATTGCCACTTGTCCATGATTTTACGCTATTATTATTCGTTTATCCGTCTATAGTCTGTTCAGTTAACAGAGGCGGCTCAAGGTCATCCTGCTCTGTTTTCACTCTCCTGCCGTTACCCTTATATGCGAAGGAGAAATTTGTCTACGAGAACACAGCGGCTAGTTCGATAGGTAGGAACGTGGAGAGGATAGTGAGGTGAGGAACGGGGTCAGTAGAACATGACCTTGAACCGCCAGTTGTGGGTGAACAGAGTATAATACGCAGCGCTGCAGCACGGCAAGCGTAACGGACCGCTTTCTAAGACTAACGAAGGAGGGTAACACAAATCGCAAGGAACTCTTTTCCTTGAGAAGGTTCTCGGTTAGAAGGGTTTCGTCTTTGACTGCTTTCGTGTTCACTTGTAATGACAGCACCAGCTTTACTGAGAGCTGTGACACTGACGACTTCCTGCATGAGGCAACGAAACAAGATGTATTTCAATAAAGTGCAGCAGTAGCAAACTGTGAACTCTAAAGCTTAAAGCTAAACTTTATAACTACCGTCATGTCACTGGCGAAGAAGGAGACAGTGGGATAAAATCAAGTCTCAGAGACCGCATCTCAAATTCGCATGCCTGTCTAAATCTTAGTGTCATACTTACTCGTTTCTATTGACTAAGTGATCCCATATCATCTACTCCTCAAACCGGAATATTAATAACACTTATTGGCTGGCTACATATCGTCAGAATTAATCCTGCTGTTGTTGGCCCAGACTCATTCAAAGATCATCCACCCTGTGGAAAAATTTAACACAGAAAGCGGACCAATTCTTGTTATTGACTCTCAAAAAAAGAAAAAAAAAAAAAAAGACCACGCAGTTTTCTCGTAATAATAAAGGCGCGTTCCCACGGCACGTCCCTCGGCGCGTGCTAATGGACGCCTCTAATCTTTGCCGCATATGCTAGCAGGTACGGCGCGCCTCGACCCACCGCCAGGTGGTAAAAGATGAAAGGCGTGTGCTACTACACCACGTGCCTTAATACGTACGTGTCTAGTCGTATCCTCCCGTGGTTTTATCAGATGAAATCAATTTAATTTTTTAATTTAATTTAATTGCAATGGAGCACAGGCTCCGGTGGCAATTTCCCTACACACCCATCTTCCCCCTATCCTGCACCTACCTACATTTGCCCTCTACAAATTTTATCTTTAAATTCTTTCAAAGTTTTCGGTAAATTATTCATCATTTCTCTTGGTAACTCATTCGAATCCCTGACACCTTTACCTAAAAAAGAGAATCTTCCCGCACCCTTGTGCCTGAAATCGAGTGCCAGCTTGTGGTCATGGTCATCTTTTCCCTTCCATGCACTACTTTTCATACCTATTGCAATATCTTTCCATGCCTCATCGCCAGTATGTGCCCTGTACACTCCCATGACCCTCCTCATCCTCCTCCTGTCTTGCAATGAATCCCATTCCACCTCCTTTATCATATCCGTCACTGATTGCATTCTGCTATAATTTCCAGAAACAAATCTAGCAGCCCTTTTTTGCACCCTCTCCAACTCCTGTAATTGATACGTAAAATGAGGGTCCCATACTACACTACCTTATTCGAGCAATGGTCTGACCAAAGTTTTGTAACCCTATTCCTTGACTTCTCTCGTACATCCCCTCATCACTCTCTCCAACAAGTGCAGAACTTTGAAACCTTTTCCTACCTCCTGTCCTATGTGTCCTGCCCAGTTAAGTTTGTTATCAAAAGTAATTCCAAGATATTTGCATTTCAAGTCTCCAGCAAGCAATTCTTTCCCCACCTTATATTCATAATTAACCTTTTGTTTTTTATTTGTGTATCTAATAAGCTGACTCTTCTTTGCATTTATCTTCATTCCATGTTTACCAACCCAATTAGATATCCTGTCCAGATCACCTTGCAACTGTTTACAATCCTCTATCTTTTTGATTCTTTTACACAGCATTATGTCATCTGCAAACAATCTAATTTCAGATAGTAAAGAATCAACACAATTATTCATTATAATAATGAATAGCAATGGTCCCAATACGTTACCCTGTGGCACACCCATTTTTACTTCCACTTCTTTTGATACTACATTTCCAACCCTAACTTTCTTCTTTCTACCTTTTAAAAATTCTTCTACCCAGCAAATGACTTTCTTATCCACTCCAATGGTTTTTACCTTATTTACTACCATTTTATGGCTTACTCTGTCAAACGCCTTAGACAGATCTAGTGCTACACTATAAATTTTGCCTCCCTTGTCCATTTCATCTGAAATATCATGCATATATCCCACCAACTGAGATTCGCATGAATATCCTTGCCTGAAACCATGTTGCCTGCTTGAAAACCACTTACGTTCCTCACATATATTTCTGATGTGGTTTCATATCAATCTTTCCATTAATTTACCTACCACTGATGTCAAACTAATTGGCCTGTAATTCTCAACTCTATTTCTCACCCGTCCCTTATGTACCGGTACTACTATTTCACTTTTCCAGTCCTGTGGTAAGCAGCAAGTGTCTAGACTCAATTTAAATAATATTTCAAGGTACAATGTCACATCCGGCTATCTTTAAGATATCTGTAGTAATATTATCTTCACCAGCCCCTTTATTTTTTTTCAGCTTTCTTATTTCCTTCATGATTTCCTCAGGATGGATATCAAATTTTTTACTATCGTCATTTCTAATTGTGTTTTTAAGCTCGTTCTCCGAATTAGACTCTCCTGTTTCTGATTCATTGTCCCTAATGCTTTCACTGAACCAGTTACTTAAAATCAATGCCCGACAATGGGTGATACATCAACAACAACAGCTTCTACAGCAGGTAAGTTGTACAAACCTCCCCGGAATATACAGGTTATCATTCCAATCATATACCAGGGCCATTACAAAATACTACAATGTACTGGGATTCATTTGACAGGGTGTATGGAAGCAACCTTTACTATATCCTGTTATCTCCGAACTTGCTGTTCCAGATCATAATCTCCTTGCCACGCTCATCACCTCAAAACCCCCTCCTGTTCCTACCTCTTCGAGTTTATCACAATCAACTTTCCCCCTCCCATGCAGGATAAGGCAACGGATTGGGGTAGAGCAGGCTGACCTTGAGCCGTTGCTGTTGACCGGAAGGACTATAGCAGTCTATTATGGGCTGTTTGCAGTGATGTTGGTGTACCGCAAGATGATGGCCCAGATGAACGAAGATCCAGCCTACTACGTGCCCAAGTACCTGGGCATGGTGGTCCCCGGAGGCGAAGAGAAGGCCCGCATCTACGGGCAGCGTATCTGGGACTACTACATGGGCGACGAGCCACTGAGCAAGCAGACCATAGGACGACTAATTGACGTGAGTATATCAATATGTATCAACGCACTGAGTAACTAACAGTTCAAACTAGGAATGTAACGGATATCCGCATCCGCAAGATCAGAACTTTCGCGTCAAATCTTATCTCCGCATACTCAATTTTTAATGCGGATGTATAGCTGATGTTTTGTTTTAATTCAATATATATCATTCTTTTCTATTTATATGCGATTCTGCCCATCGTCAACTAGCTAGCAACAACCTGTTAGTTTTTTTTCATTACGATCTTGCAATTAAAGTAAAGTGTTATAACTTGAGCGACGAATTTACAAATTTGAGTTTGCTTGCAAAATAAAATGGCCTATTCACGGTCCAATTTGTAGGACATCCGCGTCGAGCTACCCTAGGATGTGCTCACCTATTCACGCTCCAAAAATGTTCCAAGCAATCCTTTCCACTCGTACTTTCTCGCTGCACACCAGTGTGTTTATGGCATACTCGCAAGATGTTTCCTCCAATCAGGATCCAACGCCATAGTTTTGTTGGACGGTAAGGACCCGTGTTGTTGGTTATCTGGGAGTCCAACAACATCCAAGACGTCCCACATGTAGTCCACGGCCCGTCAAGAGTCCTTTATCGGAAAATCGGATCATCGTAGGTCCTACATGTTGTACTGTGAATGGGCCACTATAGCGATGGAAAGGCGGGTGGCGGGCACGGATAATTGCGGTGGCGTGGCCTTGTGCTTGACGCTTGAATTAGTTGAGCTGCGAACTCCGCAAAGATTGTTTTTTTAGACGCGTGTTAATTTAATTCACTTGTGAAATCATCCCACTTTTATGTTGTTGAAAAATTAGACAAAAAATAAAACAATAACGCAGTATTATACGAAAATAGACTTTACTTAGGAAAAAACGTAGAATTTGGCATAAAAATATACTTTTATATTTATTTCGGATAAAATATTAAAATCTAAATAATTATAAATTTATTTTGCCACCTCCACATCCGCTTCCGCAAAACATCAACATCCGTGGATGTCAAGCACTGAACATCCGTATCCGCATCCCCAAATATGACATCCGTTACAACCCTAAGTTCAAACTCCAAACACAGCTATATGTTCATTGAGTCTGTATACTCTTAATTATTGATATTTTGGATATTCGTGTATGAGAGTCTATTGAGCTAAAATTTCTTTGCCATTATTTGATTTTACACCATGTTAGTCTTCTTCTTTTTCTTGGCCACTTTTTACCAACATTAGTAGTAGGCTCCCTTTGATGATTCTTACTCATCATTGATATGGTGGAAATTGGAGTTTTGATTTTACATCCGCAAGCCCTTGCCGACGCCAAGGATTTTATATCTACTGCCAGTTAGTAGTAAGTAGTGATGTGCCAGATATCCGTATCCGCGGATATCCCAGGGAGAAAAAAGATCTGTATCCGTTACTTTTTTTAGCGGATCTTTGTAAAGAATTTCATTAAACACGTATATGAAATTTTAAAGATAGATTGCAATGAAATACTATTAACTTCAGTTAATTATTTTATATTTCTTAAAATCTCATATATGGCACATTCATATTACAAAAATTAATTATTTAAACATTTATTTTACTATGTTACCAAAGGTAACTGGTAATTTACCACTCAAGTGAGTTTTAAGGTAATATTTTAACTATCTTTATAGTGAGATCAGACCTCTAATATTTGTGATTTGCTAACTGAAATTATTAATAAGGTACCGCTAAAGTGTTTACATCAGATAAAATAATTACTTTTACAGAAACGTTTTTTAAAAAAAATTATATTTAAAATTCTTGTAAATTTTATTTGTAATGGTAAGGATAGTAATGAAATACCTGACCAAAAACCAGACCAGGTATCTAATGTGATGAAAACTTTCTTGAAATTTTTCAACACGTTCTTTATTTTCGATCGTAAAGTTCGCTGCAAATAAGTTCCGCAAAATATTTACGTCGGAACCCAAAATCTTCTAAGTGTTGAAAAGGTAAAACAGTAAAGCTATCATTTCTACAATTAAATAGTTAACTTTTATTTTGTATAAATCCACATTTTGACTTTATCTACTGTATGTATTCGTTAAAAAATGTTTTCCTAAATTCTCTTTTTACCGTTTTTAAAGACGTTCCCTGCTTAAAGTTTTCGCCGGCGGTCTTCTTAGCGGGGTCTTCTTTTAAAAATAACTCATATTCTTGTGGGTGTTTCGTTTAACGAAGCCTTTATGCCAATACATTCCTTCACAAATTTTTTATTTAGCAGATTCGTCATATATTATCGTAAAATGTTTCCATATTACACTACTATACTTTTTTATAGATATTGTTTTTATTTTAATTTAACTTACAACTTGCCTAAAAACACAAACGTATATAATCCACACCATCCTATGACATCTTAAAATATGAATATAAACACGCACACTGCAAGGTCAAAACATGTCGCGTAAGCTTGACGTTCGTCGATAATAGATCATAGGTGACGACTTTTTCACTATGGGTCCAAGTTGAAAAAGTTAAGATCCGTATCCGTATTCCCGGATCTAGACACTAATGATCCGTATCTGTATCCGCGGATACACATTTTTAACGATCCGGCACATCACTAGTAGTATCTACATCTACATTTATACTCTGCAAATCACAAACATTGTGGGTGGCAGAGGGTGCTAAGCACCAATCCTAAACCCGCCCATTCCAATCCCGAATAGTGCGAGGTAAGAAGGAATCCATATAAGTATCAGTACGGCATCTTATTTCTCTAATCTTATCCCTTCGGTCATTGCGACCTAAATAGGTTGGCGGAAGAAGTATTTCATTGCATTCGAAATTTAAATTTTTTCGCATATTCTCCAATAAATTCGAACGCAAGCTACGTCGTCTGTCTTCCAAACTATTCCAGCCCAATCTATGTATCAATTCTGTGACGCTTTCATAAGGGCTGTAACAACAAGTCACGAATCTAGCGGCTCTCCTCTGCACCCTCTCAACTGAGTCAATCAGAACCTTCCGATACGGATCCCAAACCCCACAACAGTAATCCAGATGCGGACGCACTAGTGTTTTATACGCTATCTCCTTTGTTTGAGCATTACAATTCCTCAAAATACGACCTATGAATCGTAATTTAGAATTTGCCTTGCCTACGACGGAAGTTATGTGCATGTCCCATTTCATGTTGCTTTGTACTATCACCCCCAGATACTTCACGGAATCAACCGTGTCAACAGCTGAATTGTTTATTTTGTAACCGTGACAAACTGATTCTTCTTGTTACTTATCCGCATTGCCTTGCACTTTTTGCAATTAAGTGTAAGCTGCCATTTACGGCACCAATCGAAAATAGCATCCAAATCACGCTGAATTTCTAAGCAATCGTCGGAGCACCTTATTTCCCTATAGATAACCGCATCGTCGGCAAACAATCGCAACCAGCATTTGACGTTGTCACCTAGATCGTTTATAAATATTAAGAAAAGAAGTGGACCTATTACACTTCCTTGAGGAACGCCCGAAGTAACATTTATCTTAGAAGAGGCTTCCCCGTCAACAACGACATACTGTGATCGACCAGTTAGAAAAACACGTATCCACTTGCAAATCTGAGCCGAAATACCGTAAGCTCGAATCTTCGCTAAGAGTCGGTTGTGTGGCACAGATGGACTTTTATGATAGAAATGCAATCATTTTACGCGTATGGCATTGTTGGCCAGGTGATCCCGAGGAATTGTTCGGCCGCCGCGTGACAGACTTTCGATTAGCCGCGCATGTGCCTCTATCATGGCTGCCTTACCCCGATAATCCTACCAGGGAGAAAGGACCTTCAGTTTTACGTGGAATCCGAATCACGGAGCGACTTAGCGTGCTTCATATGAACAAAGCAAAGCTCTGCCAGAGATGAAGGTCAGTTTTAAGGCTCGTAAGAATTCCAGCTGAGACCGGGAGTCGAACCGGAGACCTTCTGTTCCCCAGTCACGCACCTTAACCAACTGAGCTACCAGACCACCCGGTGTTCATAAAACGTGTGAAGATAATACACTAATGTGTAATAACCCTCATAATAATTCAAACATTGTGGCTGTCTCAGCTGGCAAACAGGCTGGAAGCGAGTCATGATCCTCTGTCTCGTTTAAATAGTTAATATTTTATCATTGTTGGTTGATGAATAAGATTTCCTACTGCTTCGGAGTACCATAAACTGTAATTTATCAACTGGTTGCACTCTGGGTAAAGATTATGGCCTACTAAATTAATTTCTTAATTATTCTGTTTTACGCAATAGGTTTCTCCAAAATCCGTCTTCTAGGTCACAAATTTCACGAACAGTTTCCTAATGTCATATTTTTTTCGGACATTATGGTTTCCTTTAGTGTACACTATGCTGTGAGGCGAGCTGTTTCAATGACTAATAAGACCTTTATTCTTGTTTGCAGATGACAAGTGATTACTTCACATTCTACGGGATAAACAAAGCTGTTGAACTACACACTGAACTTTCAGCTGTACCAATGTTTGCGTATCACTTCGCTTGGAGGAAGAATAAGAGTCCAATTGTCCTAGGTAGGCTCAATATTTTTGTTTGCATTCTATAATACTCTTAAGCGCACGCTTTCCTTGTTAATGGTTATCGTATCTTGCATTTCATCAGCACCATTGCTATGTGAGATGGAATTTTATACCATGTGTTAAGGTATAATACTAACCACAAGTAGCTATAAATCAGCTGCCCGTTCCTTTCTGCTTAGACTCATAGGATACATGCGTCATGCTGATTTAAATGTAGCCGAATAAATTGATCAGGACTATATGAACAGTGTGTAGCTTAATAAATATAAAGCACATCTTTTCGAAACCTGGGTGGAGACTTTTTAGAATCTTGACTTGAGACTTTCTTTCAGAATATATTTCTAGAATTTTGTTTTTTTACTACCATTGACGTGGAATATGATATTAGACAGATTTTTGCGTGTATTATAAAGAGGACATTTAGGATAGAAAGAAAGATGCATCAACTACGGAATCGGGATAATGTGTCACTTGAAAGTGATCCACTTTTCGTTGGCATGTTGAAACAAGTAAGCGGAATGTAGATCTAACGAGCTTGTATTCCAAGTGGTGCACAGTTTACAACATATTTTTTTAATTAAAAAAACTCTCTTTTTGAGCTATATATAACTCTGTTGGCTAATTTTGACATTACAAGGGCTATATAAAATTGTAGCAGTTGAAATCGATCAGCTAACAAATACCTGATACTCTGATATAAGGGTCATGCTTGTTGTAAAGAGGACATCCTTGCCATCACAACAAAAAACTTATTAACACAGAAATCGTGTGGCTTGTTACTGGTGAAATCGTCCATAGAGAACAGCTGGTCAAAACATCTCATTCTGGATGAAAAAAATGGGGAATTCTATGACTCATCACCAGTAATGACCATTGACAGAAAATCTGTATCAATTTCAAGCTGTTGTTTCAAAGCACTACACGTTTCAATTCGACGATATTTTTTTGATTGTCAGTCAGAGCCCGACGAACAAACTTGGCAGCAACCCTTTTCACTACCAAATCTTCCATTAAAATTCGCTGAACCGAGCTCCAAGATAACCCACTAACCTCTGACAGTTGATCAATTGTCTGTCGACGGTCTAAGAGCACGAGCTTTTCGCCATTTTCATCGATTCGGACAGTTTATGGACGTCCAGAACGAGGTTTGTCATCAATCGACATGTCGCCATTTTTAAACCGAGCGAAACACTCGTGCACTTGAGTTTTTCCCATATCGTCATTTTTGTAGGCTGTTTTAAACATTAAAACAGTTTCAGCAGTATTTTTAATGAGTGGAAAACAAAATTTTACAGCTGCACTTAAACTTGCCGTCATCAAAAACGAAACACTAATAAAACGGCACTAGCAAAAACAATCGCTGCAGATTAACAGAATAAGCCAGGTCGACAACACAGGCGGCACTGAAGTGACAATGCGTTTCGCTATAAACGCCTAGTGGCAGAAACGCGTACTACACAGGCTCCGCCCACGGCAATGCTATTCCGTTTAGTTGTGGATGATGAGACGCCGCCTGTCTCACGGCAACCCTCGCAAGTGGAAACTCTCCATTGCTGTCTTCCTAGATGACTACAAGTTCGTCTGGGTAATACCCACCTACGACTTTTCGACTTTTGAGAAAGTCATGACGGCACCTGAGCACAGCCACCACGCCGAGAAGATTCTCCCGCCTGAGGTAACCGTGTGGCCGGAAGCACTGGTATTTCCAACCATGCTTTCGGGCATTTACGTCTTCGAGAAATACACTTTTCTTCTGAGGAAAAGTTTTAAAATCTTCGGCTTCGACCCAGAGGGTAACACCACCTACACCAAGAAACCTGCTCCAAGCAGGCCGTCGCCACCGGCAACACCCAAGCTTCAAGATTCAAGCCCGACAACATCCAAGCCTCAAGCTGTCACGCCACCCTCACCTGAAATCAACAAGACACGTGAAGCGATGGCGGTTGACAACAATCATCTCGAAGCACAAGAAACCACCGAGATCCAACAGGATGAAAAGGGGCCCGTCCTACCGCTTACCGAATACTACGAAGGGGACTTCACAGAACTGCTGACCGCTTTCTCCAGGGAAACAGAAGACCACCTTCTCTGCTTCCCAGTCGAGGAGGGGCTGCGCTTCCTACCGCAGCGCCCAACGCAACTCCGTCGTCTCACGGAATTCCTGAACGGGCGCGGCGTTCGCCACGCACCACAGTTCCCTCGGCGGCCAAGGAGACTGGTCGTCCGCGGGCTTCCGGCTGATGTGCCTGAGGAGACGGTGACCGCTGAGCTCAATAGCGGTGGTATCGTCGCCTTGGACGTGCATCAGATGCGTCGCCCGGGCACTGAAGATCGTCTCCCGCTCTACACGTTCCGGCCAACGGAGCGTGTACCGCGGGCAAAGAAGACGACGACTCTCCTCGGACATAAGGTCCAACTGGAAGTAAAGAAGAGACGACCGCTCGCCCTGGCTCAGTGCTACCGCTGTCAGGGCCATGGACACCTGGCCCGCGACTGGACAGGACAGGAGCGCTGCGTGAGATGCGCGGGGACTCACAATGTTGCAAATTTCAACATTTCAAGAGAACCTACATGCTGCAACTGTAGCGGCAACCACCCAGCCTGCTACAGTGGGTGTCCAATGAAGAAAAACCTACGTGTTGACAAGACGACGACCACTCAACGCAAGCCACTGATCGATCCTCAACTCCGGCACCAACCTAGACCTTTGCGACAACAGCCCATTCTGCGGCAGCAGCATCACCAACGTGCCACACTGAACACCGGCAGTAGATGCCAGCTAGACTCCATGATGACGCTACTGCAGCAACAGCACCTGCTAATGACTCAAGTCATAGCAAATTATGCAACCTACCAGGAAGTGACACATCCAGCAATGCCACAGCCACAGAGAAGACAGCATTAGAAGATCTGGAAGGAGATGCAATCAATTGCAAGAACTTCCTCACACTCTGGGACAGCAGACAACCCAGAACATTGCGTCCTGGCGAAACTTTCGGGCCGCGGGTTAGCCATGCCTAACCTAGATGGTCATGATAAACAAAATGAAAAACATGTAGCCGGATTCGAACTTTGCCGCATATCTAGGACTGATATGGCGGAACCTAAACGTATTGATATGGTGAAAAAAATAAAAAATATTTTTCGATTCCAACTCAGTCCAGAATTCAAGCTGCATACGCTACTGCACCACCATTGCAGTTATTTATAGATATTTTTCAAGTTGAAAGAAATTTTATGCGAGAGAAACACAAATTTATAATCCTAGAAGTCACTACCGTGTGCTTTATGGCTGGTAGCTATTGCGGGAAAAAATAAAATAAAATGAAATAAAATAAAATGAAAATAAAATAATATAAGTCTGACCAGCAAATCGCTGTCAGAGTTACAATACAACAATAAGTATTCTGTAACTCCGATACTGAAGCGAATATGAAGGTCAATATTATTCTCGGTGACGAATAGACGTTTAGTTTTATCCCGATTCCATCCATTCAGACTTCAGTTTTTCATGTGGTTTCCCGAAATTATTCCAGGCGAATAACCGGACTTCTTTGTTTTTGTTTTGAAAAAGCTATGGTTAAATTCATTTTCACTGCTCGTCCCCATCCTCTACCGACTATAATTACCTCGTCATCGACAAGTAGCTAGCTCCTAGTAAGAAAGTGCAATTAATTCTACCTTTGTGAGGATCCCTTACAAAGAAAATAAAAGAGTATTTTTTTTAAAATAAGCAGTAAGAAGTAAGTTTTAAATGGAATTCATTATACGTTTTGCGAAATTGTGTCATATGGGGCACAAAAATCAAGCAGAAAAAATATCAGTTAAAATAATTATTGTGGGTCTTAGTTAAAAGCATTTTCGCTACATATTTGTTATCTGTTCATAACATTCTCCATCGAATGATGCATCTGATTTTTTATCAAAAAAATTTTTCTGCTGGTGTTTCAAATTTATAAAGAGCACTAATTTAATTATTTGGGAAACTTTAGAAATTTCACCATGATTTTCCTGTAAACTTTTGCAGCATATATATCATTGCAAATTATTAAAGAATTCTCGTTTCAGAAGTTCCGCTTTTCGCCAAATTCTTTCACAAATCGCGGAATAAAAATGAAAATCCAACCATTTTGAGACTCATTGGCCTGAAGATTATCGAGAGGAAATATTTTCTTCAGCTTCCCACTGAACCAACTATAATTATATTTATCGCCTTATGTTTTATTTTTTAAAATTTTTGTTTAGCCGTGTATTGGTCTGTAGAAACTAAAGTTGTGCGCAATTACAAATTTCTAAATTAAAGGTTACAGAATTGACAATGGTATGACAGAAAAACAAATCAATAAGGGTTCCATTTTCAATTAGCAGGCGTCCAAGTCTATGAAATGTTCCTCTGCTCAATTAGACTAGAAGAGGTGTACCATGTAGATGCCTTATGATTAACTGCCGTCCAATCGCCTCCATATAAGGACACGTGCAATGAGAGTTGTATGTATTCCAGAGAACGGAAGGTATCTGGTATAAATTTGAATTTCATTTCTGTATGACAACTGTCTACAAAGAGTATCATATCTTCTTATATAATATTACAGATTTATCACAAGATTTTAAAGGTTTCTTAAATTAATTAAGAATAATCGTAAATCCTGTACTCTTTCCCAAATGAATGCATTTGGTAATGTGGTTGTGTAGAAGGTTGAAATCCAAACATCTCGTTCGTCAGGGTGACTTGGAACATTAAAATGGTAAGGTTGAACTCGTCCACAAAAACAGCATGGTGCAACATTTATACTAATATCTACTTTTACTCAAAAGTATTGAGTGGCGTATTAATATGTTTGGTGCTTTCAGATTTGAACTGTAAACTTTGCCCAATCAATTTTGACGCAAATTTTTGTTTGTTTCAGGAGTACCTCCAGGACGCGATATTCAGCTCATGTTTCCTGACACAATTGCTGGAACAAAGTTGAATTTTACAGAAACAGAGTACGAATACGTTGACAAACTGATTTCAGTAGTAAGAAACTTTGCGAAAGATGGGTAAGTGGATGCTGTTCTATAGAAAGTTTTCTTTGCTTTATTGCATAACCTGTTATCTTACTCAGAAAAAAAGTATGTTTTTAGTGTGGGAATGGATCACACTTTTGATCTGTGTGTCAGAGAACCGCAGAACGTGCTGCAAATAACAGAGTTATATTTTTCAGATTAAAAGCTTATTAATTAACAAACATTATTAGCAATAATCAGTTTTCATGTGGCTTCCATTTTGCGCTGATTATATTAAACGTGCTGATCTCTTTAATTTTAATTATCGATATGATTAGGCTCAGAATAAAATAAAAACACGATTAAACTAATTTTGCTTTTCGAATTGTAACTGCCAATGCCTACGCATTCGCTACTGAATTTCATCGAACTTCAGCAGATTTTTGTTTTCCCTAAGCACGAGTGTTTAGTCATTTTAAAATATTGCAGTTCCGCATACAAATGATAGTGTTTTGAAAAGGAAATTATCTTATTTGAATAGACTGCCAAATAATATGATTGTATTGCGATTTGAATATTATAAGAACCGTTTGCTTATGAAGTTTTGTCCATAGCAAGGAATGAAAACTTGAAAGTGTCGTTCAGTTAGTCTTAAATGGCCCTTCCATTTTCCCTGCACACAGGTACGTCAGTGAGCAAAATGTAGCATGTGCATTGCTGTGCATAGTGAACACTCGTTGAAGTTTCATTCGCACAAAAATAACGGATCTGACTGAAATTTTTTTTGTTGAACTTAACATCCTTCCCTTACTGTTTTCTTTTGTTTTGACTGTTACCTGAGCTGGTTTTGAATCCTAAGACGGAACTCGTTTTAAGTCACAGCGATACATGATACCTAAGCTTCACTCTGTGTCTAAACAGGCATTATTGAAATGGTTGAAATACTGGCTAAACCAAGGCTGCCCAACCGATTTTAGAGATGGGCCAAAATTTCGATTCTAAGTTAGCTTGTGGGCGACACAATACTTACGTAAAGTTGCGGTAGATATTTAAATATAACAAAGTTTAATTACAATCAAAAAGTGAAAGCCATCAATGAGATCTTTTCAGATTATAATCAAAGATTAAAATACATCAATGAGACCTTAACAGAGGTTCGAGCTAGTATATTCTAGACCGCTGCTGTTGGCTTGGGTTGGGCAGCCTTGGGTGCTGTGAAAACTATGTGCAATTCGAAGAAGACATATTTGAATAGGGTTAGTACTAAAGTTTCAGATTCCAAGATGAATATCTGTCTGGTCTCTCAAGAACAGAGGTCCGATAGTTCTTGAAGGCGGCTTCTGTAATTTAACCTTTATAGATTCGAATGTTTTCAGGAATGAATGTAAACAGACAATTAAAAAATGAGTAAACGTGGAGTAATGAAATTAAATCTTTGTTTTAACAAACTTTATGTATTAGGCAATAGATAGTACTTGATATTTTCAGGTAGGACTAAATTTAAACAGGTAGAATGAGCCTTAAACGGTACATTTATAGAACGAAATTGCCTAGTTCATTCTGTCCTGTGATTCATCCAACTAAGGCTGATGTACAATCCTTACTAAATACGTTGCGGTAAAGTCAGGGCCCTGTGAAATAGTACATCACTTGCACGAATGTCATTTTATACATACATTAATAACGGCAGTGATCCATTGAAATGAAGCTGTTATGTACATTCCCATTTATATAATCTTGCAATCGCATTTGCGGAATCAGATAAATTACTAACTGCCCATTGCAGTAAGAGTCACTACTTCAAGAGCAATGACAGGGCATAATCCGCTTGTACCGCATCGGCTTCCTGCAGTGCTATAAGTGGCAAATACGCGAACATAGCACTCTGAACGCCGCGAATCTGGCACAGCATAACGGACTTCGGAGTTGCGGACGAACCCGACAAGACCACCTATATTTATTTCTCAACGCTGCAGTGAAAGGCTAGAAGCTTTGTCTTTCTTTTGACACCTCACTCTTAATTCTTCGCTTATAAATTAAAACATATCCCATGCCCAGTTACCGGGAAGTTGTGATTCCTGTAAAGCAACTCCTCGCTTTCCCGTTGTCTCCGCCATTATGGTTAGTGTTCTGGGATGTTTTGTGTACGGTATGATGCGTGTATATGTTAAGCGTATAGTTTTTTTTTTTGAAGATCTACATGACGACAAAATAAGGAAAAGGTTGGAAACGTCTCAGTTGGATGTACCCCTCACTATCAATAGCTCTCACTCCATACGCACGAACAATATTGGAGTTCGGTACACGTTGAGTTATTAGGAGTTGGCCGCCACAACATTTCCTACACTGATGGCTGGTGCACCATGTCAAAAATGTACCACAAGTGCTCGAACCGGAGTTACTGTGCCTTAGCGACCACGACAAGGGGGTACGTTTCGTCACTAGCATATGCTCATAATCCAGCGGATTACTATCGTATTATTTTCCTCGCAGTAGCTTTGTATATTCTCTTACTTACGACACAGTTGTTTAATTCACTACTTCGTTTGAATAATATCTAACGGTATAGTAAATGCTGTATTTTGATTCTACGTCTTATAAATTGAATTACATATTGAGAAACCATCCTTTCCCTATCTGGAAAACTTAAATGTAGTTTCCAGTGGACCATCATTAGTGGATTATAAAAAACAAAGATCTTTGGCAGATTTATTGACGCAGTAGTAAGCGATTCATCACTGTGGTTTAATCTTGTCTTTCCGTTGCGCAGAACAGTCTTGATTTTTTTTTTTTCTTCTCAGATCTTTATTTTTTACTATTTTAAATTTTACATTTTACATTTTACCATTTTACATATTTTACAGTGAAAAACTGTCAAATTAATCTCTACAGATACTTTCTTACTGCCAAAGAGTCTATTACAATCAGAGATCTTCACTCAGCTTGCATCCATTATAACCGCGCCAAAACTCAACAAAGGAAGAACGGAACTGCGAATTCAGCCAATGGCTTTTACCATCTTATAATGAGGTTTTAGTAGAAGTTTGCTTCAAAGCCGCGATTTCCGAAACAGTTTTGCATTTTACTTGGTCGCCGTCATATTTCATCAAACAGTTCATGGTGCTCCATATTTGTAGTGCTGTAATGTTAAATGAGAGCATACAAATATGGGCCATAATATTTATCAATGTAGTTTCCAGTTTTCAATCTCCATCTGTCGATTCTGAGGGTATTTTTAAATTTTTCGAGTGTGTGATTCTGCTCCATTGTTATGTAAGTTACAAAATGTGTAATCATCCAGACAACAGCTTGTGTTTTGACGGTTGGGAACAGTTTGAAATCACATCTGAGAAGTCTTGTGTCCGTTAAGGTATGTAAATCCCCACTGGATATTTTATTTAATTTTGCACGCACCCATTTCCATATGGATCTTGAGACAGTGCAGGATGTGAAGATATGGTCTCTAACATCAGTCTGATTACAAATATTACACGGTCATTTTCTGTGATTCCCAGTTCGTAGAGTTTCCTTTTATAAGGATATAAATCATTGACCAGTTTGTATATGTTTGCTTTTTGATCAGTGGATAGAACAGGTAGGCTAATATTTTTCCAAACAGTTTTCCAGTGTAGGTTAATTTTTGCTTCAATTGCCGGTTTCTTTTGAACCTTAAGTGAAAGCGCCTGATATATTATTTTTGTCGTTACTTTCGTGGTTTCTTCAGTTTTTTTGGAAATTTCTTTGAGGGTGTTATGGATTTTCTTAAAGAGCGGTGACTGTTGATAAGTACTGTTGTTGGTGTTCCATGCAGTTGTAAATGCATATTTTAGAATATGATATTTGCTATTTAAAGTTTTTATTCTTCTGCTAATAAAAAGTGCATTTGACTTTAGAAGAACTGATTGCAGGCCAAGTCCACCCTCTGATCTTGGCAAGTACAACTGTTCCCGAGCTACCCTCCACTTAGATCTGTTCCAAATGAATTCTCCGACATACATTCGTATCATAGCCATGTGCTTGTTTGGTAATGGCAGTACCTGTGCCACATACCAAACCCGTGCCAAAACGAATATATTAGTGATTTGAATTTTTTGTATTAAATTTAGTTTTCGTTCTTTAAAGGCCAGTAATGTTCCAATGGTTGCAGGTACCCCGCTTCGGAGGAGATCCCCGACATTGGTAACCTGGAGTGGCCGGAGGCGGAGTTCGGCAATTTCTCTTATGTGCTGATGGACGACGAATGGAGCATCCAGGAGGGCGGCCTGTACAAAGAACGGATGCAGCTCTGGGAGGAAATCATCGGCGAGATCAAGGCAGAGGAGTACGCGGCAGAGAAAGAGCTCAAAGACATTCAGGAGAAGGAGTTTGCAGAGGAGGAGGCACTCAGGGCCCAACAGCAGCAGGAAGAGGAAGCCACCACCGACAAGAGTAATCGCTTCGTAAAGATAGAGCTCTGATCACAATAAAGTATTTTCTCAATTAGCTTTTTTATTATTACCTGCACCCACCAACTAATAACGCTCCTAAAATCAGCAACAACACAAGAAAACGCATTTTTTTGTTTTAAAAAAGTCGAATCAATCATCCACTTATTTATCTAGATCTATAATTTACTACAAATAGCTTCTGCTAATCGAGGCAGCAGTTTTGACATTGAGGTACGAGTAAAAAGATTGAAGTTTAAGAACGAAGGGTCCCACCCATTCGGTAGGACGCCGGTTCGAATCCCCGTCCGGGCATCCAGATTCGGGTTTTCCATGGCTTCCCCAAATCACTCCAGGCGAATGCTGGGATGCTTCCTTCAAAAGGCCATGGCCAAATTCCTTCCCTTTCCTTGTCCCAATCCCACCTTTAATGACCACGACGTCGACGAGGTGTGACGCCATAAGTAAAAAAAAAAAATGTAAAAAATAAAAAAGAAGGGTTCGCTAACTACAGTTTTCATAACTTAGATGTTTGCCGCCATGAATCCTTTAGTGACTAACATGAGAGTCTATTTTCATTTTTCCTTTTAGTCATACGGTTCAGGTCCTCAGCCACAAATAAAGTCGAAAGATTACTAAGTCATTGACAGACAAACGTATTAATGTCTATCGCAAAACGATGAAGATACAACTGGACTGCATTAAAGTGAACAATGATTAAAAAAATCTTCAGTCATGCGATTTGTTACTAACGGTTGTGGTCAGACTGCATTGAGCACTAACTCACAAATTTGACTTGTTTGTTACAATAATTTTAGGAAAATCTGTGTAACATTATAAACGCGGCACTGCCATGATTTTACTGTATCTATTGAAGAGGAATACGCACAATTTATGAACGTCGTATCAACAAACGTCAGTTAAAAATTGTTGCTATTTAATGGCTTATTGCCAGCACCACGCAAATAAATTTTACGTTCGCGTCCATACATTGTACTAAGAACCCTCACAATCAATCTTTGCTTTCGTTGGGATCAGTGGCGTAACTATACCGTTGAGGCCTATAGCAAATGCATCGGCATTCTGTCACTGCCAGGTCTAGGGGAAAAGAGGGGGGGGGGGACTATAGGTCGCCTTCTTTTTTAGCTCCACTAATGCCCCTTGCGGACAATGGGCGGAAGATGTTTCAAGGGGCCCCCTCCAACTGGGGGCCCATGGAATTTTACCCGTTCTGCCACCCTATTGTTACACCGATCGTTGGAGTTATATCGTGTACTTCGTAAAATACTTCTAAACCATTATTAATTCACATTGGTAAGATTATATACAGTTAATTCTTTATTTTTTACCCGATTTTCATATTCCATGGGTGTACCACCAGATTGTGTCGTGAAAACATGACTTTTAAACGTCTAGCTCAGTCGTCTTCTTCGGTGCGATCGCATCTATACTGGCGGACCGACTGACAGATAACCGTGTCTGTTTTCTTGTTCTTGTTTTTACAACACAACCCGGCGGTACACCCATGAAGACTTCATTGTAATTATACGTCGGGAAAATTTCCGTTGTTACATTCTACTTGTTATTCGTCAGTGGGTATGGTTCCAACATCATGGACCTCTCCTCACTTTGGACTGGGGGTTCGTGAACACCTGGATCAGACATTCCCTGAAAGATGGACAAGCAGAAGAGGTCCTGTTGCGTGGCCAGCAGATTCATCTGATCTCACTCCACTTGACTTCTCGTGGGGTCATGCGCAAAGCCTTGTGTACGAGACGCCTGTCGAGAGTGAAGAGGATCTCCTGGCAAGAATTATTGCTGCCTGCGGCACTGTTCAAATGAAACCGAAAAAGTTAGAAACGGTACGACAGAACTTTGTGCGACGATGCGATGCCTGCATTGACGCTGCGGGACGCCATTCTGAACAACTCTTGTAAATGTGGTAGCTTGTGAATCTTGTACTGGTAAACGTTAATTCATGTGGGTGCGTAGACTTCCGCGGTCGTTGTCGATGTTATCTTGGTGAACGGGTTGAACCGCGTTAATTTATCCAAACCTAACGTTTCGGCCATCATTTTTTGTGGCATCTTCAGAGGACTGTAGAGGCTGGAATCTCTGCCGGCTATATATAGCGAGCGCGCTAACCGTTCGGAGTGACGTCACTCAAGTTGCCGCTGCCAGCGTGGACAGTCCGATGGGGGCTTGCTTCCCGCGCTTTCCTAATCGAGCATGAGCATATTAGGTCAAGTTGTAGCCGCCGTCCGCGTTCATATTATCTAGCCTCTTTTTAATTTCTAGCGCTTCTCTGACACGCTTGGACCACCATCTGCAGATGCCCCGGCGTATCAGAGAAGCGACTGGAAATTAAAAAGAAGCCAGATAATATGAACGCGGACGGCGGGCTACAACTTGACCAAATATGGTCATCCGTGATTAGGAAAGCGCGGGACGCAAGCCCCCATCGGACCGGCCGCGCTGGCGGCGGCAACTTGAGTGACGTCACTCCGAACGGTTGGCGCGCTCGCTATATATAGCCGGCAGAGATTCCAGCCTCGACAGTCCTCTGAAGATGCCACAAACAATGATGGCCGAAACGTTAGATTTTCATAAATTGACGCGGTTCAACCTGGACAACCAAGATAAGAAAACGTAATTCATTATTACTCTATCGTAGACTTAGGATTTTCGGACTCTCTTACATCAAGTTACACGCGCCGTTGTAGTCCATCAACAGGCGAAATTATCTGAGGGTTTTAGAGAGTATGATCAGTAAGGTTCTGATCTTTAGAACAAGTCATTTTTTCCCTGCCTTCTTTTTGAGCTGTAATGCCGAATTAAACATTGATTGAACGTTTCTGATTGTATTTAAATGTATTTTATATAGGGCGTTCGCCGGAAAACGCTACCCTCCCAGTCTGTTGCCGTCGGCAACTTGCTCGGTCAGTCGTGCCAGCAGTTTCCGCCACACGCCACCGTGAATCACCGCACTGTTTAACACCTCCGCTGCCCCAACAGTGCAATGCAGTGACCCTTACATTGTTAAGAACGGTTTCTTTGCATTGTAGATAGTTTGTGACTTCAGTCTCTTATTAATCAGTGTTGTGAATAAACGTTTCTTTGCGGTTTGTCTGGTTTGGGGCTTCATACTCTTATTAATCTGTACCGTGTTTGAGTGTGAGTAAAATAATGGTACGTTACAGTTTGCAACAAAGAATATTTCTCTACGATACATATGTGAAGAAGAAGTCGTTTAAAAAGTGTCACAGTAAATTTCGTCGCGAATTTCCTGACGCTTTACTGCCAGCTAAATCAACAATTCTGCGTCTGGTTAAAAAAGTAAGAGAAACGGGTTCATTTTTTAACAAAAAGAGACTGTCGGTCAACCGTATTCTCACAGAGGAGAAAATTGACGATATCGCTTTTCGACTAGAACAGTCACCCAAAAAATCATTAAGTCAGTTAGGGCAGCGTGTGTCTCGAAATATGTTCAGAAGATGTGAAATGTGCATTACACAAGAGGGTCAACACTTCCAGCATCTTTTATAAGGTAAGCTAATGAATTATGTCACATTTAAATGCTTAGCACACAAGTTTATGAAGTTTATGAAGCGTAATTATTATGAAATAGTCCGCGGCCGACGGTCGAACAATGCCGGAAACTGAGCGCTCGCTCGCCGGGAGCAGTTTCTTCCTTGTAGCGCTAACAGTGGGTTGCGTTTCCCGGCGAACGCCCTGTATAACATGTAAATGCATATTTAGGCTTTTTTCCCATTTTTGGTCATATTACGATAATATTTATGGTCATATTTTTAAGGAAAATCTTGCAATTTTTTAATAGTACCGGGAATTCACTAGATGTAGATGAGAAGAAATCAAGATAATCATTACTCCTATTATACATTGGAGGAAAAACCAAACTGTTTGTCACTGAACTGGTCAGAATTCACCAGTCGAAAATTAAATTTATACATTATCGTCACTCTCTTAACGTTGATGTTCAGCTCGCCTTTTAATCACGACAATGCAGCAGTAGCATGTCTGTATCGATCCGCGTCAATCAATATCTCAATGAAATACTTTTGAAAATCGTCCTCAGTCAGTGTTAAATCTGCAGTGGATCAGTGAGTACCAACATGCCGAAAACAAAATTCTCTGAAAGTCGAAGTTACAGAGTTAGGTAAGGGAATTTGGAGAGGAGTATTTCAGTACAGATGAAAGAGTTCTTTTCTGTAAATTATATGAAATTAAAGTGACTTCAACTAAAATATTTAAAATTTAATTTCCCAATGCTGCCATGAGTACACGGAAGCAAATTATGGCGTCGACACGAAAGCAACACTAATAGATAAAATAAATTATGTGTAATTGAGCATGTTTTAGTGTATAGTAAATTTAAATGTTTGGTCATATTTTGTAATATTTAGCAGTGTTTAAGGTCAAATTGGCCTCCATATATATCTTTTTTTTTGGTCCTAAAGATCCGAACTCTAATGATCAAGGTTCGGAAGTTGGAGCACTTATTTGATCGCAGCGCGAGGCTAAGCCAGAATTTCAGTAAGTGTTCCATTATAACTCTCGACTTGGTCGTTTCCGGAGCAGGGTCGCTTGCCTCAAATCGACAACATTTACCATTCTCCATCATATCTAAAAATTTGTAACATCATCACATAATCGCTCTGAATGTATAGATAATTCAGTAAAAAAATAACTATGACGCGGTTATATCTAATTCTGAATAACACAAAGCGTCGCAGCACTGATAAGGCCATTCTATTTTCTTAAGGAATAACTTCCAGACAACATAAAGATTGTAATGCCAACTGGGGGGGACTATCGTATTTTTTCTTATAAATCTGTTAATTGTAGATAAGTAAAGCAATCGTATTAAATGTGTTATTTTTAAATAAATATTTTATTGACACTTGGCCTGTTGGCCATACAGTCAAGATACATTATATTTAGTGCTGTATCTTTATATACAGGGTGTTACAAAACGGTACGGCCAAACTTTCAGGAAACATTTCTCACACACAAAGAAAATATGTTATGTGGACATGTGTCCGGAAACGCTTACTTTCCATGTTAGAGCTCATTTTATTGATTCTCTTCAAATCACATTAAACATGAAATGGAAACACACAGCAACAGAACGTACCAGCGTGACTTCAAACACTTTGTTACAGGAAATGTTCAAAATGTCCTCCGTTAGCGAGGATACATGCATCCACCCTCCGTCGCATAGAATCCCTGATGGGCTGATGCAGCCCTGGAGAATGGCGTATTGTATCACAGCCGTCCACAATACGAGCACGAAGGGTCTCTACATTTGGTACCGGGGTTGCGTAGACAAGGGCTTTCAAATGCCCCCATAAATGGAAGTCAAGAGGGTTGAGGTCAGGAGAGCGTGGGGGCCATGGAATTGGTCCGCCTCTACCAATCCATACTAACGAAACTAAAATGAGCTCTAACATGGAAAGTAAGCGTTTCCGGACACATGTCCACATAACATATTTTCTTTGTTTGTGTGTGAGGAATGTTTCCTGAAAGTTTGGCCGTACCTTTTTGTAACACTCTGTATATACATACATGCGCCCACATTTACATGTACCCATTACACATACATACAAGTCACTGTTCATTAAAAGTTTTTTACAATAAAACAGTAACCTTTTGGTGCTCTGGAAACAATAATTTTTTGAAATATTGTGGAGTAGAGTGGGTTCTACCCGGTTATATTTCTACACTAGTGTAAGCCCGTGGGCGTTTTTTGCGTATCTTCAAGGGGCTAGAAAAGTTCCGGTTTCTAGGATGAAAGATTATGACAAGTTGACCTGATTTGACCAAATCTAAAGTCGACCAGTGTTTCAGGGTGAATAAAATCCGTTGAGCTTGAAAAACGCAGAAGCATTAATACAGGTAAGTATTAAACACGAACAGGGACGATAGCGCAATCGTATAATTGAAATAGAAACTTTCCTGTATTTGAACCTTTAAATTCACTCTGCAAAATTTAAAAAAATTGCTGTTTGCTTCTAAAGCATCACGTTATGTTTTTTTTTTTTTTTTTTTTTTTTTTTTTTTTTTTTTTTTTTTTAATCGAGACTGGGAAAACATTCATAATGTAACAACTGGTCATAGTATCTGCAAAGGCCAGAGAACTTAATACACATTCCATATTATTAAACAGTTGAGCAACTCCGAAGAAATTAATTTCCATAATACTCGATTCGGTAACATATTTGGTCTGATGTACACTTAAAATAACCTAATAACTCACGTACAGCGAACATAAACAAAAGCCAATAACGAAAGTGGTCAGTAAAATCCCTAAAAAGCAAATAAACCGTAAGGCATAAACTTTTGTCAAACGACAACATTAGTGAAAATTTTAATTAGATTCAAATTTTTCCAAGCCGGAATAACAATTGTCATTCGTAGTGACAGTAGAGACTATGAGTATTTTTTTTTAAGTTGATTTCATTAGCAACATGTTACTGAAAAGCAGATCCACTTTTTTTCAGCCGCAAAATTTATGAATATTGTTTTTAAACTATGAAACGCTAAGAAAAGCAAACTTAATTATGGCTATTAATTTGGTAGTAGTTGCTTAGCTATTAAATTGTGGACATAGCTACGAATTTCTTCTAGTAGTATCTCTGCTGGCCCATGACGTCACCATTTTCCAGCCAATAGCTATAGAGGTGAGTGAGTGACCTTACGAAATTATATAGTAGAGATGGTTTCTTGTTATGAAGTGCACATCCTCCGGTATATTGCGATACTATAGTCGCCGTCATGAAATTAGACCTGCCAAGGTCACGTAGTCTCCACTGCCTCCCCTGCCCGCACCAACCCTCTGTCCCTTGGTTGGGCCGGCGACATTGCCACATTAGCTTTTGCCGGTCGTCCATGCGTATCTTTACACGCGGTCGCTTTATTTCCTTAGTTTAAGGCCTATTCGAGTAATGTTAACCCCTTAACCTACGATTTAGATTCGAAGATGTTGGGCCGAAATTGTATACAAGCTCATGCAGCGTTCGGGACGTTCGCACGACTTGTGTAACACGCTAATCCGGGCAATCGTAAACATGACGGGCATCGCCCGTGGTAGAGCGGTCGCGGTTTGTATTTATCACAGACAAGGCTCGTGATGTGTTTCTATTATCTCTTCGTATCGTGATCAGTTTCTAGTTGTTCTTGATCGCATTCGCACGTCGAAATTTACGTTCACAAAATTCTAGAGAAGCAACCCCACAAGATGTTCTCTAGAAAAAGATTTTCTGATGAAAACAGTGAGAATTGTGCTATTAATTTTGCTAATGAAAGTGACAGTAGTGACGAAATATGTAATTTTCGAAGAAAGTATAGGCGAATAATTATTGATGATACATCCGACGACGATCAACTACCAGAGTCCTGGCTTTGGAAAGAAATAATAAATAGTCCAAAAATCTGGGACTTCTGAAAGAACCCGGCAGTTATATGTTGTTAAAATAAAATATAACAGTCACTCACTTTATGGTCTGTGCAGTTACCAAAAAATAAAGTATCTTGTTCTTGTGGCGTTTACTTGTGCCTACCTGGAAAGCATCAAGTAATTAACAACATACAATGTTCTTTCTCTTCGGCGGTGGTCACTTCAAACCTTCTCTGAAATATATAAAAGGTTAGAAGGGTATCTCAAAACTACTAAATCATAGATTAGATGATATTCTTTCAAGTCTTTAATGCACAGCTTTCCTTAAATTTTGTTAGACCCACCGACCGGTATATTATTTAAATTTCTATCAGAAGATTCCTTACACAATAGATTTTTTCACCAGGTAAATAATTTCTTCTTCTCCAAAAAAATCAGAAGACAGTTCTGCTACGACCGCAAATAATCCCTTGAATTTCTTAATACTTTCCGCTAACAATCCCTAACCATTTCTTTGAACATCACACAAATTGCGCAACATTGGAAATTTACGATTTCAAATTTCTAAAGTTCCTATCAATTTCTTGCACACTTGTTGCACAATTATAAATTATAAAATCAATACTTGATGGCTGATATACAACTTCTAAACTGGAACGGAATTTAAAACAGTGGAATAGACGTTGCAAATTTAAACAATTGCGCAACCGCTGAGTGTCGACTAATAAGAAATTTCGCTGGTATTATTATTGCTTCCCTAACCTGACACACTTTATGTAAACTTAGCTCTTGCTAGTTTCGACGAAAAAAACCTAATTTGAGTGATTATACTAAAATCCTCACTTTCGATGAATAACAAAAATAAAATACCAGACGACTCACTTACTCCCCGAACAAAGACAAAAGACAAACTCAGACGGTTACCGCAAACACCTAGTGGCTCACCCACTGCCACACAAATGTAAACTCTGCTCTGGACCGAAGGTCCGACTGCGATGAAGACTGGTGACGAAAAAGCCACGCTAGGTGGCGTCTCGTCTTTTTATACTGACGCTGGTTCTTGATGCAACACTTACCAAGACGCCAGGATTGTGTCGCAATACCTGTAGCTATGAATGGATCCTAATATTACACCACACTCGCAATTCATAATTTTTATAATAAAACTCAGACAAATGTCTTAGAATACACTCTGTAAAGCCCTAGAACCGTCACAGCCCCCTCCAATTTTTTACTAAATTTACCTTGGTGATTTAGTTAAAAATTAAGTTTAGAAAAAGAAGAAAAAAAATAAAAAAATTTTTTTATTTTTTTTTTCAATATTCTGAAAAGAAATAAAAATTTCGGTGGTGGTCTTACATAAACAATCTTAATGTATAAATGTATCTTTTCAATTAACTGATAAATTCAAGAAATTCTGGTAATAATACCATCACTTACCAAAAAAATCAAAAATTTAAATTTGGGTTCGCAGACCCTAAAACGCATGCTCAAACAATGTTGCTAAGCGTTTATGAAACATTGATATCAGGTTATGCTTTAAATAACCTTCCAAACATTTTAATTTTTTTTTCATTAACGGTACATAGTATTTCAAGACTTACTACCGCTTGAAAATATTCAAATACCATAGGTATCACCTAAATATGCTACAAAGTCTTATTAATTTATGCTTTCAAGAATTTTAATTATTTATAGACAAAATAAATCTTTCAGCCTTCTTCTCAATACTTTATTAATGAAAAGAACCAAATAATTCATAATAATTTTGGGATTCCTATCCCCTGAACTGAAAATATTTCACTGACCATACCATTTGGTCAAATGAGAAGTAATCTAAAACCATTACAATATCCTATCAAAAATTTCAAATTATATTTTTGTTGGAAAAATTCAAAATCATCAGTCATTCGACGTCATAGGGAATTCTCCTTTTTTTCAAAAAAAAAAAAAAAAAATTCTAATTACATCCTATTTTTACCTCATCCATTTATCACGACGTCCACACTTCCAGAAACATTTTTCTATTTATGTCTCTTGAGGATCATCTGAAAACCTTAGCGTTTGACATCTGCAAACAAGATCTTCAAACGATTACAAGTGTCCTCAATCAATCCTATATTAACCAATTATCTCTCACATTCACCCAAAAAAAAGGCGACAATTCTTATTGATAATTTAAAACAAAAGTTATACATTTTTTTTCATAGAGAACATTATTAAATTTCTTCGGCGAACTGGTAGAATTTTGAACCAATTCCCGGTAATCATCATGCTAAACCAAGATGAAAGATTTTGGAATAACAAATAGACATATCTGTGGCTTTCCATTTCACCTTTACCCGAAATGCAGAAAGCTTTACAATGATTGTGACCTCCAAGTGGTCACACAATGAACTGTGATGTTCTGAGGCATCCAGCTGCAAAGCCCGTATATTCAGCATGACATTTTTCCAGTCATCTAAACCCTTACAATATTTCATTGTTTCAAAACCAAATGAATTTAAATACTCAAATCCCATTTCAAATACTACGCGGAACATTTCCTCCGCGGAGCAATTGACGCAGCGGCCGACTGGTCGACTTCTGTCAACAATCGATTTTACCCGCTGTACCTTCTCGCTTCCTCCGTCACAATACGAGCAAGAAAAAGTCGGTCCGTCCTCTCCTAACCTAGCAAAACCCTGATCAAAATACATCTGATTAGGTGTACACAAGTAGTAACACTTTGTCCCTTTCCCCATCATTAATTTACATGTATCCAACCCCCTGAAAACAAGTTTCAAATTCTGTCTACTCCCTTCACTACTTTCTGGTGAATTGAACTGACTTGAATTTATACTATCCCCTGCAATTTCAAAATTCGACTCTGAATCTATCCCGGTAATCTTTTCATCACTCTCCTCGTCAGAAATCTCCCTTTCAATTTCAGGATTTATCCCTGATAGTGCTTCAGTAGTCTTTTCAGTATTCTGACCAAGAACTATACTACCTTCAACTATTTCAGTTACAGAAGTTACTTTTGACTCTACTGCAACAACATGTATTTCAACTCCAGTGTTCTCATCAGAAACTACATCAACTCTAACCCCTTCCGATTCACTTTCAGAGTACGGTGCCTCTGTTCCAATTCTCTTTTCTGTTTCAACAGGATTCTTTATGTTCCTCCTTACATCAGCCAAATCATCACTTACTTGGTTAACATTAATGGCAGTCTGTACCAAATCTTTCCCCAATTCCTTATACTCTTTATTTAAAATCTTAATATCCTCAGTTACCATTTTCCTTGTAAATGCCAAATTCCCCTTTAGCTTTTCAATTTCCTGTCCCATATGCTCATGACTGGTTCCTACAGAAGTCAAATCCTGCCTTATTTCTTGCATCCCTTGTTTACACTCATCAATCTCTTGGGTAAGACTCTCATTATCGTTATTATTACTTTCCTTTACCTCCAAAATCCTTTCTTGAATTTCATCTTGTAACCCTGATTTAGTAACTCCCAATTTCTTTTCCAAAACATCCTTCACTTCTATCATAATTGCCCCGATCTTAGTATCCAAACTAGAAACTAACCCTGTTTGGTTGTTCTCTATCCTTTCAACATGGCCCCTGAGTTTAGTTTCAAAATTTTCCGTAGCCTTCACCAGAGATATAGTTTGACTATTTTTGAATTCCTCAAATTTACCACAAAAGTCATCTTCAAATTCAGAAAGCTTCTGTCCAATACCTGCTTTCCATTCAGCCTGTTCGGACCGGAATTCCCCAAAATTTAATTTCAATTCTTCAAACCTGTTCTCACAGTCAATTTGACTCTGTTCAATTTTTTCTTTTAACTCCCCGCCTTGATTATCTATCTTTTGACTCAAATCTTGACTCAAAGTTTCGGTGGCTTTTGCCTGACTGTCAATCTTTTCACTCAAATTTTCCATTTTGTGGTTTAAATTCTCAGTGGCTTCTATCTGACTATCTTTTAGCTCCTCACCTTGGTTATTTATTTTCTGACTCAAATCTGCCTGACTTTCCAACAATTTCTCGAACATCTCTTGCATACTCAAACCTTCCATCATGAATTATATTTTAGGTAACAAACAAACAAAAAACAATACACAAATTAATTTCCCCCAAAAGAAGCACTTTCCCCCGCCACGAGGCGGCACTGATTTTTTAACGTACCTTTAGAGTCCTCTTCAATATTTTATTTTTGTTTTCGAAGCACTATTACCTGCATATTTTCCCAGTTTTACTTTCGTAGCACAAATACAGAACCTGCTTATTTTTTTGTTTTGAAATTCCTTGGCGTGTAGAAGAAGGTCACAGACCCCCTTGTGTTTGTATAGCCACTCGTCAGTTCACACCCTCCAGTGACATCCGCCCAATTTTTTCTGCCACCTCTCCAGGTCGGTGAACCCGAAACACAGCTGGAGCCTTTCGCGTCGTAAGAATTCTTACTGCAGAATCTTAAAATATTCTGTTGTGTAGTTCGATCACTGGATTCTAAAACTCAATGTAAATAATTAGTTACATATATTGTTAAATAATCCTGGCAAGAGTCGCCATCTGAAAGAACCCGGCAGTTATATGTTGTTAAAATAAATATAACAGTCACTCACTTTATGGTCTGTGCAGTTACCAAAAAATAAAGTATCTTGTTCTTGTGGCGTTTACTTGTGCCTACCTGGAAAGCATCAAGTAATTAACAACATACAATGTTCTTTCTCTTCGGCGGTGGTCACTTCAAACCTTCTCTGAAATATATAAAAGGTTAGAAGGGTATCTCAAAACTACTAAATCATAGATTAGATGATATTCTTTCAAGTCTTTAATGCACAGCTTTCCTTAAATTTTGTTAGACCCACCGACCGGTATATTATTTAAATTTCTATCAGAAGATTCCTTACACAATAGATTTTTTCACCAGGTAAATAATTTCTTCTTCTCCAAAAAAATCAGAAGACAGTTCTGCTACGACCGCAAATAATCCCTTGAATTTCTTAATACTTTCCGCTAACAATCCCTAACCATTTCTTTGAACATCACACAAATTGCGCAACATTGGAAATTTACGATTTCAAATTTCTAAAGTTCCTATCAATTTCTTGCACACTTGTTGCACAATTATAAATTATAAAATCAATACTTGATGGCTGATATACAACTTCTAAACTGGAACGGAATTTAAAACAGTGGAATAGACGTTGCAAATTTAAACAATTGCGCAACCGCTGAGTGTCGACTAATAAGAAATTTCGCTGGTATTATTATTGCTTCCCTAACCTGACACACTTTATGTAAACTTAGCTCTTGCTAGTTTCGACGAAAAAAACCTAATTTGAGTGATTATACTAAAATCCTCACTTTCGATGAATAACAAAAATAAAATACCAGACGACTCACTTACTCCCCGAACAAAGACAAAAGACAAACTCAGACGGTTACCGCAAACACCTAGTGGCTCACCCACTGCCACACAAATGTAAACTCTGCTCTGGACCGAAGGTCCGACTGCGATGAAGACTGGTGACGAAAAAGCCACGCTAGGTGGCGTCTCGTCTTTTTATACTGACGCTGGTTCTTGATGCAACACTTACCAAGACGCCAGGATTGTGTCGCAATACCTGTAGCTATGAATGGATCCTAATATTACACCACACTCGCAATTCATAATTTTTATAATAAAACTCAGACAAATGTCTTAGAATACACTCTGTAAAGCCCTAGAACCGTCACAGCCCCCTCCAATTTTTTACTAAATTTACCTTGGTGATTTAGTTAAAAATTAAGTTTAGAAAAAGAAGAAAAAAAAGTAAAAAAAATTTTTTTTTTTTTTCAATATTCTGAAAAGAAAAAAAATTTCGGTGGTGGTCTTACATAAACAATCTTAATGTATAAATGTATCTTTTCAATTAACTGATAAATTCAAGAAATTCTGGTAATAATACCATCACTTACCAAAAAAAATCAAAAATTTAAATTTGGGTTCGCAGACCCTAAAACGCATGCTCAAACAATGTTGCTAAGCGTTTATGAAACATTGATATCAGGTTATGCTTTAAATAACCTTCCAAACATTTTAATTTTTTTTTTTTTTTTAACGGTACATAGTATTTCAAGACTTACTACCGCTTGAAAATATTCAAATACCATAGGTATCACCTAAATATGCTACAAAGTCTTATTAATTTATGCTTTCAAGAATTTTAATTATTTATAGACAAAATAAATCTTTCAGCCTTCTTCTCAATACTTTATTAATGAAAAGAACCAAATAATTCATAATAATTTTGGGATTCCTATCCCCTGAACTGAAAATATTTCACTGACCATACCATTTGGTCAAATGAGAAGTAATCTAAAACCATTACAATATCCTATCAAAAATTTCAAATTATATTTTTGTTGGAAAAATTCAAAATCATCAGTCATTCGACGTCATAGGGAATTCTCCTTTTTTTCAAAAAAAAAAAAAAAAAAAATTCTAATTACATCCTATTTTTACCTCATCCATTTATCACGACGTCCACACTTCCAGAAACATTTTTCTATTATGTCTCTGAGGATCATCTGAAAACCTTAGCGTTTGACATCTGCAAACAAGATCTTCAAACGATTACAAGTGTCCTCAATCAATCCTATATTAACCAATTATCTCTCACATTCACCCAAAAAAAAGGCGACAATTCTTATTGATAATTTAAAACAAAAGTTATACATTTTTTTTCATAGAGAACATTATTAAATTTCTTCGGCGAACTGGTAGAATTTTGAACCAATTCCCGGTAATCATCATGCTAAACCAAGATGAAAGATTTTGGAATAACAAATAGACATATCTGTGGCTTTCCATTTCACCTTTACCCGAAATGCAGAAAGCTTTACAATGATTGTGACCTCCAAGTGGTCACACAATGAACTGTGATGTTCTGAGGCATCCAGCTGCAAAGCCCGTATATTCAGCATGACATTTTTCCAGTCATCTAAACCCTTACAATATTTCATTGTTTCAAAACCAAATGAATTTAAATACTCAAATCCCATTTCAAATACTACGCGGAACATTTCCTCCGCGGAGCAATTGACGCAGCGGCCGACTGGTCGACTTCTGTCAACAATCGATTTTACCCGCTGTACCTTCTCGCTTCCTCCGTCACAATACGAGCAAGAAAAAGTCGGTCCGTCCTCTCCTAACCTAGCAAAACCCTGATCAAAATACATCTGATTAGGTGTACACAAGTAGTAACACTTTGTCCCTTTCCCCATCATTAATTTACATGTATCCAACCCCCTGAAAACAAGTTTCAAATTCTGTCTACTCCCTTCACTACTTTCTGGTGAATTGAACTGACTTGAATTTATACTATCCCCTGCAATTTCAAAATTCGACTCTGAATCTATCCCGGTAATCTTTTCATCACTCTCCTCGTCAGAAATCTCCCTTTCAATTTCAGGATTTATCCCTGATAGTGCTTCAGTAGTCTTTTCAGTATTCTGACCAAGAACTATACTACCTTCAACTATTTCAGTTACAGAAGTTACTTTTGACTCTACTGCAACAACATGTATTTCAACTCCAGTGTTCTCATCAGAAACTACATCAACTCTAACCCCTTCCGATTCACTTTCAGAGTACGGTGCCTCTGTTCCAATTCTCTTTTCTGTTTCAACAGGATTCTTTATGTTCCTCCTTACATCAGCCAAATCATCACTTACTTGGTTAACATTAATGGCAGTCTGTACCAAATCTTTCCCCAATTCCTTATACTCTTTATTTAAAATCTTAATATCCTCAGTTACCATTTTCCTTGTAAATGCCAAATTCCCCTTTAGCTTTTCAATTTCCTGTCCCATATGCTCATGACTGGTTCCTACAGAAGTCAAATCCTGCCTTATTTCTTGCATCCCTTGTTTACACTCATCAATCTCTTGGGTAAGACTCTCATTATCGTTATTATTACTTTCCTTTACCTCCAAAATCCTTTCTTGAATTTCATCTTGTAACCCTGATTTAGTAACTCCCAATTTCTTTTCCAAAACATCCTTCACTTCTATCATAATTGCCCCGATCTTAGTATCCAAACTAGAAACTAACCCTGTTTGGTTGTTCTCTATCCTTTCAACATGGCCCCTGAGTTTAGTTTCAAAATTTTCCGTAGCCTTCACCAGAGATATAGTTTGACTATTTTTGAATTCCTCAAATTTACCACAAAAGTCATCTTCAAATTCAGAAAGCTTCTGTCCAATACCTGCTTTCCATTCAGCCTGTTCGGACCGGAATTCCCCAAAATTTAATTTCAATTCTTCAAACCTGTTCTCACAGTCAATTTGACTCTGTTCAATTTTTTCTTTTAACTCCCCGCCTTGATTATCTATCTTTTGACTCAAATCTTGACTCAAAGTTTCGGTGGCTTTTGCCTGACTGTCAATCTTTTCACTCAAATTTTCCATTTTGTGGTTTAAATTCTCAGTGGCTTCTATCTGACTATCTTTTAGCTCCTCACCTTGGTTATTTATTTTCTGACTCAAATCTGCCTGACTTTCCAACAATTTCTCGAACATCTCTTGCATACTCAAACCTTCCATCATGAATTATATTTTAGGTAACAAACAAACAAAAAACAATACACAAATTAATTTCCCCCAAAAGAAGCACTTTCCCCCGCCACGAGGCGGCACTGATTTTTTAACGTACCTTTAGAGTCCTCTTCAATATTTTATTTTTGTTTTCGAAGCACTATTACCTGCATATTTTCCCAGTTTTACTTTCGTAGCACAAATACAGAACCTGCTTATTTTTTTGTTTTGAAATTCCTTGGCGTGTAGAAGAAGGTCACAAGACCCCCTTGTGTTTGTATAGCCACTCGTCAGTTCACACCCTCCAGTGACATCCGCCCAATTTTTTCTGCCACCTCTCCAGGTCGGTGAACCCGAAACACAGCTGGAGCCTTTCGCGTCGTAAGAATTCTTACTGCAGAATCTTAAAATATTCTGTTGTGTAGTTCGATCACTGGATTCTAAAACTCAATGTAAATAATTAGTTACATATATTGTTAAATAATCCTGGCAAGAGTCGCCATCTGAAAGAACCCGGCAGTTATATGTTGTTAAAATAAAATATAACAGTCACTCACTTTATGGTCTGTGCAGTTACCAAAAAATAAAGTATCTTGTTCTTGTGGCGTTTACTTGTGCCTACCTGGAAAGCATCAAGTAATTAACAACATACAATGTTCTTTCTCTTCGGCGGTGGTCACTTCAAACCTTCTCTGAAATATATAAAAGGTTAGAAGGGTATCTCAAAACTACTAAATCATAGATTAGATGATATTCTTTCAAGTCTTTAATGCACAGCTTTCCTTAAATTTTGTTAGACCCACCGACCGGTATATTATTTAAATTTCTATCAGAAGATTCCTTACACAATAGATTTTTTCACCAGGTAAATAATTTCTTCTTCTCCAAAAAAATCAGAAGACAGTTCTGCTACGACCGCAAATAATCCCTTGAATTTCTTAATACTTTCCGCTAACAATCCCTAACCATTTCTTTGAACATCACACAAATTGCGCAACATTGGAAATTTACGATTTCAAATTTCTAAAGTTCCTATCAATTTCTTGCACACTTGTTGCACAATTATAAATTATAAAATCAATACTTGATGGCTGATATACAACTTCTAAACTGGAACGGAATTTAAAACAGTGGAATAGACGTTGCAAATTTAAACAATTGCGCAACCGCTGAGTGTCGACTAATAAGAAATTTCGCTGGTATTATTATTGCTTCCCTAACCTGACACACTTTATGTAAACTTAGCTCTTGCTAGTTTCGACGAAAAAAACCTAATTTGAGTGATTATACTAAAATCCTCACTTTCGATGAATAACAAAAATAAAATACCAGACGACTCACTTACTCCCCGAACAAAGACAAAAGACAAACTCAGACGGTTACCGCAAACACCTAGTGGCTCACCCACTGCCACACAAATGTAAACTCTGCTCTGGACCGAAGGTCCGACTGCGATGAAGACTGGTGACGAAAAAGCCACGCTAGGTGGCGTCTCGTCTTTTTATACTGACGCTGGTTCTTGATGCAACACTTACCAAGACGCCAGGATTGTGTCGCAATACCTGTAGCTATGAATGGATCCTAATATTACACCACACTCGCAATTCATAATTTTTATAATAAAACTCAGACAAATGTCTTAGAATACACTCTGTAAAGCCCTAGAACCGTCACAGACTATACGATGACTCCTAGCATAAGAGAGGCAGCCTTATGTCAATTAGGAGGAAGTAGAGGCGAATTTGATATATTTAATTTAATATTTGATTATATATTGTAGTGTCCCTCTCTGTATGTCTTGTAAATTAACTACTTTATAAACAGTTTTACTGATTATCACAAAATAAATTATTGTTGGTGGGGTTCTCTTCCGAGGTGGTCCTTCACATTAATACAAGTGAAACATGAATTATTAATGAGAAACATACTGATTTTATTGATTTTATACATAGAAAGCAAAGTTATTTCGGAAAAACAATTACTTGAATGGGTAAATGGTTGTTCCCTCTTTGGTACTGGAATTTACAGTTCTTTAATTTTGTTGGAGCTCGTTGTGGTCTCTGTAGACGATTGCGTTACCGTAATGTTGAGCAGCGCAATGAGAAGAGTCGTGTCGGTGACCCGCGACTAGGGCTGTGTCGACGACCGCGGCGACGGGGCTTGCAGAGCTGCGTCGTGTTTCGGCAGGCCAGGTAGTCGACCCGCTGAGCGAAGGGTGGAGTGGCGTCTGGAGTCTCTCCTCCGCGACAGCCGGCAGCGCGTCCTCACCCTGGGGACCTCAGCAATGTGTCCTCAGTAGCGCAGATCGCCCGCTGCTGTCTGCTCGCGTCGAACCAGAGTCCCTCTCGTCCAGTCTCCGCCGGTCCGACATCGAATGTCATCCTCCGTCCATTCTGCCTTCCTCGTAGACTCGCCTTGGGCGGAGTTCGTTCCTCTTCTCTCTCCCGATTGGTCGAATATATAATAAAAAAACAAAAAATATCAGCAACCAGCGAGAATGAATTCCATTGGCTGGGATAACCCCACCACCAGCGTCATTTTCTTGGTAGGTCATCCCCCTCCATATAACCATAGTCTCTGTGGGCTGCACTTCTTAAGAACAAACAGTTTATTGTTAAAGAATGTTTCTTCGCCAGCGACGTCTGCGAAATGTCTGACAGCTCGGCTGGAACATTTTATGATTGGGGCTCTCAAAGAAACCTTTCATTCGTCGAACATCCACACAGGGGAGCTCACAATGTAACACTGTGTCCATTGTTTTAAACAAACATCTACTATATCCGAGAAGGTCTCCATCACTTCAGTAAATTAATGCCCCAAAACACTCGGTAACACAAGGGAAGTCTGTTATTTTGAACGTCAACCAGACCTCAATAAAGTACATTCTTTATTACTCACTAGCCTGTCCACTAGGTTACAACCATTATCCTTTCTATGACAAGTAATAATATTAAACATTCCTCATGATAACCTTGTCGGTCGAGAACCGGACTCAAATCAAATGATATGAACTTATGTAAATTAAATACATTATGGTAATAACACTACTGGATCTAACAACAACATTTCTTGTTACTGATAAATAATGAGATCTACAGAATGGGACATCTCAATATTTTGGAACAATATTGTGACCGAAACGAATCAGTATGCAGATCAAATACGAGAAAATCCACATACAACACGAAAAATTGACGACACTTGGTTTCCTGTAGACTCTACCGAAATTAAAAATATTTCGCATTGACCATAATAATGTCACAGGTAAAAAAACCAAGAATCCAAATGAATTGGTCGAAGAGGGCTGTTATCGAAACACCCATATTTAGAAAATCAATGCCTCTGAACAGATATCTGCAAATTACAAGGTTCTTGCATTTCTCAAACAATAATCTGGTTGCCAATACAGATAAATTGAACAAGATTAGACCTGTGATTAATTTTTTAAACCAAAAATTTAAAGAAATGTATATAATGAAAAAAGACATTTCTATTGATGAATCTCTTATGAAATTCAGGGGGCGTCTATCTTATAAGCAATTCAACCCATCCAAAAGGGCAAGGTTTGGCGTTAAATTTTATAAATTATGTGAGTCTGATTCCGGTTATTGTTATGAATTTAAAATATATACCGGCCACGATAAAATAAACTGTAAAGATAGCGCTTCAGAAAGTGTTGTCAAAGAGCTTTCTGAGTCAGTGTTGCACAGGGGTCACACTTTATACATAGACAATTGGTATTCTTCCCCAAAATTATTTATGACATTATCATATAAATATAAAACAAATGTAATTGGCACAGTACGTTCGAATAGGAAGAACATGCCAAAAGATTTGTGCAGTGTAAAATTAACAAAGGGCGAATACGCAATAAGAAGCTGCAACCGAATACTCGCTATAAAATTGAAAGACAAGCGAGTTGTTTATATGCTGTCGACAAAACATGAAGCAGTCGAAATGATTTCACAAGGATCCAAGGGCACTCTAAAACCAAATTGTATTGCAGAGTATAACAAGAAAATGAATGGAATTGATCTCCAAGATCAAATATTAGCATGTTTTCCAGTGATGAGAAAATTCATGAAAGGATATAAAAAAATATTTTTATCTATTTGATATTGGTCTTTTTAACTCTTACATCTTATGGAAAAAACTGAATGATGGAAAGAAACAATGTTATGTCGACTATAAGATCAACATAGCCGAATCTCTACTGAAGAAAATGCCAAAACCGCTTTATAGAGAACGAGGCGTATTATCTTCCGGAGATGCGCCAGACAGACTTTACGCGAAGGAATGGGCTCATTTTCCAAAGCACAATGATCCAACACCCTCTAAATTAAGACCGTCAAAACGTTGTACAGTTTGTCACAAAAATAAAAAACGTAAAGAAACAACGTGGGAGTGTAAAAAGTGTAAAGTTCCGTTACATGTACCAGAATGCTTTGAAATATATCATACCGTCACAGATTACTAATTTTATATTTTGGAGTTTTGTATAAATGAACATTTTGTAATACTTGCGTCTACCACAATTATTGTATCAGACTGTAATTGCGTATCAAATATTCCACGTAATATTCACATCTGGCCCGATCACCGTACGCGGGCTATGCCCGTAATATTCACATCTGGCCCGATCACCGAACGCGGGCTATGCCCGTAATATTCACATCTGGCCCGATCACCGTACGCGGGCTATGCCCGTAATATTTACGTTTGGCCCAACCATCGTACGCGGGCTATGCCCGTCATTGTAGATTAAGGGGTTAAAGGTGGTGATGTTCAGGAACATAATCATGCAATTAGTGTATTAACAGACAGAAATAATATTCGCGAACCTGCAGGCCGCCTGGGCATTGGAAACCTAATTAAAATAATTGTAACAGATATTTTAAAGTATTTTTAAGGAATATTACCAATAACTAATACGCAAAAAAAAAACTTCCATAAATTACAAACACTGACTTGGAGGTATTTGTAGCAGTCATTTCTATGTATAATCGGTCCCTTATATTTGATAAACTAATTTTCGTTTTGAAGTTTTCTCGCGAAATTTGTCATGTATGGTCCATTATGACAATAATAATTCTTACAGAAGCTGAAAATAGCTTTTCTGTGGAGGACAGGAAATATGTTTCTCAGTCGTAAACGAACCGACCGACCAGCCGGCACTGGAGCATGCGCTGCGCGCAATCATTCCCGCAAATATAAACTGTGAAACAATCCAAAAGGGGTTGTCTGAAGAGGCTTTGCCCGCTACCAGAATTAATTTCAGTATTTTCTTAGAAACTTTCTCGCTGGAAGTTTTTACGTAAACAAATAAAACGGAAGTTAGTCAGCGACAACATTTTACATTACACAGCCGAAACAACTAAGCGCTTCGTGTAACTTTTTTTTTTTTATTCACATGCTTCCCTATTTAATGAATAGAATGTATTCGGTATGAGACTGTTAACTTACAGGAAGGCGCATATTTTTTTTTGAGTTATTTCTTATTGTTTTTATTGCTTTTTCTGTCGGTTGAAGTGAAAAAGTATTTTGATTTATAATTTTCTTGGAAAGAAATTACTATTTTTTTAAAAAAAATAGTCACACAAATGTTTGGAATTATAAAGCACATCACCTTGTTCCGCATGTTAAGTATTATGTTTTAGAAATTTTTTGCACTCATTACTAAAAGTTGATTTTTTTGCTTATTTGCAACACTGTTCGGATACTCCGTGACCTTCACAGGACTAATTTCGTGACTGCCACTATAGTGCCCTACACTAACTGTCCCAAGGTTTTAGGTCTTTCCCGGTGTTATTGACAAGAGGTGTTATGTTTTGCTGATTGTTCGGGGACTTGTCTGTTACATAGAAACCAAGTTTTCATTCAAACTGATTTTGATCGTGATCGGTGAGTAGGAGTGCTGAAGTCTTAACAACGATAATGGCTGAAATGACTTACGGTCACTAACTCTGAACTAATTCCTGTAAGTAGTAAGTAGGTGAAACGGAATCTCAGTTTAGCAAACAGATTTTGAAATCTTATACTACTGCGAACGATAAGATAAGAGTTTTGAAGTAGCCAATGATAAGACGAGGCAATCTTCGTCTTGATATGAATTGCAGCTAATTCAGCTTAACACTGTAACTGTATTAAGCATTTAAATTAATCATCATTTAGGGTTCAGTATGAAAAGGAAAACCAAGCACTATTTCTGCCGTTGCTCTATCCGTGTATAACAGCTTCTAGCTCGTTAGCGAAACAATTAGCAGATTACAAATTTGCACACGTTAGGTGTTGCGCTGAACCGTATACCATATTTAAAATTTGGTATAGTTCTATTGTAGTAAGTTCCAAAAAATATTATTCACGATTATTCTTTTGTTCCCCAGCGTGTGAAGTATAGTTATTTAAGTTCGTTAAGTGGAGACCTATACCCTGTTCACTCTGAACTGGCGGCTCAAGGTCACGTGCCCCTGGCCCCGCTCCTCACCTCACCATCCCCTCCTTACCTCTCCTAGCTGATCGCTGTGTCCAGGTAGACTGTAGACGGTGGCAGGTTTTCCCTCCGCAAGGGAAGCAGTGTGGGGATAGAACAGACTGACCTTGGGTCGCCTCTGTTAACTGAACAGGCTATATTTGTTAATTACTTTTCTATACATGGAATAACTCGTTTGCTTGTAAGTATTATTCATTTTAGTCCATTTATTTTACCAAATCTATTAAATAAAAAACGAAGAAAATATTACGTTTGAACTTGAAATTGGTCTCCTATATTGGCCATAACCTAGTGTTAACTGCATTTAAATACGAGAGGAGACATAATGGCATCTATGTTACGAGTAAAAGATGCGGTTATTTTCCTACTTAATAATACTAATTCCTTGAAAGTTCACTTCATTCAGAGTGCATTGCTTGTTGATGGTGGGGCATGTACTGCATAATAATTAATATAATAAATCTGCTTAGAACTGAACTGCAGTGGAGGTGTATGAAACGGAGTATTCCACTTAAGCCGAAAACGTGTTAACATTGATTTTTGCTCCAGACGAGTGATGTGTTCTACCGCATTTATATATGCTTAGGCTCATAAAATCCTATTTGTACTAATATTGAGTTGCGTTTTGTTACTTTTTTTTAAAATATAAGAAGAAATCTTGGAGCTGGTGGATCAGAGGACAAGGTACAAAAATGTTCAAGATGAAGCAGGAAGAGAGTAGTACAGGCAATTTAGAAATCAAATAAATAGCAAAAGACAAATGGCTGCAAGAAAAGTATGAAGAAGTAGAAAAAGAAATGGTCGTAGGTAAAGTAGACGTTGCATATAGGAAGATCAAACAGAATTTTGGAGAAATGAGGAAAAGAGGTATGAACATTAAAGCTGCCAATGGGAAACCTCTTTTAAGCTCAGACGATAGAGCTAAACAAAGGAAAGAATACATTGAGAAACTGGATGACGGGGACGACGTGAACAATAGTGTAATGGAAAAGGAAGGTGATGTCGACATTGATGACTTAGGAGATCCTGTTTTGAGGACAGAATTTAAGAGCTCTGAATGACTAGAAAGCAAATAAGGCAGTTGGAATTGATGACATCCCTGCAGAACTTCTTAAATCCCTAGGAGAGGAAGGAATCGAAAGATTATACAAACTGATATCAAAAAGTTATGAAACAGGAGAAATTCCAACTGATTTTAATAAAAATATCATCTTCACACTTCCGAAGAACGCACAAGCCGACAAATGTGAAAATTATTGCACCATTAATACCATGCTTCAAAATTACTGACCAGAATAATATACAGAAGCATGGAAAGGGTAGTAGAAGAGATAGTTTGGGTTTAGAAAAAATCGTGGTACAAGGGAAGCAATTCTGGCTTTAAGATTAATACTTGAAGGGCAGATAAAGGAAAACCAACATACCAGAAAACCAAGTAGCCAGGTCTAAAGTATCGAGATAGAAGAATACTTTATAAACTATACAAGAATCAAGTGGCTGTAATAAAAGTAGAGAATCATGAGAGACATGCATCAGTTAAAATGGATGTGAGACAAGGTTGTAGTCTATCCCCGTTAATATTCAACTTGTATGTAGAAGAAGCAATAAAGAAAGTAAAGGAAAAATATCCATGTGGCATAAGTGTTCAGGGAGAAAAAATCAGTATGCTACGATTTGCTGATAACAATGTCTTGTTTATCAGATAGGGTTGAGGATATTGAGAAGTTACTGAATGGAATGAACAAAATACTGAAGGAAGATTTTGGACTGAATATAAAACAAAGCAAGACTAAAATGTAACAGAAATGATACCAATACTAGTAGATGAAATATAAAAATACCATCGGATGCAATAGGAGAAGCAAGTGAGTTCTCCTACTTAGGTAGCAAAATTACAACCGATGGCCGAAGCAAGAATGATGTTAAAAGCAGAATAGTACTAGCAAAAAGAGCCTTCATGAAAAAGAGAAATTTTTTAGTTTCAAATATTGATCTAGGAATCAGGAAGATCTTTAAAGCTCTACGTGTGGAGCACAGCACTTTATAGTAGTGAAACATGGACTTTGGAATACTGGAAAGAAAGAAAATTGAAGCATTTGAAATGTGGTGCTACAGACGAATGCTGAAAATTATGTGGACAGACAAAATAAGAATTGAACGAGTTTTGGAAATGATGGGTGAGGAAACAAGTTTATGGAAGATTCTTACAGAAAGAAGAGACAGGCTGGTAGGTCATAATATTTTGAGACATGCTGGACTGGATGATTTGCTGGTGGTGGGGACAGTCGAAGGTAAGAATTGTAGAGGAAGACAGAGATTAGAATATTTGAAGCAGATAATTGAGGACGTGGGTTGTAAGGGGTATGTAGAGATGAAGAGGTTAATACAAGATAGGAAGGGATGGAGGATGTCATCAAACCAGTCGAAAGACTGACGACAGCAACAGCAAAAAAAAAAAAAAAAAAAAAAAAAAAAGGACTGTTATGGTATTGGGGGCATTTCTTAAACATCCGGAAAAAATGTTTAGCGAACTGTAACGTAGTAGAACAGTGGTCTGGTGGCTCAGTGGTTAAGGAGTCTGACTGCAGATTGAAAGGACCTTGGTTCGAATCCCTTCATAAGCCCTTAATCCGGCCCTCACCACAGCAGTGTAATGTGAAGTACGCCTAACACTTCCGTGGTTCGGATTTCACATTAAGCTGAAGGTTACCTCTAGGACTAACAATCATATTTGTAACATGGATGTGTACACGTCAAAAGCAAATTCGAACTAAACGAAGGCTTATCCTAGTCCTAGTTGGCCTAAACGAACATACTGTACATACATAAACGTACCAGAATATCAAGAAATTTTATTTTTCACATTAAAAATATATATATATATTTGCTTCATTTCGTGGTATAACTGATACTCCAGTATATACTACACAGTGTGTTGCTGCCGGCTAGGAATTGTTTTTCATTCAGCATGAGTCCGTGAATCGTTCATGTTGCCATCTTGCATGGTGTATAGTTGTCACTATGATCTATGCTTTACAGTGAATGTTGTCTGTCAAAGAGTGGTTGGTTTGTAACGTTCTCTATCGTTACAATGAAGTCAAATAAGCTACATTTCCTCTTTATTCAAAAAATAAACACAATTTAGAATCTGTTCATTAAAAGGCTTAAAACAGTACAAAATACTTCTCTATTGTTGTATATTAAACAATACAAATAAAGAAAGATGTCATGGCTATAATCTTAATATCCTAATTTTTACCACCGAAATTATTGCAATTCAATAATGTTCATATAAAATGCGGAAATATTCATTAGCATAAAAATTGACGATACATAAAAAATACATTGAGTGCTGACTGAGTGGCTGTAAGGCCAACCTGTCAAAAAATCAACAACCAAATAAACCCTACACTATCAGAAAATCATGTCTGTTGCTGGTAAAAATCAGCTTTAAATTTACATAAATAACAAAGAATCTATCGGTATTTGTAAGCTGCCTGCATCCCTTTGTCCAGGCATCAGTCAAAAACTTTGAACCAATTTGGATGTGGTTTTCACAGTTTGTAAACTTGTGGATCAACTTAAAATCTGCAGTATATCTTATGACTCTTTGTGACCGGAGCAAGAAATGAGAATTCGTTTGTACTGCTATGAACTAAGGGACACAGATCACACAGTATTCCAGATGAACACGCCTTTACAGATTACTCACCAAAGATCACGCTGTAATGCAGATAAACATTCCATCCTCTGGGTTCTCTTAGTACAATTTTTTACTAGGTTACATATATCTATAATTTTCTGAAATATAGTTCATTAGAATAAACGGAAAAGTTTAATGAAACCACTACTTCAAAGATTAACACTCTAACAAGCATGAAGAAATTGTGGATTTTAATTTACGACAAAGGTTACAGAGATACTACATTACAAACGTTTATGCTAGAAGAAAAACAAAAGTAAAACGCTTTATATGATTTACAAAGTGATCCAAAGGCGAGATGCTTACTTATACGTCCTACAACACGCCTAATTTTCCAAGTTGCTATCGATTACAGCGATTTGTTACCTTCTTTGTTGGTGCGTGTGTTTTATCGTCAAGATCAGTAACAGAAATTTCTTAAAGTTAAAACCACTAACAACATATAAATATTACCTTTTTTGTCTTTACTCCTCGTCGACGTCGAGGTCATTAGAGGCGGGATGGGACTTGGGACAAGGAAGGGAAAGAAATTCGGCCATGGCCTTTTGAAGGAAGCATCCCGGCATTCGCCTGGAGTGATTGGGGAAACCATGGAAAACTTAAATCTGGATGCCCGGACGGGGATTCGAACCGGTGGCCTCCCGAATGCGAGGTCAGAGCGTTAACTGTTCACCCAACATGCTCGTTATAATTACTATCATCTCACTGAAGTGATGATCACAACGTCCGAATAAATAAATTTAGTTTCTTGTTCTATTAAAAAATAGAACTGCAGTTGTTATTTATTGCTAAAATAAACCAGACCAAAGTTTCTCTAGAACAAAAACCAGTACGCAATTTGCGGCCTTGAGGTATTCATACAATTGGTTGTATGAAACACCAAATTTGTATACGCTTCAATTGAGGCAAAAGTGATTGCACTGTTATGTGTAATGTTAATTAATTTTTCAGTTGCATATACGTCTTGCATTAACCATACCTGGTGTTCCCAAATCAGAAAATTTACCCAATGGAGTCCCTGGGATATTTATTAGAAAATCAATGATTTTATTCAAAATAAAAGTTTAAAATAATTCATTAAACAGGCGCACATCCTCTTCGCCCCGCGTCTGGCGCGCTACTGCAGGATGGTCGAAAACAAAACCGCGGTATTTAGTCTTTTAGGCCAATTTGATGTTTTGAGCGAATTCCGTGGAACCTAATAGATAAATTAAGGGTTAAATCTCAGCAAACATGATGTAACAGCCCTCATACCTGAATTTTGAATAGTATTGTACTGTATGAAGTATTTGTAGTGAGCTAAAGTTTGCTTGAAAGTGATTTGGTATGTTTGTTTTATAATTTCTTGTAAATCAGTGTATATAGACTTTGTTTTAGGTAAGAAAATTATTTAAAGTACATTTAATATGTTTAAGAACCGAATGGTGCAAGAGAATTTCTTAAATGTTTGTAATTCCATGTATTAATGTAAGTTACGATGTCTACAGGACAATTTTCTACAGTTTGAGAGGATTTCTGTAAATAATTTTTGTATTTAAGTATCTCTAATTACCATTTCTGATCATTTTGTAATGTTGTTAAGTAATTTTGTATTAATTTCGATTGTTTTTAATATGTTTGATTGTTTGAGTGATTGTTAATGATCGAGAAATATCGGGCGGATGCCTTTGAAAAATTCTCGTAATTTCGATAGAGACTATATAAACAGATCGGCTGGACAGAGCAGTTAGTTAGTTGACATCATTCAGTGTTACAGAGAGTTTCATTCATCCACAGAGATTATTCAGAAGAGCATCTCTGTATTGTATCTATGCTTGTGAATATCGCTGACTTGATCAAAATAAACAAACAACTCTTCAAACATAACCTGTTTGGTGGATTTTTTAATTAAGAAGTAATTAAACCACCGAAGAACCTTAATAATGAGCTTTGAATCAAAAGCCATACACATGCATTCCATAATCATTCAATCGAGTAATTGTTTACTTATTTTCGAATGAAACAGTCAAATTAAACAATAAGTAATATGGTTGCTGAAGCTCTAAGGTTAAGAACTGACTAGAATATATGGGGAGAAATAATATAAATAAGGTTGATATAACGCAAGATATATTAATTATCCTTTTCATTGAAAAGGGACACCTTTGGAATCGAAAGCTCGGAACTACACAAAAACATGTTTAGAATAACAAGTGATCATAAACAAAACAGCGGTGTGTGTCATTTTCATGCAGAACTCCGCACTTGTCTGCAATTGAAGAACCATGAAAAGAGCCTATTGTTGTGTGATTCCTGGTCAGGTCATACAGCTCGTACCCTTCTAGATGCAACTTTTCCAAACAAAGATGATATGGTGAAGATATTACAACCGAAAACAAAAAAAATATTGCCAACCACTTAATGTTTACTTCTTTCGACAATATAAGCTCTGTATTAGAAGGATTACTGATTTTGTAAGACTACAATGTGCCAAACCACAAGTGAAGATACATGATCGTTATTTAATGATGTAACATAAACTTTGTGATTTCAAATCAATTTGATGCACCTACGTATAAGCCTATCTTGCAATGTGCTTTGCGAAAATCAGGTTATGACATTGAAATACCAATATAATTACTTGAAAATGTTATTAGGTTGGCTTTCGATATTGGACTGCGTGAATGCGAAAGTGATTTGGAATGTGATAACGTGACTTTAGTGAGGTGTGCAAACTGTTCTCTTCCACTTTGTTTTAACCACTTCATCGAAATCCTGCATCTGCACTTTGAGGACTAATATAAGCACTATCAGGTGTGTGGTAGTGCTGTATATGCGTGTTATGCGCTATATTATGTAAAACAGAGAGTTTTTAGCGCTGTTGATTGAAAATGTAATGATACACTGACGTCATTGAATTACGTATAATTTCCTTCATATGGTATTGATATCTTGTGACTTTGTTTCTCTCTATTAAAATGTTACTTGAGGTAGAATGCAACCTTCTGCATGGAAATGACACACACCACTGTTTTGTTTATGATCGCTTGTTATTCTAAGCATGTTTCCGTGCGATTTAGAGCGTTCGTGTTCAAAGGTGACCCTTGTGAGCAACATCCGACCTTTCTTGCGCGTACGGTGCTGCCCCTAGCGTCACATGGAATAAGTATACGGTCACTTACTCTGCTACACAGAATGTTTTTTTTTTTTTTGTGGCCACTCCATTCACAGATTTCAGACATTGGACAGCAATCCGGATAAGACAAGAATGGGAAGAGAAATGGGAAAACAACGAAGGAACAAAAGGACTTTGGCATCAGGCAGTAAGTAATAAGATCAACAAGAAACCATGGTATGAAATAAAAGAATTAAGCAGGAAAAATATTACCCTAATTAACAGACTGCGCACAGGACACACCCTATTAAATGATAAAAAGTACATTATGAAAATCACGGACTCACCGAACTGTTCCACATGTGGGGCAATAGAAGATATTTATCATTACTTTCTCAGATGTGATGAATACAAAGAAACCAGAAAAGAACTAATAAGAAAAGGTACAAAAATTACAGACATAATATCCCTTATGACTACTCTTTCAGAACAAGACGCAAAAGCCATCAACTCAATACACAAGTACGTGTAAAAACCAAGAACCTAATATAAAGTCATTATAATAAAGAAAACTAATAACTAAAACCTAGTATCCCCACCCTCCGCTCCTGGCGAGATTAGCCTAAGGCTAAATACAAAAAAAAATTCAAAGAATTCAATGTCACCCAGCAGCAAATGTAGGTATTTCGAAAGTAAAACGCATTGAACGGATACCGTATTGTTTTTGAGTGTTTTTGATCAAACAAGTTGGAATTTACATAACACTTTCGTCCCCAAATTTGCTATCTGAATTATGCATCTAACATTTTTTATTAAATTCGTTTTAAGTATTTAATTATCGAATGTCAAAAATTGAAGTCAGACAGATCCATGCATAGAACAAAATGATGCAAGTGTTTAAGGTGTATTTAATTTAATTTCAATGCAATGAAGCACGTGCCTCGGTAGCAAAATATCTTTACACTTATCAGAAATCTACGCATATTGTACTTTACGAATTTCAATATTAAATTCCTGTTACTTAAAAATTGTTAAAATAAGTTTGATGTTACAAATTCAAGACGTCACAAAGATTATTTTACAGGTACGTAGGCTACAAATAAATTATAGTTTTTGAAAAAATCATAAACACGCTTTTGTAGTAATGCGAACTAAAAATTTAACAATAATATTTAAATATAAAGATTTTGTTCAACAGCGATGGGATGTTCCATAATTTAGTATAACTTAGTTTTTTTTTTAATAAGCTTAAAATAAGAATAAATCACTGACCAAAAATTAACTTTAATGTAAAATAAACATGGGGTGCTAGATATTAGTTTACCGTTAGCAATTTGTAAAGGTAGAATCATTATGAAAACTAAGTAGTGATACAGAGAGTGGTGGGTGAATGGTTAACGTTCTGGCCTCGCATTCGGGAGGACGCGGGTTCGAATCCCCGTCCCCCCCAAGCCGGACACAACCGCTGACCTGCAGAGTCTGATGAAATCGATGGCAGACGCCATCACTAAACTGCCACAAATTGTAGCCGAAGCGACTACGCAAGCAGTTGCGGCGGCAATTTCAACGCGCTAGCCGGCAAATCACACCATGCCAGCAAAATAATAATAATAATAATAATAAATAATAAAAAAATAAAAAATAGCCCAACCGAAATGATAATATTAAAAAGTAAGGAAAATAAAAAAAACCCTGTAAAAGCAAATCGATGAAGGCAATGCCAAAAAGGCAAACACTTCAACAAATGAATTCCCTAGCACAAGGGCTAAGGAAGAACGATGGAGCTCTAGCCAGGACATCCAGATTTGGGTTTTCAATGGTTTCCAAAAATCACTCCAGGCGAATGCCGAGATGCTTTCTTCAAAAAGGTCACGGCCGAATTCCTTTCCGTTCCTTGTCCCCAGTCCCATCCCGCCTCTAATGACCTTAGCCGTCGACGAGGCGTAAAAAAAAGTAGGTATCACCCCCACTTCTTTTCACACAAAATTAATTTTTTGGTCAATACTTTATTCTTATAAAAAATTGAGTTATACTGAATTGTAGGATGATTTATTATTTAAACACTAGCAACCATTCAGAAGTTCCAAATTTAAGGGGCAATGGTATGACTGGATGTATAATGTTGCAGTAACAAGTCTCGAGAGCCGACGGGGTAAATTAAACCATTACTGTAAAAGAGCATGGCTTTTTATCTGGAAATATTATTTGATCTTGCATGATGATAGCAGTATATTTAGCTGAATAGATTTCTCGAAGAAAACTAAGCACTGAATATGCGATTGCAGATTTGAACGTAATCAATATATCAATAGCGGTCTGGTAGCTCAGTGGTTAAGGTTTCTGACTGGAGATCGAAAGGTCCCCGGTTCGAATCCCTGTCTCGGCGGGGATCTTCATAGGAACTTAATCCGGCCTTCACCTCTGGCACACTGAGCTTTGTGGGTGACTGATTAACGTTCTGGCCTCGTATTCGGGGGGACGGCAGTACGAATCCCCGTCCGGGCATTCAGATTTCGGTTTACACTTGTTTCCCCAAATCGCTTCAGGCGAATGCCGGGAAGCTTCCTGCAAAAGGCCATGGTCGAGTTCCTCCCCGTTCCTTGTCCCCATTCTCATCCCACCTCTAATGACGTTGACTTCGACGAGGCGTAGAGCCGTAAAAAAACCTCTGGCATAGCTTGATGTATAATGTGAAGTACACCAGAAAGCTTGCGTGGTTCGGATTCCACGTTAAACTGTAGGTCCCCTGTAACCGCCAGGATTGTCGGGTTAGGTTAAGGCAGCTACGACAAGGGCGGAATGCGCAGCCAATAGAAACCCTGTCACCAGGTCATTATCACCATACGGAATTATAATAATTATTAATGCATCAATAAATTCAATCGTTTCATTTCTGGAAAAGATTCTCATGAGCTATCATTCTGAGCATTACCGAAAACTTTGCTAATTTCAATATTTTCGAAGTTGTTCTAATGTGTTGAACAACTTTAAAGTTAGTACTCTATTAAAAAGATCTTACTAAAGTGACATAATGACGAAACGCTCGATATTTTTTGGTAACGATTGTGTAGCACCACGATGTCTGTCAGATACACAGAGACATAGTTGTCGTAATGCATGTGGTAGGAAACGTAAAATCTTCATGTCGGGTGTTATAACTTTGTCAGAACCACTTCGTTCCATTTTACTGATTCAATCGACTGTCTGTACCTCTGTTCAGCGTCGATGAACGAGAACTGTCACCTGTCGCATGTCATCAGTTATTCTCGCAGTCGATTTCCGCCACACGTCGAGCAGAAAATGTGTGACAAGCAAATCGATCTGTATGCGCGCATTGTTATTTACGGGCCATTAACTCACTCCTCGCACACTAAGCTGAAAACTCCAATTCTGCTTTTGCTCTGAGTTATATAATCTCTGTGAACTTGTAGGAGGGTGGCAGTAGTGTGTTTGGTGGTAACGAGAAGGAATATCTTTGGCGAGGTTGATGTAGAGAAGTTTAAGATTTTTAGATAATACACTTGAAGTAACCCGTATTCAGGGTATTAACTTTTGTTTTCGAGAAATGAAAAATAAATAGAAAAGTGAAGACTAACTTCTTTTTGAGCTGAAAGTCTGTTCGGCTGAACTTTTTGATAAAGAGAATAAAATACAGAGATGACTTTCAGAAGAATCAACACAGCACTTAGTCCTCTCTACTATTTCTCATTGGCCTTAGGACTTCAGCCTTACACTCTTCAAATAGCAAAGATAAGTGAGAAACGAAGAAAGTATAATCGTGTCTTCTCCGCGTTGGTGTATATCACACTTACTGCTCTTTCGCTTTCTGTCGTGTATCTGAAGGTAACACAGATTTATGCGAAGAATCTCGCCGGTATTCTACTACACGAAGCCATCAGCACGTTTCCTCCCTACGTCTGTCTACAAGTTACTCTCGTCAGCGTCCTCTTGACTCGGCAAGATGATCGCCTGCTCCTGCTGCGAAAACTGAATAGCGTCGACTCAATATTCCGTCGCAAAGTGGCGAAGAACTGGGACAGCGTGTTCTATTGGTCTATGTTATTCCTCGTGGGAATTAGTATCTGGACTGCCACGATGATATACGTGGAGACGCGTTGTGTCCCGTCTGATCTGTCCATAGAGATGCTATGTTTTGTTGTCAAGTACTTAGCGGTAGCCATCACCACCGTCCATATGGCGGAACTGGTTGTTCTGCTTGTACTACTAAGGCGGCAGTTTGCAAACCTCAACGAGGCGATGAGAGTGATCAGCTCTTTGTGTAGTAGCGGTCATGCTTACAAAGCGTGGGAGACAATATTTGTGGAATCGACTCATCAAGCTCGATATGTATCGTTGAGAGCAACCGCACCAGCCGTCAGCTATTCAACTCAGAGTTACGTGGATACTGAAGAAGCCTGCTGTGATGTGATTGGCAGGATTCACCTTTTACTGACTGTTCTTTCTCGGAGAGTTGCTGGTGACTTCCGTTGGATTCTGCTGCTGGATTCGATGACGTCTTTCTGCGGCGTCATCAGCGGCCTCCACTTGATGTTCCTGGCGTGGTCACCTCCGAGGTCCGACTCACCGATGGCATTGCTCTTCCTGAATTCACTACTGATGATCGTGGTGTGTTACGTTGTTCATTTATTTGCCAAGTCGAGTCACCGGCGGCACTGCTTACCCTTTCCTCGAAGCGATTAGGGCCATTTTTGAATCTCAATTTGTTCGGTCATATACATGCTACATGTCTCAAATTTCTGTTATGCATAGATATTAACAATCTTAGAAAACCTACTAAATTATATTTCGTTACTGTTCTTCGAATACAAACTTCAGCGATTTTGTCACTCACTCACTGAATCATGATCATAATAACCCTAAGGTACTTCCCGTAGCCTTAGAAAGCTGAAATTGGGCACGCAGATAAAATTTTACCCATATATTATAAGAAAAGTCTGAAACTCGTAAATTTCATATATCTACCCCTTACATACCCCTAACGTGAAATCGTTTTTCATCCTAATAACTTTATATACCTCAGATTTTCATTGTAAAGTGAGCTTACTAAGTTTAAATGATGTGTTAAATTTTACATATTTCCTTTTCTTAATTTGGCAGTTATTGAAATTCAAATTTTTATTTCGACCACGACACACCGACATCAAAATTACACTGTACTTCCAGTAAACCTAGAAATAAGTAATTTGGTACACATATGTGGTTTCATCCCTAAGTCATAAGAAAAATCTGATATTGGATCTTTTCCCCGTATTTGTGTAATTACAATCACAAACATGAAAAATTCTGGCACATATTTGCGGCTTAATTGCTTTGCTTCGGATGAAGCTATATGCCTGAGAATTGTTTGGTGCATAGAGATAAACAAGTTTAACTAATATCTTAAAATTTACTTTTCCCCTATGCTTGGTTTGGAAGTTACTCCTATTTTATTTATGGTGGTAGTTAAATCAGCGGCAATCTGCATTGCTCGGATACGGTGCACACCCATTGTTTTCAGAGAGTGTGACATTGTTGGTAACGTATATTGATGTCTTCAATTCTGAAATGTTGTTATTCACCGATTTTCAAATGAATCATTACATTTAAACAGCGATTCACAATAAGCGGTAAGCTTACAAAAAGAAATGAGGTCCCACAAAAACAATTCTTGTGAAAACAGGCCAAGTCTCGTGCTCGTGTAGTGATAAAATGTTATGATATCTTCTGAGCCAAGTCTACACCTTATAGCGTGTATTCACTTCACTCTGAAACAGAATTGTTCCTCTCGGTGTCATAGATCATTTATTTAGATTTTTTTTTTTTTTTTAAATCTGGTGACAGCCATTATGCACGTCGTGATTTTTACTATAATTGAAGACATATTATATACTTCTCAAATTCGAAAAAGAGAGAGGGAAATCTTGGGTTTAATTTATTGTAAGTTTGATTAAGCAACACATGTAAGGTATTTATAGGCGCGCATAATGGCATACTTGTATAATGATGGTCAAGTTTTCAGGAAAATATACAATTTCTACCTATTTTTTTATACTGATTTTGTTTATTCACTCGAAAATCTGGAATCAATGAAGATGAGCAGGATCGTACGAGATATGATTCTTTTGATCCCCTGCGAGGACAATTACTTTACAGTAAAATATAATTTTGAATTACAGTGTGAAAACTCCAAGTATCTTATATCTTTAAACGAGCAATTCTTGTATATATATATATATATTTCGGATCTCGGAAACGGCTATGACGATTTGGATGAAATTTGATATTTAGATAATGTTTTGACTTTTAAGATTACCTAAATACTTGTCTTCCGTACAAAAAAGCGAGTTTGCAAAATACAAACATTTTTTTCACTTGATATCTCGAAAACGGCACTAGCGCCATCTCGTAGACAATTCAGGTACCAGGAAGCCTACAAATAGATTCTCTCTGATTTCAAAGAATATTTAAACGAACAGTTCTTGTATACTGGCTGAGGCGTGGAAATAGTAACATTGCAAGTTTCATTGTAAAACATTTAAAAAGGAAGATAATTAAAAATTTATGATTGGTTTTGTCAGAGGTGATAAACTTCTTTGAAAATAATATTACCGTTACCAGTTATAAACTAATCACCGTTTACTTTTTGACCGTAAAAAGTGGTTGTTAGTTTGTCATTAAATACTACCACGCGAGGTATGAGCATAGTTTTAGCGGACTGAATTGATTTAGCACTGATGATGTTCTATCATTACCGTGACGTCACAATCTGATGATGAATTCTTATAGAACGCGACGAAACATATCGAAAATAAAGAATAAATGTTCTTGAATCTCGCTTGGTTTACGAGATATTGCATGTCAAAATTCAGTTATAGGTAGGTATAGTTCCTTGTGCTTTTGGCGACGTTTCTTCTGGTCCATGCTGTATTTCAACCTAACAACAACCATTTTGAACAAAATAAAACATTAAAAGTACATTTCCACCGTATCGACATAGTGCTTTTGGTGGATTCTTTTTCTGGTCCAGGTCGGATCTAATCCTAACCTCTTCACTTGAGGTATCAGAAAAATAAATTCTTTATCTCTATTCTTTTTCTCGACGAGTTTCATACGAATTCATCATCAAACTTGACTGTGACGAAATTTATCTTCTGGTCCAGGTCGCATTTCAACCAACCACGTCAATTTTGCGATATGATATCTCGAGAACTAAGCGAGATTTATAAATTTAAAAATATTTTGTACTTTAAATTTTTCTCGTCGAGGTACATATGAATCCATCATCAAGGGTTTTCGTAGAATGCCCTGAATTAACACAAATCTCGCAGCGTTAATCAATCCCCGACTGGCATTAAGATTTCTGTTCAGCATAATAATAGCATTTTTCTTTGAAAGCAATTTATGAGGTGGTCTCGCAAATGGATCTAACGATTTGGATGAAATTTCATATGTAGATAACGTTTTGCTATTCAAGTTTTTAACACGATTTAAAAAAAAAAAAAAAAAAGGTTGCAATTTTTGTATTTGGTTTCTCGAAAACGGCTCTAACCTCATTACGTAGAAGGTTCAGGTACCAGTAAGCCTAATGATGTTAGTGAAGTTTCTCTTTGGTTAACGGTGCACCTCAAAACGCCTAGGAAGTCTTCAAGCCTTTTACTTTAATCAAACTTTATTCGAAATCTTGGATATTAAATAGAAATCGAAAGATGCCGAGCGAAGATCGGTCACCCAGGTACTTACGTATTAATTCCACATGACAAGTAACAAAAAAAAAGTTTGCCTTATTTATCAACAGATTATACACAAACTGGCTGCGAAATAAAAGTATGTTATGGAGCTATTCACAGAGCAACCGATAGGCCCTATAATACATATTATAGAGACTACATGCACTGTCCTGTATGTTCCAGCATCACGCAAAACCTAATGTACAGATTATAACGAAACTGTGCATATGTCAATGATTAATAAATAGGATTTTTTTAAATCAATATTAATAATATACTTCCCTATGATACATTAGCCAAAACAGTCTGAAACCGTAGAATAGGACATTATTGTCTCTCTGTCGGTGCAAAACGCAAACATGAATGATACTTACATAACCGGGTAACATACAGAATACTTTCTATTCAGATTAGTAAAATAGTTTGAAGCAAAACCGTAAATTTTAAAAAAAACTGCAAATTTTGAAAAAGAAAATTGTCTATCTGTGAGCCCTTCTCGCAAGAACTAATGAACGCTTTTCAACCAAAATTTACCAAGAGATAGCTTACATCAGTTAACATATAGAAGGGGTGGCCAACCTGTGGCTCGCGAGCCACATGCGGCTCTTTGAAGGATTATTTGTGGCTCTCGATAAATGTACCCGAGTTCCCTTTTCATTTTTGTGTTATCATATTTTTTAAAATTATCGTTCCGTATGTGTTTCAAAATTTCCTTTAAATTACTGGTAACAAATATGAAAAATTAAGTGCAACGTTGTAACAAATTTCATTTCCGCCCAAGTTAAGAATTATATGACTCATCGAAAACTGCACGAAAAACATAAATAGTGGCGTAATCGTCGGTAATCGACCTACTCCATACCGATTTTGAATTTGTAAACTTTCATTGCAACGGACAGTTGACATTGTGCTCTCGAGGAAACAATTTGTATCACTCTTGCTACGGGTATAATTTGTAATCTGGAATTTTTGGTAAGTTAACTATAATTTGTTTCGTAGTATGTAACGTGTTGTCATTGTTTTAGTAACACAAAACTTGTATTTCTAAATTTCTTTATTTATTGCCAGTTCTTTTAAAAATATTATGACAGAGAACGAAAATAAAACAACAAAACAGAAGTTTTAATAATGAGTGGGAGGAGAATTTCTTTTTTATTGACAATAACGGAAAAGCATTATGTGTTATTTGTAATTCTACGGTCAAAAATAAAGCAAGCAGTTTACGTCAACATTATGAAATCAATCATCCTCAGTTTTCTAATCAGTATCCACCAAATTCCAAATTAAGATCAGATAAACTTGCTTCTTTCAAATCAAATTTAAGTAGACAACAGTCAATTTTGATGACCTTTAGCCAGCTTTATTATTGCCTGGAATATTGCTCGTGCAAAACGCCCGTATGGAGAGGAAGAGTTTATTAAAAAAAACTTGGAAGATGTACTAAAAGTTTTAGTATTAACTAACCAGCATCTCAAAGAATTACTGAGAAATGCTGTCACCAAATTTTAAAGAATTATCAAGAGAAGTAAAATAAATGTGTTTAATTTTTAATATTTAAATTCAATACACATATTTTGTAACTATATTCATATGTTTGCAATAAATATAATTTCTGTAAAAAAATGTAATACCTTTTTTGCATACCTTTTAAATACGTATTTAATTGCGGCTCGCGAAAAATTTCAAATTTTGAAAAACGGCTCGGACTATCTAGTTGCTTGGCCACCCCTGACATATAGGATACTTTTCATCTAGATTAGTAGTGTCTCCTCCATGTTACACAGGCCAAATCTCTACATTTGGAACCTTTGTCCATGTACGTCCACCTCACATAAAAACTGAGGATTGAACTTCAGTATAACTGACTTATATTATTAGTTAATATGCACGATAAGTTTTGTATCAGATAGTAAAATATTTCATCAACGATACAGAGGTAAAAGATTTTTTTTGCTGCTTCAACGGCTCTTCTGCACAGTCCCATTGCCATTAGCAAGTTTACTGTTAATTTTCAGGTTGGGTGGTTTTTGGGGACACATTTTATTTCACGTTGGGGAAAATGGCTATGGACGCCGTCGGCGTCCTTATCTTATAAAAACCCCTAAGGGTTCGTGTGGTCAGTTGGGAATCATCGTCGTAATCAGCTGCTTTAGAAGCTGGACGATTTTCCCAAACTGATTGCCCCATTTCTGGTGACAGTCATGGCCGCAGCAGTTTTGATTCTTGTGGTGGACCTCCGCTTGGCTCCGTGGTAGTGGTCTCCGGCAGCTTGGATGACCGAGGGTCGACTTTCTGGTGTTCTTTTTTCGGCGATCTTCTTCTTCTGCAGTCTGGGTGTGATTAGGTTGGTGTCGTCTCTGTCGGCAGAGGCTTGCAGCTTCTTCCTGACCGCGCATCCGCCTTAGTACGCCGCATGATCACCCCCATAGTTTGCACATGTCGGCGTTGCTTCACGCGGACTCGTGCAGACCACAACGCTGTGGGTTCCCCCGCAGCGGACACACCGCACTTGGTTGTTGCACTCCCTCGCCTGATGCCAGAATCCTTGACAGCGGATCGCGGTTGAATTCTTCTGAATATTCCTGGATGTTCGATCTTTTCTTTGTTGTCTGACTCCCGCTGGTTGCTTGGCTGCTGGCTCGGTCGGGAGTAGGCTCTGTCTAGCTTCCGGTTGTGGCGTGAGTTTCTCATCTTGCCGAGAAACTTTGGATTTCACGGTTCTGGTAGCTGGTTGGTCCTTTGTTGCTTGGTCCTCATTTTGCAGATGACTATTGAGGTGCTTGGACTCGTCTTGGTTTCTTCGCCCACCGAGGCCGTTATTGGCTGTCTCGATGGCCAACTGGGATGGGCATTCGGTGAGGAAATTGGCCAGTGCTGCCCGTGTTTCTTCCGGGAGGGATGCCATCAAGTGGACCATCTCGGATATAACGGCCTGGAGTGGCGGTGGGGTGATTTGAAGCAGATGATCGAGGGCTGTTTGAGGCGCGACAGCGTGGTCGTCCTTCCTGGGTGTCTCAGCTGCGTCGCTTCTCGGCGTGGTGGTGCTCTCTACCTCCTGTGAGTGTGATGGTGGTAGCTTCACCTCTTTATTGCTCGGCGTGGTGGGGCTCTTTACCTTCTTCAGGCTGGTTGGATTCCCACCTTCTTTGCTTGGTGAAACTGATGCTAGTAGTCTGGCGTCTAGGTCATCGAGGTATTTATCCTCGCTAAAGCCCTTTGCGTACACAGTAGGGAAGGGTACATGCCTTGACCAGTCCTTCCGTTCGTCGATGATAGGCTCAGCGAGATATGCGTACGCCGGGTCACAAAGTACTCGAGTCAGCACCTTGATAGTTTCGGCAGGGAGCCGCCAGGCGAAGACCTTCTCGCAAGTCTTTACCCGGAGCTCTAGCGCCCATGGGCCTCCTTCCTTTAGGAGATACTTGATGAGCTCCTTTACTGAGTAGTCCGCTGAGTCGTGGATGTACTCGTGGGTGGGGGTAAAGCAGCGGAAGTGTATAGGGGCGTCATTGTCCAAACGGCTATCGTCATCGATGATGTTCGAGGGTGATGACTAGGAAGAGCTTTCCGGCGAAAGCGCTGCCATAGGTGAAACTTCATGGTTGTTCGTGCTTGGTCTTGGATCTGCCGGGTCCTTTCCTGCAGCAGTGTCACAGAGTCTTGGACGACCGACTCCGGCATCCTCCACTAGATGGGCTGTCCGATTCCGGCCGCTCTGCGCCACTGCGTTGCTCGCCGCTACTGCGCGACGGTGTCTGGACTAGGTGACGAAGAGCGTGTCAGTGTCAATTTATGGAAGAAATAATATTATGAGTACGCTGCGTCTGTTGTTTTATAAAACCGAGTGTGTTGGGTGAGCGGTTAACCCTCTGGTCTCCCATTCGGGAGGACAACGGTTCGAATCTCCCTCCGGGCATCCAGATTTGGGTTTTCAATGGTTTCCCCAAATCACTTCAGGCGAATGGCGTGTTGCTTTCTTCAAAAGGCTATGGCCGAATACCTTCCCGTTCCTTGTCCCCAGTCCCATCCCGCGTCTAATGACCTCGACGTCGACGAGGCATAAAGGCATGGGTATAAAAAAAGGATTGTTTTGTAGCGCCGTCCGTTTCTGCTAACAAGACAATGTCATCAGCAAATCGTAAAAAATTAGTATGCTACGATTTGCTAACGACATTGTCTTGTTAGCAGAAAGGACTGAGAAATAACTGAAAGGCATGAACAAAATACTGAAGGAAGTTTTTTGACTAAATGTAAATCAAAGCAAGACTAAAGTGATGGAAGGTAGCAGAAATGATACCAATACTAGTTGATTAAATAAAAAAAATAGGATTAAATGCGATTGGAGAAGTAAGTGAATTTTGTTACTTAGGAAGCAAAATTACAACCGAAGGCCGAAACAGGAATGATGTTAAAAGCAGAATAGCACTAGCAAAAAGGGCCTTCATGAAAAAGAGAAATCTTTTAGTTTCAAATACTGATCTAGGAATTAGAAAAAACTTTTTAAAACTTAATGTGTGGTGCAAAGCACTTTATGGTAGCGAAACAAGGACTTTAGGAATACGGGAAAGAAGGAAAATTGAAGTATTTGAAATGTGGTGCTACAGAAGAATGCTGCAAAATTAAGTGGGCAGACAAAGTGAGAAATGAACGAGTTTTGGTAATGATGGGTGAGGAAAGAAGTTTATGGAAGAAGCTTACAGAAAGAAGAGACATGCTGGTAGGTCATCATATTTTGAGACATGCTGGATTAGTTAATTTGCTGGTGGAGGGAACTGTCGAAGGTAAGAACTGTAGAGGAAGACAGAGATTAGAATATATGAAGCAGATAATTGAGGACGTGGGTTGTAGGGGATATGTAGAGATAAAGAGGTTAGCTCAAGATAGGAAGGGATGGAGGATTAGATCAAACCAGTCGAAAGACTGATGACAGAAAAAAAAAATGTCGGATCTGTAGTATGGGGCTAGCTACTAGAGGGCGCCACAGACGCAGCGTGCAGCGCTGAAGTGACATCTACGAAGGGCTACTTAAAGGTGGCGCACACCATACGGAGCTCTCTTCATGACTGACCGCCGAGGCGACATCACTCCGCTATCTGTCATTGTGTATTGTGAGACTGAGTCTAATAAACCGGATCCTTGTATCCGCTGTGTTGTCGTAGTTACTCTCCACTGTCCGAGGGATATCCACAGCCTACCTTCGCTGACGAGCCATCTGCCTCTAACTGGATGGATCCGACAAATATATATATAATATATTACACGTATGGAGAGTGTATGATATCCTCTTTGTCGCTCTTGGTGCAGGTATTCGTGGCGAAGCTTGCTGTGCCGCCGTGGGCCTGCTCCGCCATGGCCGCCGAGGCGCGCCTCTCCACCGCGTTGCTGCGCCGCTGGCTGCTCGCCGCCACTTGCTGTGACGTCAAGCCCGCCCACCTGCTGGCGCTCGGCGACCAGCTGCGGCTGACGGCTCCGGCGCTGCGCTTCAGCGCCGCCGGCTTCTTCCACGTCGACCTGGCGTTCCTCAAGGCAGCCGTCGCTGCCATCACCACATACGCTACCGTCCTCATCAACGTTGGCAATAATCCCTTACCGTGACCTCACTTTTCTCGTTTTTAAAATACAACTATTGATTCTTTTTTCATTTTTTACATACTGTAAACAAGTTATAAAGAAACGAATACTGTACTCGTACAAAATTTCGATGTGGAAATCTATATGTCTATATGGCCTATATCGTACCGTGAACTTTGGCACTAGCGTACCCACATGAACAAAGCAAAACAATGCCAGACGTGAAGGTCTGTGTAAAGGCTCGTAAAGATTCCAGCTAAGACGGGGATTCTAACATATATTTCCGAAGCTAATAATCCAAGATTCCAACGTTTGCAATAAAACTATAGCGATCATTCTGTAATTTATTGTTTCCACAAAATAATTAAATAAATCATTTTGATAAATACAGCAGCAGATAATTTTGCTTAAAAAACATTTCGGTAAACAATTTCAAGAATCTAATAACAAATATCTCGTGCAAACACTTTTTTCAAATACCCACTATATACTTTTTTTAACAGATTATTTTTTGTTTTCGATTTATACACACAAGACAATTTCGCAAAATATACAAAGATGTCTATGTTAAAGTCATTTTCAATTGAATATATTGTATATATATTTTAAAAATTAACTGTTTCAGAAAACTAATTGGTTGAACAATAACTATATCGCCGTTACATACCACTTACGAAACGCAAATGTCACATTAACCCACATTTCAACAGTACTGTTGCAACATACAGAGCGTCTTGTCATCACTAAAAGTTTTCTACTTTCTATTGTAACCCATAACTACTTCGTATGGCACAATTATGAAGCATTTAAAGGAATTATTCTTCTTCTTCTTTTTCGTTTTGACCTCTATGGACCACGTGGTTCTTAACTCTGGTGAGCTTTCTTTTTGGCCCAATATTCTTTTATCCTTGCACTATGGTTGTCTTTTATTTCTTGGGTCCATTTCACCCAAGATCCGAGGCGCAGTGCTTTGGATGTTAGTGTCTGGAGAGAATCTGATGCATCAATCAACGTTCTGTACTTATCCCTTATGTAGATGTCATTGGAGTCTACTCCCAGTTGCTCGAGATCTTTTCTGACTAACCTTGTCCATTTTTAATTACTATCTTTATCTATATAGATGGTGTTGAAAATTTTGGAAGCGAACTATGTGACCCTAGAACATTAATCTCCTTTTTCTCATGGCTGTTGTAATGCTCTCCAGTTGTTGGTATAGGTCTTTATCATACCTGAGTTTGTCTTTCCCTTCTTCTTTGACAGGACTCATGTTTTTTTTTTCAAGATCTTACGTTCCTTTAGTTCCAGTTTTCTGAGTTGTTCCTTACTAACCAAGATCAAGCTCTCTGATGCATACAGTACTGATGGTCGAACTATAGTATCATAGTGCCTGAGCCTGAGGTTAAGGGAGAGGTTTTTACAAATGTGTTCTCTCCAGACTGGCGCATCTGCTATTCATGGCTAAATCCTCGTTGATGTTTGGAGTTATCCATTCCCCAAGATATTTGAAGGCATTCGTCCTTCGTATCATTGCGGTCCCCAGTGGGATAAAGTTTGGTGCATTTCTGATATTAGTGATAAACTTAGTTTTGTTAAAGAAATCTTTAACCCTTAGATACTACGTTGTTGAGGGATGATAGAAAGTTGCTGAATAGCTTTCTCTACACTAGAGTGAGGTCATCTGCGAAGGCAAGGAAGTTGATTAGTAGTTTGTCCTTTCTGTAACCGATTCTCAACCCAGAGCCATCTGTTAGTGTGTTCGTCCATTGAGGAATGACTTTTCCCAACTGACAGTTCAAGAGTATTGGTGACAAGCCGTCCCCTTGTCCAACACCAGTTTGAATTTCGAAGGATTTTGATAGTTACCCTCTGAACTTTGGTTGTTGTGTTAGTTAGAGTCGCTTTCACAGGGTTCAAAGTTTTGCTGCAAAGTCACAGTTCAATGAACGTTTGGAAGAGGGCTTCCCTATCCACTGAGTCAAATGATATCTCTAAACAACAACGAAGGTTACCACGTATAACACAGCTAGGTATTCTCCTACAAACCTGTCAGTGTATGGTTGCATGTGTTTAGTCGCAACCACAGTGGATGTAGAACGGTACCAGTATTGAGTCCTAGTTCCTGCGTAACAGCCACCTTGATGGGTTTTTCGATATTTCTTCACAATCATATTGCGAATACTGGAACGATCCCTAATCTCTTTCTCATAAACTATACATTTTATAAACAAAAATACACTTATCATTCCTTACTAAAGTTATTGTTGTAACGTCTGGTTTTATGACGTTATTAAAATTAGAATAAAATAATGAGATGCATTAATTAATAAGTTAATTTGCAAAATTAATCCCGGGTAGGCGCCAAGAATGGAAGTGTTCTCTATCCGAGAGAAGCGACATTCCAATTCTGAAATACTTTTAATCAAAGCAATCGTAATTTTAAAATACCATTAAAAAACACAAATCTTCATCTAATCAAATGATATACTGGTAAATTGGAAAGGAAGTTATTGAAAGCAGGGTTTACAACACCTATTATTTTCTTTGAATATAAAATTGATTGGTTTATTGAACAGAACTGAACATTAAAAGTTTCTTTTGAACAATTTAGAGCATGATTCTCATCTCAGAGCGTTGCCTAGGGTTGAATGACGCAAGAGTGTCTATACATCATCGGCGTTCTTTACCGTAGCAGATGACGTGCAGATAAAACAGACTCTCATAGACCCTGTTGATCAGCTGGGCGCAAGCAAACTTGGCGAGGTAGCTCCCCGCAGCTCTCCGGCAATCTCCCGTGGTGCGCCGGTGCGGATTGTTTGCTGGCCAGAAACAGAATGTCGTCTCCCTCGCTTGTTCGCTCCGTTGAAAACTTGCAGGCTCCCGAGTTTTAGCAGACGCGGGTACTTTCAGCGAGTCGCAGCGTTTGGCGGGTCGTCCATGATCTCCAATGGCGCTCCTCATGCAACATAAAAAACTTATGGTTTCTAAAAGTTCGTAACACTGTTTGATTCGCTGGTTCCCAACAGAGGTGTTCCCCAACCTGACTTTTTCTCCGAAGCATCGTTTCTCTAGTTTCAACTTTCTACTGTACCAGGAAATCCTCATTTTGGCACAGTCCCTATACTGTCCTTTGAATTTAATTGAATGTGTAAAGCTTTTAACTTTACGGCCTGCCATAAATCGTTCGGTCTTTCAGCGCAGGTATGAGTCACCTGGCTCTCGCCGATGCCAAAGAAACGTGGAATTCACACGCATAAATTTCCCGTCACTAAGGGACATTACATACTTTTCACAGACAGATGGCAACACACATATTCCACTGTTAAGATAAACATTCAAGATTTGCGGTTTTAACTATTAAGGCATGACCAATCATTCTTGATTCACACTTTCTACCTGTACAAAAGTCTCTAGCGACCGTAAGTAGAGGTAGAGAGAAAGAACATTTCCTAACTTTCTAATTTAATTTAATGGCGATGGAGCGCTCGCTCCGGTGGCAATTGCCCTACACGCCCGTTCTTCCCCTTTCCTTATCCCACCTACTTTATTCCCTCTACTATTTCAAGTTTAAATTCTTATAGTGTTTTTGGTAAATTATTAATTATTTCCCTTACCTCGAAAGAAAATCTTCCCGCACGCTTATGACTGAGATCGAGTGCCAGCTTGTGGTCATGGCCATCTTTTCCCTTCAATGCACCTCTCCTAATTCTTTCAGGCCTCATTACCAATATATGCATTGTACAGTCCCATGACTCTATTCACCCTCCTCCTGTCTCCCAAGTGCCAGTCCAGCTCCTGTATGATATCGGTTACCGATTGTGTTGAGCGGTAATTTTCAGAAACAAATCTAGCAGCCCTTCTCTGCACATCCTCCAACTCCTGTATTTGATACTTAAAGTGTGGCTACAATACTACACTACTATATTCAAGCAATTGTCTGACCCACGTTTTGTAACCCAATTCCCTTAATTCTATAGTATATACCCTCAACACTTTCCGCAACAAGAGAAGGATTTTGAAACATTTTCTACTATCTGACCATGTGTCCTGCCCACTTAAGCTTGTTATCAAATATTATGCCAAGGTATCTAAATTTCAAATCTTCCACAAGCAACTCTTTTTCTACCTTATAACCATAATCAATATTTAATTCTTTATCTGTACACTTAATAAGCTGAATCTTCTTTGAATCTATCGAAAAAACGGAGAGCTGGTTCCATAAGGTAATCAGACCCTATTTTCTGTCAATAGATGGTTTTACACACTTCATTTTGCACCCTAAAAATGGTTTGACAACTCTTCCTAGAAATCGAGAAGAGACCAGGGCCGGCGTTAGGGGGGGTTAAGCGGGCCAAAAGTACCCGGGGCCCGGGCCACCAAAAGTGCCTAAGTAAATAGAAATCAAACACAAATTTTAAAATATGCACCAATAATTTTGAACATTTTTTGTATTAAAATTTTCTGAATTTATCAAACAAAAAGTGTAAAGTAAAAGTATTTCTGGTGGGGGGGGGGGCTAAGATCGCTTACCCGGGTCCCGTGAATCCTAGCGCCGGCTCTGCAAGAGACCACTATATTAATTCCACTGCAAATAATCACTCCTGATTGTACAGCACTCTCCAGTAACAGAATGTCACCTGTTCGTTGATACAGCGATCATATCAGCTCATCGACAGTAATTTTAAGTTAGCGTGCTAACGCCGTGAACTAAGGTTTGCGTGATCGCTGAGTTGTGTTTGGCCCTATATAACGGTTGATTTTTCTCAAATCCTCCGTCAGTTCTTCAGTTTGTGCTTAATATTGAAAACAAATGTCTTAAATTCGTTTGGCCAGTGAATTAGAAAAATGATAGACTCCAGAGAGATGTCTATAATTTACTCTTTTGGACTGGTTCGGTGAAATATTTTTAACTACAGAAAGGGACGATTTTAACCAAATTTTCACAACACGCATTCCATTCACAAATAATCTCCTTGGGGGGGGGCGTCCATAAACCACGTAACTCCATTTTGGCCTCCTGTGAACCTCCCTCCCCCTACGTAGCCCAACGTAGCCCTACGTTGCTTTGTCCTTTACCTCCCGCTACGTAGCTCATAGCTTTTCCCCCTTTTGATTCCAGAAGACATTTTGCACTGTTTTCTCTTATCAGACATACGGAGATAATTAACTGAGCGAAATAAATATTCATATGCTGCCGTGTGTTCTGATCCCCATTTTAACTGTGAAAAATGTTATGAAAAGAAAGCTACGTGGCCTCGCTCGGAAACCCCCCCCCCCCATCTCCCCACGTAGCCCAGTGTAGCCTTCCAGCCAACTCCCCCCCCCCCCCCCCCCCTGGACCGAGCAATGTAGTTTGTGCACGCCCCCTTGTACGCTGTTTAATTTTTTTTAAATTTATTTTCATTCTGAGATAGTCTATACACTTTGGCATAAAAAATAGGTTTTAGACAGTAACTACTAATATGGGCAGGTAAATCAGAGCGGTTATTTCATGATAGGGTATACGCGGCGACTTGAAGTTGATATTTGTGGAACGCGGCATCAGATCACACTTTATATTGCGAACATCTCTGTTTCATGTAGAGCATTTGAAGAAGTTTCTGCTCCGACATACGAAAGTCGAGATATGTTACAAACCTTCCAGTTTGCCGGCCTCGGTAGCGTAGGGGCTAGAGCGCCAGCTCCGCGTGCCGAAGGTCGCCGGTTCGAATCCGGCGGGGGGCATGGATGTTTAAGTGTTGTGTGTCTGTGTGAATGTCCTGTCCGTCCTGTGGTGTCTAAACATAGGAAGCATAAACGCACTGGATAAACTAAAATTCACATGAAGGGATATCAAAAAACACATTGAGCTGGCTGAATGGTTTAGGCGCCGAAAAAAAAAAAAAAAAAAAAAAAAAAAAAAAAAAAAAAAAAAACACCTTCCAGTGGCGATTTTTTAAGTGGTTCTTTTTAATTTATAGCAGATGTGTGATTTGAAGTACGCCAGAATGCTTCCGTGGTTCAGAGTTGATGTTAAACTGTAAGTACCCTACACCCTGTAGGTTTGCCGTGTTAGGTTAAGACGGCTACTATAGGGGCGGATTGCGCAGCCAACAGTGACAAGCATGTAATTACGGCTAAGCCAGTCTTTTCTCGAATCATTAATTAAATATTTTGCATATTAGAAATCTCATTCTTGAGAAACTGACATCGAATACAGAAGGGTTTGGAGAGCGATTCGAGGACATACCGCAAAATATTTTAAGCCTTGTATATATATATGTATAAATGCACCTACTCACCTTCTCGTTAGATTATTTTGTAACGGACACTTCTAAGTGACGGTTCAAGTAATGAATATAATAAATACACCCAATACAACTGGTAAACAACTGCGCAAAAATAAAGTACGTTTTGTACAGAAAATGAAGCTTTTTTTTTTTTTTACTGCTTAACGTCTCCTATAACAACTAGGTCTTTAGAGACGGGAAAGGATGGGGGGGCAAGGAATGGGAAGGAATTCGGCCATGGCCTTTTTTGAAGGAAGCATCCCGGCATTCGCTTGGAGTGATTTGGGGAAACCATGGAAAACCCAAATCTGGATGCCCGGACGGGGATTCGAACCGCCGTCCTCTCGAATGCGAGGCGAGAACGCTAACCGTTACACCGCCACGCTCGGTAAAATGAAGCTGTTGTACAATTATTTATAGTATCTATAGAACTAGACTGGGGCTGACTCCAAAAAGAAACAACAAGAAAGCGATATCTTACATAGCAAACATTGGACATCTTACAACAGGTGTTAAGACTGAGACAATGTTCAGCTCATAATATCCAACAAAAAATTGAAGGAGGAGTTAGAGAAAAAGATAGGAAAATCCTAGCACCAGTAAAGGGAGCAGACGGTAAAATGAAGGTCTATATAGGTATTCAGAGAAAATGTTTGAAACAAGAACGAGAGAAGGCTGAAATTTTATGGACACCTTATGGGAATGAATGAGAGTAGGTTCACCAAAAAAATTTCCTGTTATTTCACTAAATTAAAAGTGACAACAAAATTAATTGAGGAGAGAAAATGTATGGAAAAAGTTGTGGATCCGTCCGCATGAGATAGGCAATCAAAGATTGTTTCAAACAGAAATTGATAAATTCGAGGGATACCAGGAACATTTGTACAAAGGCCAGTTCCAGGTGGTCTGAAGAAAGAACGAGGAACCTTTCAGTGAAAGAATAAAAAATTCTGGAGAGGAAGAAAAGGTTAACCAATAAACCAGATGTTTATCGTTCTGTGCTATCAAGTTTATAGATAAATGAATCTTTTCAAGGTAAAAAATGTATATTATCTGTGTTGAACAGTGAAGGTCAAAGCAATCTTGCAAAACCACCTACGTCTAAATCGTTTTAATAAGAACAAAACTGATAACAAAACTAGAGATAAAAATTTAATTCATTAATTTGTTGAAGTGGTGGGTAATCCAGTTTTACCGTGCGTCAATAACCTAAATTAATTTTTATGTCGAAATGAAGAAGAGAAAAAGCTATGGGGAACGTTCATGTAGTGACGTTTTTTGTGCGCGAATGCATCTATGTGTGTTTCTTTTCATTGCTATGCACTAAGTAACATAAAAGATACAATGAAATGCTAAAAGTCATGGGATACCTAATATCGTGTGAGACCACTTTCTCCGGACCAAGTGCACAATTCCGGCGTGATATTGACTCAAAAACTCATGGGAAGTTCCCTGAGAAAATATTCAGCCACGCTTATATATATATATATATATATATAATGGCCTTCGGTCATTGCGACCATTTAGCCAGCTCCAATTTGTTTTGTACAGAGTATTGTATCAGGCTTTAATCATGATATTGTGGACACTACAGTGAGGACAGCACAAGACGAACACAACACTTAATTAAAACCACCCATTCCCGAGGCCGGACTCGAACCGGCGGCCCTTGCAATGCGAAGCCAGCGCGCTAGCCACTACACTGCCAGGGCCGGCCAGCCATGCTTTCTATACATCCGACCATAAATGCGAATGTGTTGTCGGCGCAGGACATTGTGCTGGAACTGATTTTTCAATAGTGTCCCAGACATGTTCGTTTCGATTCATGTCTGGTGATCTAAGTGGTCAAATCATTCCATGGAATTACCAAAATTTTTCTCAAACCAATTTGAAACGATTTTGGCCTGGTGAAATAGTGCATTGTCGTCCAGGAAAAGTCCATCGTTGTTTTGGTAAATAAATGCCACGAATGGCCGCAAAATATCTCCAACTATAGTGCGCGCCACGAACGAAGGCGGGTGGCGCAGAGAGAGACAGAAATAGGGACACAGGAAATATGACGTTGCCGCATTTACAGCAGGAGAAGAGCGACTTAAAGAAAGAAGAAATAGTAATTACGCTACTGCTACTAATCTTACTGGTGTGTAATGATAATAAAAATAATAATATGCGTTTTAGCAGCGCTTTATGTGCTAATACTATTAAGAGAGACAGTAATTTCAGCCACAGCAAGCAATGAACACTCGTGTAACCACGACAAGCGCTGGATTGTTACTGAATTCGATTGGCTACTGGCAGAGCGATGACGTTCTGCGCAGAGCCTCGCTAAACATGGCCGCTTTCGTTCGTGACGCGCACTATAGATGAACAAAATCATTTTCAGTCAATGAAATAAACACGGGTATTCTGCCAGATAATATCTTTATACGCCGGGAAAAGCTCAGTTCTCACATTAAATACCTATGCGGGGAGGAGACGGTACACAGCTAACATGATGAAGGCAACGGAGGTAGTTGCCGAAACCTTGTCAAATAAAGAATTTAATAAACATATTAACTGCAGAATACCCCAGAAGTGTTTATTTCATATACAGGGTGTTACAAAAAGGTACGGCCAAACTTTCAGGAAACATTCCTCACACACAAACAAAGAAAATATGTTATGTGGACATGTGTCCGGAAACGCTTACTTTCCATGTTAGAGCTCATTTTAGTGATACAATACGCCATTCTCCAGGGCTGCATCAGCGCATCAGGGATTCCATGCGACGGTGGGTGGATGCATGTATCCTCGCTAACGGAGGACATTTTGAACATTTCCGGTAACAAAGTGTTTGAAGTCACGCTGGTACGTTCTGTTGCTGTGTGTTTCCATTCCATGTTTAATGTGATTTGAAGAGAAGTAATAAAATGAGCTCTAACATGGAAAGTAAGCGTTTCCGGACACATGTCCACATAACATATTTTCTTTGTTTGTGTGTGAGGAATGTTTCCTGAAAGTTTGGCCGTACCTTTTTGTAACACCCTGTATACGCCGGGAAAAGCTCAATCCTCACATTTTCAGTCAATGATCGGTTCAGTTTAACGAGAGGTTGGAGTCCATGCCACAAAAACAAAGCCCACACCAGGATGGAGCCACCAACAGCTTGCACTGTGCCTTACTGACATCTTGCGCCACCCTTGAACCCTGTTCTCAACTCTCTTTAACTGAATCTTTTTCCATTTACGTAGAATGCAAGAGTTATGTTCACGAGTCCAGGCTATGGCGTTTTGTTAGCAGAGGAATTAGCTTCGGTCTTCTGTTGCCATATGCCATGAACGCCAACTCTCGCTGCACTGTCCACACGGACACGTCTGCCCTACGTCCCGCACTGAGTGTAGCTGTTGATTGACGCAGTGTTGTTTGTCTGTAAATGCTGACTCCCGACGCAGACGTCGCTGGTCGCGGTAGTGCGCGGTTCCTGGCTGGAGGTACTGTATTCCCGGTACATTCTTCCCACTGTGGATCGAGGAATGTTAAATTAACGAACAATTTCCTAAATGGAATGCCCAATTCACCTAGCGCCAACCAAATTGTCCATTTAAAGTCGTGCGACAATAATCTCGTCTGAAGACCTTCGACACTAGAGAGTACAAATGAAAGCCCTGATATTGCACAGCACATTAAACGTTTCTTCCGCGATACTACCGCCATAGGGATACTTGCATCTTCCTACCACATGTCTTTTCACACTTCAGTTTATAGCACCGAACGGAAAGCAAAATTAATGAGGGTTGTGACTGAAGAGATAGAATGCACTGAACAAAACGAATAAATCTAGAGACCTGATTATATGCATTAGCATGTTTGCAAATGCATCTGAATATTAAGCTCATTTTCACCGTTTATCGCATATTTTACCTAAAACCAAGAGATGATGCATATTTTCGATATATTTACAATTTTTTCGGCAGTGTACGTAGTTAATATAAGAAAAAACTTACGTTGTAGCCGGAAAAACCTACTAACTGCACAGCTCTTCGTCTGCGACGACTCGCTGAAGAACTACCACCGACGTTTGGGAATATAAATAAACTGATTTCATCAACAAAGAAAGCGTTTCTTAAGATACGTTCTCGTAAAATGCCTACCAAAAAAAATAAAAAAAATTCCTTTACCTCCGGAACCAGTGATAACTCGATTGGCGATCTATGTTGAAGCTATACTGGTTCACAATGGTCATTTCGAGGCCATTAAAGGTGTAGTAAATGACTTTGATAGTGGAGAGGCTATAACAGTTTGTCAGTAAAAGGAACCATTTAACAATTCCAGTATTAAAACCACACCAGTGATTAGCATTCGTTTTTCCCACTTACCTACGAGTATTAAAAAGCTTGAAACTCGAGGTTTGATGTTGACTGAATCTATTCAGTCAATTAATAAAATCCGCATTGCAAGAGGTATTCATGCTAAACTTAAGGTGAAGTTTGAAAATATTTTGAACAATAACCCAGAATTTAAACCTTTCTATCAAATTGATAGTTAGAGTAATGGGACAGATGAACTTTTTCCAGAAACAATGACTGCTAACACAGCACCCAATTTCAAATACGTCCGAGTTATATCAGTTAATGTGGAACGGACCATATCAGCTTATAAAATTATTTTGAGAGATCGAAGAAACAATCTTACTATCGAATATTTGAAATAGTACCAGATTGTTTACGTTTACTAAAAAAATTTAAATAATTATTAATCATCGATTTTATAAACATGTTATTCAACTGCTTACTAATTGCATTTTGATTTTGAAATAAAAAACCAAAAAGTTACTATTTTTACATTACATAATATTGCATATTTTGACACTTACTGACACTTTTCATGCACATTTTAAGTATTTTTCATGCATATTTCTAGCTTTTTGTGTTGCGTATAATCCTGTCTCTGCTTATTACTGTGTCACAAGATAAAACTACATTTTAAAAAACAGAATTAACTCAACCTACAGAGAGTTAAATCAATTCAAAACAAGCCAACAAGTAAAAAGAAAACGAAGAAGTCTACAAGCCTGAAAAAGATAAATTGGGTTAGCAGACGGGCTTAACCAAATCATGTAGACAGTCAAAACTCAAGGCTGGTCAGAGTGCAGAATAAAAACTCAGCACATTAAACTGAAAATCGAGCTACATTTCTTTCGTCGAAGACGGAGTTCATCACACAATAAAACCCGTGGTCGTGGAGACAACACAACCTACCCTATTACCTATATCTATTATAAATCTGCAAGCAAGCTGCGCGTGTCTCTTTATTTGAACGGGAACCGCGGAAAAACTATGACAGAATTTTGGACGGGGTTTTCAAATTTTTAGAACTAATGATGCGAGTCAAAATCTGAGAAAATAGCTAACGACTTATATGTACTATGGGAGGGAGCAAGCAACTAAAAACCTTTATATATGGGAAATTTTGGGCCACGGATCATTATGCTCTTCCAGACGCTCACTCCTTTCGCAAACATCTGAAAAAACTAAGGATTACATTTTATTTTTTTACTTTTGTTATTCATGTTTTCTGTACCGCAGTACTCTAAAGTAAACGGAATACTTGAATCAAACGTAATCACCATTAATTTACATCGTAACATGTCAGTTGTTATGTGATACGCGTTAGATTACTAATATGGTAGACACAGATTGTCTTTGGTTGACAGTTAAACAGTTTTTCTGTGGTACAATATGTCCAACGTGATCGCTAAATGAAGTACAATAAACATTATTACGCCAATGATTTCTTCGTTATATATCATTATGGATATGAAATTCATTTTTTTTTCAAAGAAAGATGTCTTAGAAAAAAGCCAACAGGTAACTTAGTTTTTCCATAATAACTTCTACAGAGCTGCCTATAATTTCGATGGACTTTATTCTATTAATATATATTTGGTGGCTGTCATGTGTAAATATTCTTAAACGTGTTTACAAATTTTGGCTGCTGTTCAAACCACAAGCGGTAAAATAAACAGTTCTTTTTATAAAATAACTTCATAACCCTGATTTTCCATAAGTGCAGTTGAGTTAAAATAGATAGCGACATGCAACCAATGAATTTAAAAATTAATTAGGCATCTTAACACCTTATGTTACACCGTGTAATTATAACACTAGATTCTTTATGCCTTATGCTGTAACATAGCGTGTCATTTGCCATTCTGGTCCAGGTTGCATTTCAACCTAACGACAAACTTGGCTTCTGTCACTTGCGCATTAATACATTCACTGTTTCGCTATCGAATCTTGGCCTGCTGGAGGTACTTATATGCGACTAAAATAATAACATCAATAATACGGCTTTACTGAAAGCAAAAAATTAAAATAATTCATATCCTGATGCTACATCGCATTAATTATAAAGCTAAATTCATAATGTTTCTTATGTTTCAACAAAACTTATCAACTGTCATCATGGTCCAGGCTGTACTTCAACCGAACCATAACCTAAGATAATATTGACCTTCGAAACTCATAGCTTCAGTCAAATGTATATTAATACATACACGGTACCTTGAACAAATCATGACATTTTGGAATTATTATTTATATGTGGCTGAAATAATGGAATTAGTAATATGGTGATTAAGAGAAGGAAATTAAAAATAACTGATCGTACTAACATATCGTCAAAATAAAACCAATATTCTAACAGCAAAAGGGATTTTTTTTTCAGAAAATTAAATTGTGATTGGGAATCACTGGATGAAGGCAGGAGGGTGAAGAGACTGTTGGGAATATACAGGGCATATGTTGGTGATGGGGCATTGTGGGATATTGGTCAAAGAATTAGGAATAGTGCATGTAAGGGAAAACACGACCATGACCACAAGTTGGCGCGCGATTTCATGCATAAGGGAGCAGGAAATTTTTCTTTTGTTGATAAGGGTGTCAGTGATTGGAACAAATTACCATGTGAAGTAATGAGTAAGTAATGTACCAAAAACGCTTAAATAATTTAAAATTAAAATTTGTAAATCAGAAAAATAAATAGGTGAGGGATTTAACACACCAATTATAAAAGAAAACGTTAAAAAAGAAAAGAAAAAAGCAGTAATTAGATGACTGGGAGAATTGACACCGGAGTATTAGCTCCATTGCAATACAATTAATAATAAATCGTGCAGTCCTCCGTATCAGCATATAAAAATGGCACACAGAGGCGTTACAGTGACCGACCTACTAAGTAAGGTAAAGGTAACATTTTATTTCTCTTAAACGTTGTTACACCTACTTACTTCACAAACAATTTTTTTTCTTGTCACAATAATTATCTCTACTAATTAGTATAGTTAATTTTTTTTAGATAGCTTTTGTACTATTTCATAAATTGTATAACATTAAAATATGAATGAAACAAAACTCTTGGACATCAGTATGAAAACCGAACCTAAGGTAATAACTAAACTAATGAAAAATTTTAGAAGTCATTTAGAATTCACTGCTCTCAAGGTTAATATTTGGTAATAGAACAAAATCGGTAAAAATTTTTTACACATACCAAAACACGCGTGTGAAGCAGCGGGCAAATGCTAGTCTTATAAAGATTGTTTTTAAAATTAATTTTATTATTTAACTGTACACATTCCTAGTTCTGGATTACACATAAGATAAGTAAATAACATATTTACAACCACTGAAAACGATGCTCCGCTAAAATTGTCAAGTTAACCTCAATTTATCTGACGAAAATATCCAGTGAAATAAAAATTAAATTTAGGTGTTTGTATCGTTTAAAAACGTGTACGCTACGAAGAGCTGAGATTTTATGGGTATTTTCAGTCTCGCTAAGTTCGACTTAGGCGTAGTTTCGTACGCACTGTGTGAAACGCTCGACGGTGAAGAGGAGAAGTTGTGGTTGTGACGTGGTTGTGAAGTGAAAAGTGGCAGACGGCGGCGGCAGCAGCTGAGAACAACAGGCGGGGTCTTTGTGCCCGGCAATGTTTCATCGAGATATTTGGAGGGCGCTTCCTTCCTGCGGAGAAGACGGAGTGCAGTTTCTCCCACGGAGCTTTTCCGACCGACGACAGCAAGCCAGGGAGTGACTAATGGCGGCGCCTCCAAATTGAAGAGCCGCATACTTCACCGTCGAGCGCCAGGTATAAAGCAGCCACATAAATACTTGTCTTTCAGCTTCACAATAACATTCGTTGTGTCGATAAATGAACTTTCTATTAATTCAAGAGCGATGGAAATATTTAAAACACAGTGCTAATTTTTTTTAAACTGCTTTACGTCTCTCAACAGCGAGGTCTTTAGAGACGGGAAAGGATGGGGGGGGGGGCAAGGATTGGGAAGGAATTCGGCCATGGCCTTTTGAAGGAAGCATCCCGGAATTTGCCTGGAGTGATTTGGGAAACCATTGAAAACTTTTTAATTTTTTTTTTTTTGTAACTGCTTTACGTATCTTTTTAACATCGAGGTCTTTAGAGACGGGAAAGGATGGGGGGCAAGGATGGGGGCAAGGAATGGGAAGGAATTCGGCCATGGCCTTTTGAAGGAAGCATCCCGGCATTTGCCTGGCGTGATTTGGGGAAACCATGGAAAACCCGAATCTGGATGCCCGGACGGGGATTCGAACTGCCGTCCTCCCGAATGCGAGGCGAGAACGCTAACCGTTACACCGCCCCGCTCGGTGCCATGGAAAAGCCAAATCTGGATGCCCGGACGGGGATTCGAACCGCCGTCCTCCCGAATGCGGTGCGAGAACGCTAACCGTTACACCGCCACGCTCGGTCAGTGCTAAATAAGAGTATTGAAAATAATTAGTAGGGTCGAAAAGATTGAAGAAATATTAATTCTGTAAATGGTGAAATCAGAAGGTAAATGCTTAAAGTTGGAGTTAACGTAGAAGCTAGTAGTATAAATTAAATAGAAATACTCTACAAATAGCACAAGGTTCAATACAAATCAAAAGATTCAGTATTATTGGTATCAAACCTTCAGAATATGAAGATGTTTGTTGAAAATAAGCGTATTTACTTTACCAGCGGTTTAAAAACATTCCATGCCTATAAAGAATAACGGAAAAAAGGATGTTAAAAAATAATAAAACTTATTGAATTTTTTTTTTTTTTTTTGCATGTGCAGTATTTCGAGATTTAGGAGAATATGTCAAGATTTTTTCCCCTTACGGCACGTCAAAATAGGAAGGCGAGGAACTGAAAGCAATTCGGTTATGGCCTTCTGAAGTAACTATCCAGGCTTTAGCCTGGTGATATTTCGTGAGACTATGAAAATCCGAAATCTGGATGGCCAGATGGGGATTCGAAACCACATCCCCGCCACGTTCGGTATTCTGACAGAGCTTTAAGGATTTGTAGTAGAACAGTAACTATAACGCAAGTCTTGCTCCATTCAGATCCCTATAAACTGTATCAGGAAGTATTTCATGCTTGTGACTAATTTTCTATGCTTTGTAATATACTATTATACGGTTTAATTCTATCTCTATCGACCTTCTTTATCTTCACTTATTTACTCTTATAAATTTGTAGCGGGCCGTACTCTGTTCGTATTTTGTAATGTCATAACGCAAAAACTACCGAACATATTTTGAAGCGGGTATCACAGTTAGATAGTTTAGGATCTGACTTTGCGGTATGTCTGATGACTCCATGTGACCTGGCGCCGGAGTAGGAAATGCAGATCTCATCTTAACCTCAAAATGTTTTTTTATACACATTTCCTTTAATTTTTGTCAGTTTGCAAGGAGAGGATTTCATTTTGAACATAGGACTAGTATGATACGCCCAGTCTTGTTGGATCTTCTTTTGAGAGAAATAGAAGATTAAAATTACCGAGCGTGGTGGTGTAACGGCTAGCGTTCTGGCCTCGCATTCGGGAGGACGGCGGTTCGGATCCCCGTCCGGGCATCCAGATTGGGGTTTTCAATGGTTTCCCCAATCTCTCCAGGCAAATGCCGGGATGCTTCTTTAAAAAGGCCATGGCCGAATTCCTTCCCATTCCTTGCCTCCCATCCTTTCCTGTCTCCAAAGACCTCGCTGTTAGGGAGACGTTAAGCAGATAAAAAAAAGATTAAAAATTATTATTTTTTCGGAAAAAGGAAATAAATGATGGATAAGCACATATCATCCGGTATTGAGGCTCGCCACTATTCAATGTTTGTATGTATGTTCGGTTGGGCCAACTACCACCAGGTTAATCCTTTGTCTGTCTTGAATTTGCTTCGAATGTGTACACATTAGTGTTACAACTGTGGTTGTTAGTCCTTGAGGGGACCTGCAGTTTAACGTGGAATCCGACCACTAAAGCGTTCTGGTGTACTTCACACTACACAATAAACTGTGGATGAGGTGAAGATCGGGTTAGGGGATTGTGGAAATCGCCACCTACACAGGAAATCGAATCGGGGACATTCGAACACCAGTCAGATGCCTTCACCACTGAGCCTTCAAACCGTTCTTATTAAATGTTTGTAACATTACAAATTTATCTTTGCAAAAATTCATCTCATTTAAGTTGGTTGTTCGTGATTCTACAAGGTCCTTGGCATTTCGCCTATATCATTTTGCGAGAAGTTGGCTTACCGAGCGGGGTGATGTAACGGTTGGCGTTCTCGCCTCGCATTCGGGAGGACGGCGGTTCGAATCCCCGTCCGGGCATCCAGATTTGGGTTTTCCATGGTTTCCCCAAATCACTCCATGCAAATGCCGGGATGCTTCCTTCAAAAGGCCATGGCCGAATTCCTTCCCATTCCTTGCCCCCATCCTTGCCCCCCATCCTTTCCCGTCTCTAAAGACCTCGATGTTAAAAAGAGACGTAAAGCAGTTACAAAAAAAAAAAAAAAAAAAAAAAATTAATTGGCTTACTGAATTATCTTTATGATGACGTTCCTTTCACGTCTTGCATGTGATGTGATCACTTATTTCCTCGATCTTCGATAATTTTACCGAGCGTGGTGGGTGAGCGGTTAACGCTCTGGCAACGCAATCGGGAGGGCACCGGTTCGAATCCCCGTCCGGGCATCCAGATAGTTTCCCCAAATCACTCGAGGCGAATGCCGGGATGCTTCCTTCAAAAGGCCATGGCCGAATTCCTTCCCGTTCCTAGTTTCATCCCGCCTCTAATGACCTCGATGAGGCGTAAGTCCATAAGTAAGAAAAAAAAACTAATTTTTCAGTCGAGAGACGCAGAAATGGTTGGAGGTGGTAGATGTTATGTTATGACTGGAAAATATCCATAAGGGAGCGTCCATAAACCACGTAGCTCCATTTTGGCCTCCTGTGAACAACCCTCCCCACCTAGCCCGACATGGCTTTTGTCTCTACCTTTCCCCTCCGCCCACGTAGCACGTAGCATTTTTCCCCCTATCGATTCCAGAAGACATTTTGTACTGTTTTCTCTTGTCAGACTATCGTAAATTACATACGGGGATAATTAGAGGAGAATCGGGTAATATGGAATACCATTTATGCTTTGTTGTACAAAACAGTACTGAAAATAATTTAACACCTGAAACTAAAACCAATACAACCTTCAACTTCTTGTAATAACATATATCTAATGAAAAGCTGGGAAAACAGATTTTTTTTATTAGTAACATTTAGTTTTTAAAAAAAATGTCGTTTGGAGGGTCATATGGAATAGGCGGGTTATATGGAATAGAAGGTTTCAAATAACGTAAACTATCTGAAATTGAGATAAACGGATTTAATGATACTTTTTAGTCAACATCATCATCATATTTGTCGGATTCAACAGCTATCGCTTCTTTCATTTTCGGCTGTTCTTAAAACAAAACATAATTAATGAATTAATTAAGAAATATTTACTTTCTCAATTGTTATTTTATTATTTTCAATCAATATTAACAAAAAATCGTATTACTGACATTATATTTGATTAAAAATGTATTTCAACTCAGTAATTATTTTTCGGGTTGTATGAAATACCACAGTTTTATGTCTGGTTTTATGGAATACCAAGTATCTCATATTATCCCAATCGCTATCTTGGACAAAATAGGCTTGATGATATTATAAAAAAAAGATGGAAGACAGAAAAAAGACCTGTACAACAAACCATCACTGTTTTAGTACATATTACACTAAGACTAGCGATCAACAAAATAAATATAATATTTTATATATATTTTAGAAAACTAATCTGCAAAAATTCTCGAAAGTGGAAAAACAAACTTTGTTGGATAGCAAACACAGTTCAGCTCCCAAATGACCGACCTTCACAACAAAGCATCAGAGTAGTTTTGAGCAGCAGTTGATGGTACTTCCACTATACAGCAGCATTCGGCAGAGGAGAAACCTCGGTATTCCATATTACCAGACTATTCCATATTACCCGATTCTCCTCTAAATGGCGGAAATAAAAATTTACATGGTGTTGAGTGTTCTTTATCTCATTTTAGACAAATAACATGAACATAAAGCTACGTGGCCTAGCGCGGAAACTCTCTCTCCCCCCGCCCCCCCTCCCCGACCCCCCCGCCTCCCCCCCGCCCCACGTAGCCCGGCGTAACTTTCCAGCCAAACTCCCCCCTCCCCCTAGACCGAGCCACGTATTTTATGCACACTTCCTAACTGGACGTGCATAAGTGCGATGGGAGAGTATTTTCGATTGATAGAACCCGGACAAAAAAGCGATTTCCATCAGATACGGCACACGACCGAACACTTGTTTTATTTCATGGCTGATCCTCGATCCGAAATAAATTTGATCAAGGGTCACTTCGGAGAAACATGTCAGTCAATACAGTATATCTGAGTATCAATGGCCGAGATTGACGTTTACCTGTAGCTGAGCTCCACGTAGTGTGGCTCCCGTATCTCGCGTGATAAGATAGCCAGTGCTCTCGCCAGACGAGGCGACAGTGTTGGACGCGATGCGACGCTTGCTGTGGTGGCTTCTCCTGGCGCCACTGTGCAGCGCCTCCCCTGATGGCGAGGCTCCAGTGGTGGACACCTACCAGGGCCGCCTGCGGGGCCTCAACATGGTCTCCAGGAGCGGACGCCCCTTCCACGCCTTCCTAGGCATACCGTACTCGCCCCCACCAGTCGGAAGGATGCGCTTCCAGGCAAGTGGTCAATTACATGCACTATAGAAAGCAATGTGTATCACTGAAAGATGCTAATACAGGAAATGTTATAAACTCAGAATGGAGTATAGTTAAATGTGGTGTGCCTCAGGGCTCAATTCTTGGCCTTCTGCTATTCTTAATCTATATAAATGATCTCCCACATATACTAGGTGATAATGAACATATGGTGCTCTTTGCAGATGATACCAGCATATCGTTGAAAGACCCATCAGCACAAAACCTCGAAAACACAGCAAATGATGCTATAAAGAAAATTAACAGGTGGTTTAATGCCAACAAAACTAATACTTAATGTAGAAAAGACACAGTTACTTCAGTTTGTTACAAAAAATAAAACAAAGGACAGCTATAATGTGATATCAGAAAGAAAAGCAATCAATGAAAGTAATTTCACAAAGTTCTTGGGTGTATGTATAGATAACAAATTGAACTGGAAACAGCATATTCAACAACTTCTTAAAAAACTGAATTCTGCAACATTTTCACTGAGGGTAATATCTAGAATAGCTAATATAGAAACCAGAAAGTTAGTATATTTTGCATATTTTCATTCCCTGCTCACTTATGGCATCTCATTCTGGGGAAACTCGTCACAAGCACAGAGGGTATTTAAATTGCAAAAACATGCCATTTGTGCCATTTGTGGAGCAAGCCCACAGACGTCTTCCAGAAATCTATTTAAAAACCTGGGTGTACTAACAATGCCAGCACAGTATGTATACTCTGTACTATCATTTGTAGTGGAAAATCCTGAACACTTCAATCTTAATGCTGACATATATAGCCACAATACTAGGAATAAACATAATATCCACAAGGATTACAAATCACTGTCAATTGTACAGAAAGGGTTAACATTTACTGGAGCTTCCTTATTCAATGTCTTACCAACAGAAATTAAATGTTATCTACAAAAACCCAACTACTTTAAGTCCAAACTGAAAGAGTTTCTGCTTCAGAATCCATTTTACTCTGTGAAAGAATTTTCTTCTTGGAATTTGGTAACTAAGAATGACTGATAAAATAGTATATATGGTGTATGGAAGGGGAAGGTGACAAAGTTGTCCACAATTACTAAAATGATATACGGTTTTTCTTTCTGTTGAAACTTTTGACAAATGAAGTAATTACACTGTTTACAAAATTTCACTCATATATAATAACTAACATGGGATAGCATGCACTCAAAAACTGCTGTAAAAAATTATGATACTAACAGGTTTTTAAGTAATTGACTGCTTATGAGTTGTGGTAACTGGTTGGTAAGAAAATAACTGGTTGTTAGATTCTGGTAACAAGTTTATACACTGTTCCACATAATAAGTATTAACTAACTCGGGATTGTATTTGTAGATTACAGGAAATATTGGTTATACTAATGGGTCATAACTAACTTCTTGTCAATATATAATATTATCAATTATATAGTAATATTGACATTACTAATAAGTTTATGTACTGTTCCACATCCCCGAGATTATTCTCACATGGGTTCAAAGTGAACATATCTATCTATCTATCTATGCTAATGAAACAGTTCCTTTTTTTTCCTTCCCTGAAGTATCTAGGCGTAACAGTACAAAGCAACATGAAATGGGACTTGCACATAACTTCAGTCGTAGGCAAAGCTAATTCAAAATTACGTTTTGTAGGTCGTATTTTGAGAAGCTGCAATGCTCATACAAAGCAAATAGCGTACAAAACACTAGTGCGTCCGCATTTGGAATACTGTTGTGCAATTTTGGATCCGTATCGCAAGGGATTGATTGACACGTTAGAGAAAGTACAGAGGAGAGCAGCTCGATTCGTTACCGCTAGTTACAGTCCTTATGTAAGTGTCACAGAGCTGATACGTGGGTTAGGCTGGGATTGTTTGGCGGACAGACGACGTCGCTTTCGTTTAAATTTGTTGGAGAATATGCGAAAATCTCTAATTTACGAGTGCAACGAAATACTTCTTCCGCCAGCCTATTTAGGTCGCAATGACAGGAGGGATAAGATTCGAGAGATAAGATGCCGTACTGATACATTTATGTATTCTTTCTTTCCTCGTTCTGTTCGGGATTGGAATACTCTAAAATAGGATTGATGTTTAGCACCCTCTGCCACCCACAGTAATTGTGAATTGCATAGATGTAGATGTAGATGTAGATGAACAATCCTTGCGTTATTGGCAATGGAATGGAAGGAATTGGAACTTCTGTTCGACGATCAATGTTTTCAGGTAAATCGAGTTATGTACGGAATTTGTATGATTTTAAGCTTCAATAGCATAGTACGTTCAGGCGGAGTATTTTTCTCATGCCATTGGAGGCAGGTTAGCTGATTCTTTTAGATGAAGTATGTTTCAAGGCTATTGCCCATAACGTGAGAAAGACTCCGTCCTTGGACCTGTCCTGTACTCGTTGTACACCGCGGATGTTCTACATCTACATCCATACTCTGCATATCACAAACATTGTGGGTGGCAGAGGGTGCTAAGCACCAATCCTAAACCCGCCCATTCCAATCCCGAATAGTGCGAGGAAAGAAGGAATACATATAAGTATCAGTGCGGCATCTTATTTCTCTAATCTTATCCCTCCGGTCATTGCGACCTAAATAGGTTGGCGGAAGAAGTATTTCATTGCACTCGAAATTTAATTTTTTTTGCATATTCTCCAATAAATTAGAACGCAAGCTACGTCGTCTGTCTTCCAAACTATCCCAGCCCAATCTATGTATCAATTCTGTGACGCTTTCATAAGGGCTGTAACAACAAGTCACGAATCTAGCGGCTCTCCTCTGCACCCTCTCAACTGAGTCAATCAGAACCTTGCGATACGGATCCCAAACCCCACAACAGTAATCCAGATGCGGACGCACTAGTGTTTTATACGCTATCTCCTTTGTTTGAGCATTACAATTCCTCAAAATACGACCTATGAATCGTAATTTAGAATTAGCCTTGCCTACGACGGAAGTTATGTGCATGTCCCATTTCATGTTGCTTTGTACTATCACCCCCAGATACTTCACGGAATGAACCGTGTCAACAGGTGAATTGTTTATTTTTTACTCATGAACAACCTGATTCTTCTTGTTACTTATCCGCATTGCCTTGCACTTTTTGCAATTAAGTGTAAGCTGCCATTTACGGCACCAATCGAAAATAGCATCCAAATCACGCTGAATTTCTAAGCAATCGTCAGAGCACCTTATTTCCCTATGTTCCTAACAAATCCTGGGGTGGAGGTCGCAACGTATGCAGATGACACAGCATACTTCACATACAGCCGCAGCAGAGCAATTGCCACCAGACGCCTCCAGGAGGTATTGCAGCAAACTCTATCGTGGGCGAGGAGATGGAGGATTGAGATAAACGCGACAAAGACCCAAGCTATAATGCTAACGCGTAAAGTTGAAACCCAGTTTCCGGTAATACCAGTGCCTAAACTGCATCTGGATGGCAATGACATCACCTGGTCGACGACTGCTCGCTACCTGGGCGTCACGCTCGACAGGAGACTCACGTGGGACCCCCACATTGAGGACATTCGTCGGCGGGCAAGCGCGAGACTACAGGAATTATTCCCTCTGTTAAACATAAACAGTCTCCTTCCCCGCCCGCAGGAGTTAGAGTCTATACAGCCCTCATCAGACCGATAATCGAATATGCCTGCCCAGTATGGGCATATGCAGCTGACTGCCACATACAAAGGCTCCAAGTTATTCAGAATAGAGCATTAAAAAGAGCCCTACACCTTTCTGGTAGGTTTCCAACCGACCCTCTACACGTGTAGTATATTGAGGGATTTTAGTTATAGTGTATTGTAATTTTTACTCGGGATAATTTTTCTAAAGCTACAGCTATGTAATTTAATTCCACCCGACGGAGCATAGTCCAAGGTTAACATGTTCTCTTCCAGTGAGAAGAGGCCCCCCTCCAGGGTACATTCAAAAAGCCCTTAGTAAGGAGTTTTAAACGAATAGAACTAATGTCACATGACTTCCCCCACTCCGCTCACTCTGGCGCAGTCTGCTCGTCGAGCCTCAGTATGGAGCACAGTGCCCGTAGGCATGAAGATTTTATTAGGTATAATGCTTTTATTCCCTTCTGCTGGCTTAGAAAGAATATTCCGAGTGACAGGATTTTATTAGTAAGAGATTTATTTCATGAGAGCTATTTTATGCAGTATTTTTCAGTTATTTCAAGTGTATTTCTATGTGCCTATTTAAGGTCACTCCATTCTTTCAACTACATGTTTTCATTCGTATCGCTGATTCCTGCTCATTACTAGCACTAAGTGAGGGCAGAACGTAATTGCTCTGATCCTATGACCAAATATCTTTGGTAAAACTGGTCGGGGAGTGGTTGATTAGAGGCGAATCCAACTTGGTTGTGGTGAAAAGCCACTCTTTCGCTACACACGAAGCGACATTGCTGCCTACACTCAAAGAAAGATTTCGAAAAATCGCTAGGAACTACTACAACAACTGCAAAAAGTCAAACAACCCAGTGGTTCGTAATATCGGACAATATGACCCTACTATTGACCGACACAAAAGACCACTGAACCTCCTCTACTAGACTCACCAACATGAAGACCCATCACATGTGAAGTGAAAGAAAACCATTGTTAATAGGAAAAAATGTCCTAGGACAAATCTCCAACAATCACTGCCAACAATGAAAAGGCAGAGACTGGTGAATTGGCGAACCATTCTCCAACTCTACCAACCTTGAGGTACTTACTTAGACCTAATGAGCCAATAATGGGCTAGCCCCTTCCTAGACACGTGATTAACAGCCAATGAAATTCATCCTCCCACTCCAGGCCTACAGCACGTGAGGAAAGTTCCATTCGGACGCTCTGGGAGTGTTTTCTCCGCCATAATGGAAGCCACATCAAGTCTTCATGAATGAGTAACAGGTATTGCCTAAGGCAACCTCTAAAGCTCTGCTAGCTTGGGAAAGACATTGCAAGTTACTAGTGATATTATTAATTTGCATGAGAGCTATTTCCATGATTTTCGTATGTTTGTCAATGTACCCCATTTCAGTGAATTCATTTAAGTTGCTTCATCTTTTCCCTGCTAATTGAATCTCTATCACTGAATTCCTGTTCATTACTAGATATAAGTGATAGTAGGAGTGTAATATCTTTGACTACAAGATCACATAACTCAGGTAAATCATACCAGGTAGTGATTGATCAGAGACGAACCCATAGTTCTGTGGCGTCAAACTGCTCGGATATTACAGCTATTCACAGCCAGAGAGTCCATTAAATTATAGTAGCCATGGGTAGTAATCATTGATATTTGTTGAGATAAACGTTAACGCAGTGAAGTGCCAAAATTCATAGAGATAAGGAACAGATCCATAACAATTTCTGTGTCGTTTACAATATATGAGGTAGTCGGAATTTCTTAATTAAAATATAGGAATATGACATATTAACTGATGCAAAACGAAGGAGCTCAACTGCAGCACAAATCGCCACAGTAAAATATATTAAGATTAAAAATTGATATAGATGCTGTATAAATATCCATGGCGGTAACACTGCGGAAGAAATGTATAAATGTGCCGCGCCATGTCTGGACTTTCATTTGTGTTCTCGTGAGTCGTGCGGAAGGTTTTCTGTCGTGATTACGGCCGCACGACGTGATTTAACAGACTTTAAACGCGGAATGGTAGTTGGTGCTAGACGTACGGGACACTCCATTTCGAAAATTGTTTTTGACTCCAACAATCCTCGATGAAAAGTGTCAAGAGTGTCTTGGATTTGTGATTTCCGATATCACCTCTCGCAAATGGAGAACGCAGTAGCCGACCATGACCAGCGTCAAAGTGCGACAACACTCAATGTGGGAGGTAAGACAGATGTGTCCGTGCGGACTGTGCAGCGAAATTTGGCGTTGATGAGATATGGCAGTAGAAGACCGACGCAAGCACTAACAAAACGACATCGGCTGTAGCGCCTCTCCTGGGCTCTTGGAGATTTTGGTTGGACCCTATATGACTGATTGAGTGGTCAGATGAGTCGTGATTTCATTTGGATAAGAGCTAATAATACAGTTCAATTGTGGCGCAGATCCTACGTGGCCCTGTTCCGAGGCTGTCAGGAAAGCTCTGCAAGTTGGCGATGGCTCCATTCTGGTATGGGCTGTGTTTACATTGCTTGGAATGGGACCTCTGGTCAAATTTAACCGACCATTTACTGTAAATGATTATGTTCAACTACTTGAAAACGATTTGCAGCCATTCAGGACGTTCATATTTCCAAACAGTGGCGGAATTTTCCAGGAAGACAATACGCCAAGGGGTTCCATCCCCTACCAAACCAAGGATTTTTCCTCGACGTCCGAAACGGCTGCAAAGGCCCACGCATCCTGCTACCCAAAGAGTTCCGTGGAGGAATCTCCGCGGGAAGGTAAAGAATGGCCGAAGCGTGGCGCTGACCCAGTTAGATCCATTCTAGTGCAGAATGTTGTACAGGGAGTGCGTAGCTCTACCTCCGTGAATACTACGGGAAGCGGCAGGAGCCACCGGAACCCCGTGACCTTTGCCTTACAATGCGCCATTACAGAGGGCCAGAATCGTTAACGATTGGTTTGAGGAATATTCTGGACTATTCCATCGAATGAATCTGTTAGTTATATCAGCTGACGTGAATCATCTGGAGCATGACCAAAAGGTAAGTTCGTTTTTTTTCTGTTTATTGCTTTACGCCTGGTCGACGTCGAGGTCATTAGAGGCGGGAAGGGGTGGGGGAAAGGAACGGGAATGAATTCGGTCGTTGCCTTTTTGAAGGAGGCATCCTAGCATTTGCCTGGGATGATTTGGGGAAACCATGGAAAATCCAAATCTGCATACCCAGACGGCGATTCGAACTTGCGTCCTCCCTAATGCGAGGCCAGAGCGTACGTCAGTTAGTGCATAACAGACTGCACCGGCAATACTTTCGAAAATATTGGCGACTATAAAAGAAACATTTCTTCAGAGGATTTTCGACGGCTTGACTTTGGTTTGGAGTACTTCGCCAATGAAAAGGGGGTCCCATACGATATTAGAAAGTATCGCCTGACTTTTGATTTTTTTTTTAACTGTTTACGTCTCTTTTTAACATCGAGGTCTTTAGAGACGGGAAAGGATGGGGGGCAAGGATGGGGGCAAGGAATGTGAAGGAATTCGGCCATGGCCTTTTGAAGGAAGCATCCCGGCATTTGCCTGGAGTGATTTGGGGAAACCATTGAAAACCCAAATCTGGATGCCCGGACGGGGATTCGAACCGCCGTCCTCCCGAATGCGAGGCGAGAACGCTAAGCGTTACACCGCCCCGCTCGGTCTGACTTTTGACACTTAAGTGTATGTGGAAGGACTCTGCTGAAACTGAAGAAAATTCTGAAATGTTTAATTTGTGGCAGAATGTAACAAAGAGAAGAAATGTGTGGGTTTATTTCTATTTGAGAAATTGGATGTGATTAATCTTCTAGTAAAAGATACGTATTAAGAGAAAAATTGCAAAATAAAACGATGATTAGAGGGTTTGGAATAGATATAGATTGTTTTGGTTGTGATGGATCAGTGGTGTGAAAATGAGACTGGCGTTACAGAAACAATTTCCTTCAAATGAGTACCCTAAATACGTAATAGCCCTAAAAATTTGGCCATTAACTGATAGTTTATCTATCTATCTATATCTATAAAACGAAAACCGGACATACTGGTCGTATAAAAACTCGGAAACTACGGGGCAGATTTCGATGGAGTTTTCACCGTTTTAAAGCTTAGAATCTTAATTCACTTGTCTGGCATGTCTCATGTTTCAACGTTAAATAATGTAGGAGCATTAAATGAAATTCTAAACGTATGGTGAGAAATTCCACAGGAGGAATCACTAGATGCCGCATACTCCGCACTAAACACACAACACAATGTCTCTGACCATAGCCTTTAATTAAAGCAATAAGATAACTTATAGTAATAACTATTGTGCACACTAAACAAAACTTTAAGTATTTTTTCTTTTAATTCGATATATTCAATTTTTAAAAGTCATAGCTTGAAGTATTCTTTCCTTTAATCCGGGATAACAATTTTTAAACGACATAGATAGCCTTAAAAACAACAGAGATTTTCTTTAAGCACGATCTCTGGACAATATCTCTGGCCTTCAGCATTAGTCTCTGTTTACGATAATATTATTCCGGATTCACTATTGATATTTTATCTGCAGAGTTAAAGGATCTGGCGTTTCGAGCCACAAGTATATCCATTCACTTCGCAATTGATTCAAATGTGAGTTTTTAACATAATCTAGGGTTGTTCAGTAATGTAGTAATGAAATTTCTTAACCAAATTATCGAAGCTTGATATACGTGAATCTTTTCGGACGAATGAAATTAGTATACGTACAATAAACTTCAGCCCACCAGTTTCTTGGTAGCGGGTGGGTGAATGTAAGTTTGCTTTGGGGATTCTATCATTACCGTGGCGCCGCAATCTGATGATTGATTCTTATAGAACTCGACGAAACAAATCGAAAATAAAGAATAATTTTTTTTTTGATATCTCGCTTAGTTCTCGAGATATCGTATCTCAAAATTGACGTAGTTAGATTGAAATACGGCCTGGACCAGAAGAAAAATTTCGCTATAGCCAAATTTGATGATGAATTCGTATGTAACTCGACGAGGCAAATGGAAAATAAAGAATAAAGTTGTGTGATATCTCACTTAGTTCTCGAGATATTGTATCTCAAAAGAGAGGAGGTTAGGGTGAGATCCGGCCTGGACCAAAAAAAAAAAAAATCACTAGAACCACCATTTCTACACGGTGGAAATGCATTATAGGTGGTTTATTTTCTTCCTAGTAATTGTTGCTAGGCTGAAATACGGCCTGGACCAGAAGAATAAACACTAAAAGCAGAAGGAACTATACCTATGACTGATTTTTAACATGCTATATCTCGAAAACTAAGCGAGATATCAAAAAGTTTTATTCTTTATTTTCGATTTGTTTCGTCGAGTTCTACAAGAATTAATCATCAGATTTTGGCGCCACGGTAATGATAGAACTGCCTTTGCTTTAATTCCGAAAAAGTTGACGTGTGTTTTATGAAACTTTTGTTTAGCGGGAATAAAAATAGGGTACGGTTAAATCTACGCCAACTATACCGGGCAACGCCGGGAACTCCGCTAGTTATCTAATAAAATCAGTTTGCAAAGTGAGTGTTGGGAGCAGGGAGTTAGATGGTGGCTGTCTTTATTTTGCAGGTGTCGAAGCGGTTCGAGAAGTGGGACGGAGAGTGGGATGGCACGAAAGAAGGCAACCGCTGTCCTCAGCTGGACGACCAGGGACAGTTCGTGGGGAGCGAGGACTGCCTCTATCTCAACGTCTACACGCCCAAGGTACAGTACTACCAACACTCCCTCACTTACAGCATAGCTCATTTGGTCTAATGAATAACTTATGTTTTTCTTCGGCACACCAGATAGTGCGGTCTAGTATTAGCTGTTAATCTAAAGTGACTTCAATAATTACCTCAGTTTATCTCTGCCATTAAGAATCTACTAAATAAGGAGGCAACTTGTAAGAACCTTAGAATTTTGACAAATTCTAGTTTTGCTTTGGCTGGACTTAGAAATTTCGAGAAGAGCAGTTTTCAACTTTAAGGAATTTCCCTGTAATCGTTCCTACAGTTACAATCCACCATTAAAAATCATTTTGAAGTGTATTTATCATATAACGAAATGTTTATTTTTAGGAGATATTTTGGTTTGCTCAGGTTTCGAAACACGCGATCATAAAAGTAGAAATTCTAAGATTGGTAATATCTTTAAATCGAGTAAAGCGACAGTTGAACTTTTATCACCAGCTGTAGTCAGCATCGTTCCCGATATTTTGGTAATAAAATTAAAGAATTTGGCAAAACCGAGCGTGGTGGTGTAACGGATAGCGTTCTGCCCTCGCATTCGGGAGGACGGCGGTTCGAATCCCCGTCCGGGCATCCAGATTTGGGTTTTCCATGGTTTCCCCAAATCACTCCAGGTGAATGCCGGGATGCTTCCTTCAAAAGGCCATGGCCGAATTCCTTCCCATTCCTTGCCCCCCATCCTTTCCCGTCTCTAAAGACCACGTTGTTAAAAGGGACGTTAAACTGTAACAAAAAAAAAAAAATTTGGCAAAGTTTAATTAGCGGTTTTAATTAAGAGAAAATAATAAGCTTTTTAATTAAAAGGAATATTAATTTGAAATTTATATCAGTAGATAGCCCTAATTAAGACGATTCTGAACATATAGTGGTTTCGGTGAAAAGTCTTAGCATTTGTCTGATAATTAAGTCTGTCGTTGATTGTCACTGTAAAAATTCAAACGTTTGGGTTAATCCCCTACTTTGGAGCATTGTATCACCACGCGAAATTAAATAAAACTTTAAAACTAATTACTCTAAATTTCTCACTAAACTGCCGTTGGACTTCCAGTAGATAAGTCTGGACACTGTCAAAGTTTGAACATTTTTTATAATCTGGATCGTTAAATAAATTACACACACTTTTGATTTCGCGGAAGCGAAAAGATGTGATACAGTTGCTTACGTCACTTATTCTAGTGGTTCCTATAAAAAGACCCCGCCGCCATCATGCGGCTGTCTTGGGTCTGTCTGTCTTTCGTCTGATTTCGTCCTTCCTTTTCCCATGGAGCAGTATTTTTGAATAGTCTGCGCAACTTTGGTGTAGAGGCGGGGAGGAAGTCTGGTTGATGTTCGCGCCATTGAGTCTGCCATGTTGGAACTTTGGTGTATGGCATGCGAGGTTAACTTTTAACATGAACTTATAAATTTACTAAAGGGGTACGGTCGGTTAAAATTTCTCTCCACAAGCTGCAACCTTTTGGAAAAGTGTGTTAGATTTGCCTACTCAACTGTTAAATGCATATTTGAATTTTGTAACTGTGAAAATAAAACTTTGAATTTTCGGAAAGTGAACTTTTGTCATTTCGTAGTTATCGTGAAACCTTTTCTAGATTTGTGGTTAGAAACAGATCTAGTGGCGACCTTAAGCATTTTAGTTGAGTTACTGTATGGCTACATGGTCAAATCCAAATTATTTTATGAATTTTCAGCAGAACTTTGAATCCACATAAAACTGTTAGTTGAGGCGCTAAGGCGATACTACAGCCCCGGTATCGGCCTTTGTCCTTACAAACTGCCCTGGGAATGATCGCAAAGACATGACATATCGAATACAGAGTGGTTGTTCTTCGAAGAGAACGTCTTTAACCTCACAAAGACAAAATCGCCACGATAGTGGTGAAGACACCCAAGTCCCTGGCCATATAACACCCGTCTTAGTGCACAGATCTACCGAAGGCGAGTCAAAGGCTGTGCTGCTTGTGTTTCAGGGCAGATGTTTGACCCGTGAGTCTGTTGCGTTTCGTGCTGTCTCATCTCATTCCATTGATGCGAAACTTCCATGCAAATCTTAATCTTTAGATGCTTGAATGATTATATACTTTCATATCATTCATTGGTCTTTATTTTCGTTATATTACATTCAGAAGTATCCGAAGATTACAAGGGTTCTTGTTATACGGTAACTTTAAAATCCAAAGCGAACACGACACGGTCTTCACCAAGCTTGTCTAGTCTTGATCTTTTTCATTTGTTTATCTAAACGTTACCCTTAGCTACCCATTTCAAAGAGTAATTATTATGGTAGCCTGTTTTACTGCAGCCCCCCTCAAGTTTGCCATATATATTTGTAGTAACAAATATTCTGGTAAACTTGCTGAGGATCTTTATGTCTTCGCTTTGAATCACCATACATATATAATTTTCAACAATGCAAAATAAAACGATGATTAGAGGGTTTGGAATAGATATAGATTGTTTTGATTGTGATGGATCAGTGGTGTGAAAATGAGACTGGCGTTGCAGAAACAATGATAGAACACTCCTTTCCATGTCCAGTCACGGTCACCATGTTGCATTTCGTGTTGTCTCATCTCATTCCATTGATGCGAAACTTCCATGCAAACTTAATCTTTAGATGCTTGAGTGATTATATACTTTCATATCATTCATTGGTCTTTATTTTCGTTATATTACATTCAGAAGTATCCGAAGATTACAAAGGTTCTTGTTATACGGTAACTTTAAAATCCAAAGCGAACACGACACGGCCTTCACCAAGCTTGTCTAATTTAGATCTTTTTCATCTGTTTATCTAAAAGTTACCCTTAGCTACCCATTTCAAAGAGTAATTATTATGGTAGCCTGTTATACTACAAGTCCTTTAAACTGGACACTATTATGACAGCAGATTTCGTTGTTATGAAGGTTCTCTCATCTCCCCAATGTTTGATCCTACCCACTGGGGTAGGAATTGCGGCAGAATGTGAATTCCGGCAGCAGAGATATTACTTTACTGGCTCAGTGCTCCAATCAGCCAAACACATTATGGACCATCGGCACCAGATATTACCTATTGAGACACGCATACGCACACCCCGAGTAATGTTCGGGAAACCCATTGACTACGGATGCCCAACGATACCGACAAGAGGATCGCATAAATTCCCTAACACGCTGTTTACACCAGGGAATCAGGGTGGTGTTGACGACACTACTGTTGCCTTATGGTTAAAATCTGAAGGCACTGATCACTTCAGCAACGGCAGATCAGTGGTCTGTTCTCCCCACACCTGAGCTGCAACGACACTGAGGATTATCGAATACTTAGGAGGGGAGGGGGTCGGCATTCCGTGATTGTGAACCATGTAGCATATCACCAGCGGACCCCAGGTGGAATACGCGAACAGGTGAGGGAAATTTAAACAGAAATTCAGACTTTTTCTATGACAATAATACATAGAGACTAGGTGAGGCGTGCGAAAAAATTTATTCAATGTTATAAAGGGCTAGTCAAAATGCTGCAGCGATTTCACGACTTTTCTTTTGACTGTCCTATTATAGGTACGGTAATGGGGTTTCCTGTTATAAGGCACGTGGCTCTCCAAGATTCGATTTCAGTAAATGCAAGCTTCCCACGGTGGCCGCTAGAGTGTTAGAAAGCAAGATGACTGATAGTGAGAAAGCGTACCTTGTTATCGAATTTCATTCGACTCAGTTTGTGGTAACTGTTCAGCGACACTTTAGAACAAAGTTCAGCGAGGATCTCCCGGATGCTAACACCATTTGGCGTTGGTATAAACATTTTGAAGCCACGGGATGCCTTTGTAAAGGTAAAACAACGGGTCACCCTCCTGTGTCTGAGGAAACCGTTGAACGTGTGCGAGCCCAGTTACGTTCGTAGCCCACAGAAATCTACTCCTAGAGGCAGCAGAAAATTAGGTATTCCACAGAAGACCGTTTGGAGAATCCTACGGAAGCGACTGTGTATGAAGCCTTACAGGTTACAGTTGCTACAAGCACTGTCGCACAACGATGAAGTGCGTCGTTTTCAGTTCTGTCCCCGATGCCTAGAATATTCGCAGAAAAAACTTGTGTTTGGTGATGAGGCCACTTTTCATGTGAGTGGAAAAGTGAACAGGCACAATGTGCGCATTTGGGGGACCGAAAACCCCCCTGCTTACGTGCAGCATGTTCGTGACTCTCCCAAAGTGAATGTGTTTTGTGCGGTCTCACGAAAGAAACTTTATGGGCTTTTTTCTTTAATGAGGTGACGATCACAGGGAAACTCTATCTGCCAATGTTGCACAATTGGCTCAAGCCACTTCTGGAAGCTGACAGTGAAGATCTCATTTTCCATCAGGACGTTACTCCATCCCATTTTTCTCTAGTTGTCCCTAATTTCCTAAACACCAGGATTCCAAACATATGGATTGGTCGTGCTGGGGATGCTGATCGTCAGCTGATGCCATGGCCTCCTCGTTCCCCTGACCTAACCCCCTGCGACTTCTTTTTTTGGGGTTTCGTAAAAGACACAGTGTTCGTGCCACCAGTACCAGTTGATCTGCCAGACCTGCGGGTTCGCATCACCAATGCATTTGCTCTCATTGACAGAGACATGTTGCATCAGGTATGGGAAGAACTCGACTATAGACTTGATGAGTGCAGAGTCACTAAAGGTGCACATACTGAGCATCAGTAGACATTAAAAAAAAACTTTCACAGTTTGTTTATATATCTATGTAATCTTGTAAGTATATATCAAATAATAAATCTGTAGTAATTTTCTGAAATCACTGCAATCATTTTGACTAACCCTGTATAATGAGTAACGAGGTTGATGGTTTGTAGTAGGATGAAACAAGAACAGGCTCATTTTGTAGCAACTGTTTATTGTCAACTGAAACAGGTATTGTAATGATCCAGTTAGTGTTGTTGCCGGTCTGTCATTGCAAGGACAGCCCCGGACACCCCTGTGGAATGAATGCAGGGAGGGGGTGCCGGCCAGACAGGCGCTGAATGGGGAGATTCGCATGCAGGACAGTGCGGTGAAGAGAGCTCGGGACACCGAGTAGTGTGAAAGAACTGTGCCATCGACAAAAGTTTCAATCCTGGTTCTGAACATGGAAAATCGAGAAGCCTTTCTTCAGTTCCGCAAAGGTCAGTTTTCATCGGTACAAGTGACGACCACCGTATCAACTGTTCCACATAGCAGAACCCGCAACGCCGTCAGATTAAGAACAGTCTTCGTAAAATCACTTTATGTTTAGTTCATGACATGTTTGGTTTAGCTAGCCTGGCTCAAGAGACTAATAAATTCATGTTTCAGTCGATTTTGATTATATGATGTAAATATTTTAAAGTAAGTTCACTATTCATTTTCATTCTGTTGATATAAAATAAAATTGAATGATATGTGAAAAATCTTTCATTTCTGGGGGTACCATAAAATAAATTATTGGATTCAATTAAAGCTTTACAGCCATGAGGGGTATCACAGTGTGTAGAAAATCACAACGTTTTACGAAACAAAAATATCCGGAAAGTTCCATACTCTAGAAAACACAAGAGTTTATCCATATCTCAACATATGTTGTGCCTCTATCTAGCGGTAATGCGATCACCCCTTATTGACGTAGCAGTTTGATTCTGTACTATCGCACACGCGCGACCTTGACTGTTCATAATTTTGCCATTTACATGTTGAATTTCGAAAAAATTCTGTTCACCCTCATCCTGTCCTACAATGAATCCTATTTCATACACATGCATCAAAAACTTTGTATCAGGATGTAGTAAAAAGAGCAGCTGCTTTTATAATTATATGTATAACGTCAATAACGTATATATATATATATTAATTCAAAATTATTGTCGGGGTTTCAAAAAATTCCTACACTTAGCACAATTGAGATACGAATTTGAATCTTATTTTAATATGTAAAGAAACTCATCAAGTTTTTTTACACCCATTACAAATGTTCGATATGTGCGCCCTGTGTCACTCTGCACTCATCTATGCGATAGTCCATTTCATCCCACACGCGACGCAGCAAGTCACCAGAAATGTTTAGAAAGGCGGCCCTGATCCGTTCTCTCATTTGCGGGATAGTCGCAGGTAGAGGAGGAAGTTAAACTTTATCCTTGACGTAACCCCACAGAAAAAAATCACATGGGGTTAAATCTGGCGAACGAGGTGGCCAAGCCATGAGCATTTGGTCGCTGTCGGCTCCGCGTCCTATCCATCGCTGCGGCAATTGTTCGTTGAGAAATGTTCTGACCTCCCGGAAATGAGGTGGAGCACAATCTTGTTGGAATATGAAATGATCCACCTCTTTCAGCTGAGGCAGCAACCACTCAGAGACCATATCGAGGTAAGTTAGTCCTGTTACTGTCTGTTCATCGAAGAACAGCTCTTCTCCAAGAACTGTGCATACCACCTCCGAATGGAATTGTCTGAAGGTGCATCCTTCTTAAATTTTTTTCGAAAGGGGCGTTGGACAACGGTAACTGACTGACACACGTGAAAATCTAGAGTGCAAAAAGCCTTCTCTAGGTGCCGTATTGCAAACACTGACATCTGGCGGAACAAGACGTAACTTCAAGATTAGTGGCTGCTACAAAACAAAACTTTGAGAGTTTGTCTATTCATCCATGTAAAGATAATACTTGTATATTTAGTACACTGCCAGTAAAAAATTCATGAACCCCGACAATCATTTTGAATCACCCTGTATGTAGTGGTATCTCTGAATTCTTCGGACGTTAAAGTGTGATACTTACTTTCATTATTGTTGAATTTAGTGCTGGGGTGGGAGTGGGCGGAGGGGAGATGGTGGGGCCAGAAGATCAGAATCTTCTCCAGCAAACGAAGATTCTGCGACTGCTTTCAAGATTTAGGTATGACGCGAGAAACAGAAGGAGAAATGACGAATTAAATACTTAAGATATAAGTAGTGATACAATTGTCAAACACTATGAGGAAAAAATATTGAAATAATGACGAAACAGGCATTAAAATTAAACCAGAGATATTGGAAGGCATAGAAAACGTTGACCTGCCTGAAGACGGAATACCCTGTAAGCTAAATGCTTGAAGCAATGGAAAACAAGAAGGCTTTAGAATAAAGTTAGCATTTTTTACGGTTCCGGTATAGGCAAGGTTTTAACAAACCGATCCCGTTTAGGTAATGCTCGGCATTGATTTTGTGTGTGACAGCTCCCAGACCCGAAGAAGGATCGCGACTTGAGCGACGATTTGTCTGTGATAGTGGTGATCCACGGGGGAGGCTTCACGGTGGGAGACGGAGGGCTGTCCAGCTTCTCTCCAGAGCACTTCATGGACCACGATGTCGTCCTCGTCACCTTCAACTACCGCCTCGGCCCTATCGGTAAGTAACCGGTAAGAACTCCTCGGTACAGTGAAAGTTTACACATCCAAACCCTTACTTCGAAAACTGTATTCAAACTTTATTAGAAGCAGGAACGATAATCTTTTCCGAAACATGCATGAATAGTATTAATATGGTGATAGGCCATCTTCCAGCAGTTGTTGAACACTAATTTTGTAAATAAATCCGTCGAAAACAACTGGTTTGGTGAATTTTGTTTTTTTATTTAATTCCCCAGACGCGTTTCGCCCTTGTGGTGTAGGGCATCTTCAGTGGAGATATAGTGGTATTCCTTTACATGTCGGTCTGGAACAGCACTTCACACACTTTCACATAACTGTTCATTACAATTTTCTTTAAACTATTGTTACACTAGTTGTTTTTTTCTGTTGCACTTGTTCTTAATGTTAATCTTTTCTGTTTATTTACACATGTGTGTTAGCCAAACTGAGAAAACGAAAATTCATAGTTTCGTGCCATTGGTCCTTCGTTTCGCATCCCACAGTCTCGTAAATTTGCCATTTTGTTTGTGACGAAAATTATTAATATGATGTTTTATATTGTCCATAAAATCAAAAAATTTCAAGGTACCTCACTACTCTCGTGCTAGAAGTTTACTGCTGTCCACGTAGAAATCATTAGAACCTACTACCGGCTTCCATCTCCTAAAGTCCTAACGTTATAACTAGTTCTTCAATCATCTAGTTTAACATTCTTCCAAAGATATGAAAGAAATCTATGTTAACTAACAAAAATAATCCGTCTGCTGATTAATGCAAAGTGAACAACTGAGTTGTTGACTCGGTTGATTCTGTGAAAGGTTGCACTACAAAACAACCTGCAAATAACTTCCGATTTGGGTAAAGCTAATTGTGAATTAAGATCCGTAGGTCGTATTTTGAAGAATTGCAACGCTCATAGTAAGGAAATAGCTTATAATTCTCTCGTGCGTCCACATCTGGATTACTGTTGTGGAATTTGGGATCGTTATCGCAAGGGATTGATTGAAGCGTTAGAGATACTACAGACCATAGCCGCTCTATTTGTGACTGTTTGTTACGGCCCATACGAAAGTGTCTCAGAATTTATACATAGATTGGGCTCGGATTGTCTGGTAGATAGACGACATCGGTTTCGTCTGAATTAGTTGGCGAGTATCCGAAATTCTTCTTTCATTTACGAGTGCAGTGAAATACCTATTTAGGTCGGAATGACAAGAAATAAGATTAGAGAAATAAGATGCCGTACTGATGCTTATACTTATTCTTTCTTTGCTCACGTTATTCGAGATTGGAATGCCCAGAATTAGTTTTGGTGCATGGCACCCTCTGCCAAGATTTTTAAATTACAGAGTATGGGTTAGATGTAGGTATAAGAGAAAAAAAAATTTATTTTGTGCCTATTTCTATTCACACACGAGTATCTGTTTATTTGAATTATCGAAGAGAATAATGTTTCTGGAGCACTTCACTCAGCTCGTTATTCCCGAATTTTTGGAACTCGCTGATTTTGCGATGTTGGTGAGATATCTTAATGGTGTATGGCGTACACTTTGGTTTAACTGATTCGAGACCAGGTGGTAGCAGAAATTTTATCATTCGGGAGTTGGCTGGTAGGGTAGCAGAGGCTAATCACCAAATTTTGCCCAATCACAAGGCAGTCTGCACTGTGTTTGGAGTTAGGTAATACGATACTGTTGGTATCAAAATGTGAAGTAAACTTGGCGGCTCCTTTGCTGTCAGTGGGAATGGACCTGCAGGCCACACACGACATGACCAATAAACCATTTATAGGAATTTCTTCGTGATTTTCTTGCAGTTTTCATTTATGCGATGTTTTAGGTTTTCTGGCGACGGGCGACCCCTATCTACCGGGTAACTACGGCCTCAAGGACCAGTTCCGGGTCCTGTCGTGGGTCCGCCGCCACATCACGTACTTCGGAGGCCATCCTGGACTAGTCACTGTGATGGGAGTGGAGGCAGGAGCAGCCAGTGCACACTACCACATGTTCACTGACTTCTCCAAAGGTGAGTCAGCAAAACAGTGACAACGGTAAAATACTCACCAGCTACAACCAACTCTGTGAGTGCAAGCATAATTAGCACAATGTAATTTTCTGATATATAAAAGTTCTGTAGTCTTCACGGGTGTGCAGCCGGATGGTGTTTTGAAAACACAACGTTTCGACAACCAGCTCGGTTGTCTTCATCAGGTGTCCGGTGTCTACAGGCTGACGAAAGCTGGCAGTCACCGCGTAGACTGGTTTAGCCTCCCAGACAGACCTCCTAATATACCTGTCGGCGTGGCGGAAGAAGTCTCCACGCACACATCATATAAAAGTTCTGTTTGAGCCGTGACACCATTCCTGCTGATTCTCATGTAAAATGACCACTTGATTCCGAATATGACATCTGTTTTCCCCATCATTTGGGAGACATCCCAGCAATTTTTATCAATCTGTAATAACTTGAAAGCATCAAAAGAATTATTTCAGCCTTTATATTTCTTCTGACTTGCTAGAGAGGTGAAAAGTTCTACGTCATTAAAATTTGTAGGAAGGAGGTAAATTTGGGAATATTTGTCCCCTTAAGACGCATAAAAAGATTAATTGTTTCCAGTTTTTCGCAAATTTTTCACTTATTTTCTACATATTTCAAGCCCCCCTTATCCTCCTCCAAACACAGCCAAGAATATATAGCAACAATAAATACAAATACATAGCAAGAGTTCGGACCACGCTGCCTCTCTCAATACCTCGCGCCTACAGCCTTGCCTAGGAATTTTCATGTGTTGTTTCTTCCTGTTCTGAAAAACGGTAGTAATTTGTTTACTCCCGCTTTTTCAATGTATATTACAGCATTTGAGTGGGAGTTGTGATTAATATCAAGTTATTTATTTTCTGTTTAATTATGCCAAGTTAGTGTAAAAATTTTCCCGATAGCTTCTGATGTGTTAGCGGGGAATTGGCTTTATAAGAATTTCTCTTGTTCTTAAAACTGTCAGTTTTCTTGCAGACCAGTGTATATCTGTCTATAAATTGTAATAGTGTTAAGAAAACGCATCTTTTATCTTTTATCGTTATCATCGCCATCGTTTCCGGTACCTAGCTAGTGGTTGTATTATGCTCTCCCTCCACATTGTGGCTGAGTATCCTGGAGGTCATTTTCCTTTGGACACGTTCTGTATCATTTGCAGTGGTATTTTGCTTCTAACCATTCTGTTCCCATCCTGCAACCAAGTTTTTCCCACTGCTGCGCATAACCGACAATAGGGTTTATTTACGATTTCTTTTCTGATCGGTCAAGATGCATGTCATTCAGTTCTTGCCAGTATATTTGAATAGCAGAGTTGGAATGGATCAAGTTGCTTCGTGCAAGAGTGACGCACAGCAGGCAACAAAGCAGTTGTTAAATTGCTGTTAGTGATCATTTGATCAATTACCGCGCCATCAACGTTACTGTGTTATGAAATTTACACATTTGTTTGGTTGGGATGACGGACAGGCGAGCGAGCAAAATTAAACAATATTACGAGAGACATGACCGGGAAAGTAGAGCACGAATTAGTGATTCGGCAGTTGTCAAGCGCCGAATCGAGAATGCAAGCTGGCACTATGACCCCATGAAGCGCGATGATGATGGGGTTTGCCCTCTCCAGATAGCTGGAGCGGAGTGAGGAGGCTTCGTAGTAAAGCTCTCAGCACAACTGGGTCTGTCTGTCGGTCTGATTGTCGCCACAAGAGGTGTTCGACAGCAAACCAGTAGGTAGGCTCTGCTGAGGAAGCGTTGGATGTGGAAATGGATCGGGGTAGTTAGTCAGTACTGCAGAAGTTTCAATATATCCCAATAGTCCTGTCGTTTTGGGTTAGAGGTACCCATGCTGCAATGCTCGCTCTATTTACCCGTTCTCATAATGTGGTGGTGGGTAACAAAGCGCCACTGCACCAGTTTTATCATTTTCAGACAGTAATAGTTCAACCTGAGATGTTATTTAAAGTTATTTCCATTTATGTGTAAATATATGTACAGTTACAGGTCTACATGCTTTCAAAAACCTTCTGTAAATCAATATGTAAATACTCAGCAATTATTAGACTTATATGCTCGACGCTTATCCGTGAATCCCGTATGGCAATCTGTCTTTGTCTAACCACTCGGCTGGACAGAGTGATCTCGAGGGTCACCGCAAAGGGTCGCAATCGGGTCTCTAAATTACCATATTTTGCGCAAATGTTGTTTGGTAATTGTATGAACAGCAACTTGTTTGGGTGTAGTCTTCTCGGGAGACTAGCCGAGTAATTAAGGTGTTTCCACACGATGTTTCGGCGATCTGAGGCTCCGTCGCCATCTTCTGGTGAAGTGCCGGATCCGTCGGAAGGCTGGTTCTTAAGGCCCGTTCCCACGATCTCTTGTAACGAAGGCGAGACGAGACGGGACAGGACGAATACTCGACCACACGACATGGGAACAGGGCCGCCTCTGCTAGCGGAGACGAGACGCAACTACCCACTCTGAGTCGGTAAACATCACAGGCGTGTGTAGCGGCGCGCTGTTGCCATCGGTTTGCAGCAGCGGTGCGCACCCCTTCTGTTGCTGTAAAGTGCTCTGTGCCAAAGGACACTAGGCAACGTGGTGGGGAGGTGGTGGCGAGGTAAGCGAGGGCTAACCTGCGGCGCGCGGTCGTCCCTACACTTCGGCTAATGAGGTCCCGTCTCTTCTCGCCTTCGTTACAAGGGATCGTGGGAATGCGCCTTTATAGCCTCCGAATGCGCGCGTGGTTGACGTGCGCGCCGCTGGTTGGCTGACTCGGTCGGCGCCTAGGTGGTGGAGGGGGGGGGGGGGGTTGGCACCGGTAGGAGGCTGGCGTGTGGAAATACCTTAATTACTCGGCTAGTCTCCCGAGAAGACTACATCCATTCTCAACGCCGAGAAAGACTTCGTTCCTATATAGCAACTTGTTTGTTATTTCATTGTGCGCTAATGACGCATATAAAGAGGTCTAGGCAACAGTTTTTCTGATTTCTGTAGTCCAGTGGTGGTGTTCCTACTCCCATGCCGATATTTGCGCGCTGTGATGTGTGGTCAGCAGAGGTTCCATTGTGGGGTCATCGCCTCTCTACCATACAGCGAGAGCACGGTGTAGCTGATTACACGGTGTTGCGCATCAGAGTTAAATTCCCGACTGATCTTTAGCACTGAGACTCGTCTGTCAACTGTTATAATGATGATCCAGTTCATCTACATCTGTTGTTACCTGTAGTAAGCCCAGATAGGGATGGTTTTACCGGAATCGACACATAGTTGTCACAATGATCCGGAAAATCCTTGAGCTCTCCATCTTCCGAGATGGAGTGGTTCATTCGTCAGGCACCAACGATACACTTACATCGATGTGTGATATCCTATACACTTACATCGTTAGACTTACGTATACTACATTCACTTATTAATGATATCGTGAGCATACCTTTTTATACTGTCTGATGTCTACTTCATTTCTCTACATCATTTCTTTTCCGTTTACAGGCCAGCCCACAGTGGCACATTTTAATGAATATAGCTGTTTCTAATTCAATTGCTCTTCAGTGTATCATCATACTTCGATGCCGATTGTTGGATATATTCGTATCCCCTTGTTTTTTCACTGTCTTGCCTGTTGGAGCAAATGTTACACTTTCATTTTCATGCCTCTGATTTATCGTTCAATTTCACCTTTATCTTGACTTGAGAACACAACCGGCTTAGAAACGCAAAGAACTGCGGGCTTCAGGAGTGACAAAGCTTCATAAGAGAGTCTGATTCCACTATATAGAATAATTTCATATTCAAAATTATATACAAAGAAATAAACGAAAGGCACAACTTAAAAAACAGCAACCACAAAAGTTTTTGGTTCCTGTTTTATTTATTTTTTGTTATTTTTCTATAACATTTTACTTTATAATCGTAAGTATATATTATCTTTGAAGAAAGCTTTTAATTTTGTTACTTCTCAAAATGTTTATATGAAACTTATCACTGGTGAAGGAGGCTGCCTTAATATCTCACTTGTATTTGTGTGGTATAATTTCAGTTGTTTCGAATGAACAAAGCCATGCATGAAAATTTTCACAAAGTTATTATTTCCCACAGTTACACAACTCTTTAAGGAAATCGTGTTTTTTTTTTTTTAAATGTACCGTTCTGTAGTGGATGGGAGATTTGGAAAAAAATTACAGTAGAACAAAAATACTTCTTCCAGGGTACTGTTGCTTCGAAATCATCGGAGGTATACAAGAAAAAAATTTCATATTATAAAATTTATGAAGATATTTAGATTGACTCCTTCAATAAGGATGACCTGTATATCGCATATAAAAAGAGAGATAATCCATACACTGACTCATCTTCAAGCAATTCTTATATTATGTAACGTATTTGGAGCTCACTGTAGAATGGAATCACCGATTAAAAACTTCGAACGTATCAATTATAAAACGAGACGCAATAAAATTTGACTTCTATTCAAGATAACCTAAAATAACAATGTTGATGAATGCACCAAACTCGCGACAATTCCCACTAAGAGTGACGTATGACACAGTGTTTTTTGGATTGCAGGTCGGTTCCTGAGAGTGGTGTCTCTGTCTGGGACTGCTCTGAGTCCCTGGGCGCACGTCTCCACCCACGAGAGTAGGCGACGAGCCTTCCGTCTCGGGCAGCTAGTCGGGTGCCCAGAGGAACAGCTGCAGGACGCGCCAGGACTAAAGGACTGCCTCGTCACCAAGTCCGCCAAGGAGCTCGTCACCAAGGCTGCTCAAGTCCTAGTAAGTACACAAGTCATCACAGCTTAGATTTGATCCATAAGCATCGCAATCTTCTGCATTAAATTTTTTTTTGATAATATCAAGTTCACGGATAAACCAACCTATGGTTAAACCTTTCGTTTCGTCACTAGGGATTGCAATCCAGCAAAGCGGGATCCCGCATCATTAGACAGTCTGGCGGATCCCGCAAAAAATTAAGCGGATCCGCAATCTGTAAAATCCGGCGCCACACAACCACCTTTTAGCTAAACTACGAGCGTACGGTATATCGGATCAGCTTTGTGAATGGATAAAGGATTTTCTAACTGGTCGGTCGCAGTATGTTGTCGTTGAAGGAGAAAGTTCTTCTAATCTAGATGTTACATCGGGTGTACCTCAAGGAAGTGTAATAGGACCACTTCTTTTCTTAATTTTTATAAACGATCTCGGAGACAAAGTGAAAAGCCTTTTTAGATTGTTTGCTGATGATGCGGTTATTTATAGGGAAGTAAGGAATTTGGCCGATTGCTTAGAAATTCAACGTGATCTGGATATTATTTTGGCATGGTGCGCTGAGTGGCAACTTACGCTAAATTGTAAAAAGTGTAAGACAATGAGCATAACTAACAAAAAGAATCCAATTGTTCAGAAATACGAATTAAACAATTCAGTTATTGATATGGTCGATTCTATGAAATATTTGGGAGTAACAGTACAAAGGAACATGAAATGGGACTTACACATTAATTCGTTGGTAGGTAGAGCTAATTGTAGGCTGCGATTCATAGGTCGAATCTTGAAAAATTGTAATGAACAAACAAAGGAGATAGCATACAAATCTCTTGTGCGTCCACATTTGGACTATTGTTGTGCCATTTGGGATCCGTTTCGTAAGGGGTTGATCGAAAGTATAGAGAAAGTACAGAGAAGAGCCGCTCGATTCGTGACCGCTTGCTACAGTCCTTATGAAAGCCTCACAGAACTGATTAGTAGACTAGGCTGGAAGTCTCTGGTAGATAGACGACGCACGTTTCGTTTAAACTTACTGGTAAACATGCGTACTCCCACTTTCACTTTTGAGTGTAGTGAAATACTTTTTCCACCATCCTATTTGAGTCGGAAGGACAGGAAAGATAAAATTAGAGAAATAAGGTGCCGGACTAATTCTTATATGAATTCTTTTTTCTCTCGTACCATTAGTGATTGGAATGCACAGCAAAGTGATTAGCTTTGGTGCTGATCACCCTCTGCCACCCACAATTTTGTGAATTGCAGAGTATATATGTAGATCTAGACAATAAATCACAGTGTTTATCACACAACAATGACATATTAGGGAACTAAGTTGAGAGGTTTCGTCTGTTCGATAACCTAGTCAACAAACTGATGAAGACAATAGACCGCACATGTCAGCAATACGAAAAATTAATTGTAGAATGAAAAATATATTATGCCATGAGACGTTTGTTATTCAACGTAAAAATTTCAATATCCCCGCAGTTAGCACCTATCTATACAAGGAATTAGACAAGAACTCAGAAGCAACGTTGGCGTTTAAAATGTAGATGCTAATACCATTACATTCAGCAACAATGAATCCGAGGTCTTCGTTTCATTCCTAAGGAACTTCATGGGTTCGGCGTAAATATAAACAATATCCACAACGTACTAAATTGCGCAGAGATATTTTAATTTACCATATCAAAGATGCAACCTAAAAGCACATGGCTAGTAAATACAGTTTTCAAGATACGTTTGGCATACATTGTGGAGTTAAACAGACCAGTCCTTAGAATGTACAGTACACAGAATTTATTTGGGAGACGAAGGGAGCATACCATGTCGACATAGTTCCATCGGATTTCTGCTTTCCTAATATTTATTTGTATGCTCATTCAATGTATTCTGTATTTGAGACGGCACACTCTTTGTATGAAAAAAATCTCGTTACAAATTTCCCAGTTGTATGTGAATTGATCTGCGCTACTTGCTCCGTAGCTCCCAAATTACCACATGTGATTCACTCTAAAATCCGACCGAGCGGGGCGGTGTAACAGTTAGCGTTCTCGCCTCGCATTCGGGAGGACGGCGGTTCGAATCCCCGTCCGGGCATCCAGATTTGGGTTTTCCAAGGTTTCCCCAAATCACTCCAGGCAAATGCCGGGATGCTTTCTTCAAAAGGCCATGGCCGAATTCCTTCCCATTCCTTGCCCCCATCCTTGCCCGTCTCTAAAGACCTCGATGTTAAAAAGTGACGTAAAGCAGTTACAAAAAAAAAAAAAAAAATCTAAAATCCGCATCATAAAAGTCTGATTATTTTTTTTTTTTTTGCTTACGGCTTTATACTTCGCCGACGTCCAGGTCATTAGAGGCGAGAAAGGACTAGAGGCAAGGAACGGGAAGGATTTAGCTCCTGGCGTTTAGATGGAACCATCCCGCCATTCGCCTCGAGTGATTTGGGGAAACCATGTAAAACCCAAATCTAGATGCCCGGACAGGGATTTGAAGCCACGTCCTCCCGAATGCGAGGCCAGAACGTTTACCGTTGACCCACCGCGCTTGGTGAAAATATCAATCACTCGAGGTATAAGACTAACAGGGGAATGTAGAATGTTTCGCTGTAGCTCACAAATACGGACATTATTTCAAGGTTCACATGCTATTACTATCGCATGCCTTGTTTATTTTTCCTTTGGGCCTTATGCCTCGTCGATATCGAAATCATAACACGTGAGGGCGAGGGGGATTAATTGACGGAAAAGAGTTTGTTGATGAGCATTCGAAGACACTGTACTGACATTCGCGTGGAGTGATTTCGTGAACCCATAGAAAACCTAAATCTGAATGGTTGTAGGGGGATTTGAACTCGCTTCCACCCGACTGCATGGCCCCAGCATTACCGTTCATCCTCCACGTTCGTATTGCCAATAATTAAGTGAATCTGTATTATATATATTTGCTGGAGTAGTTTGTTTACTACTGCAGGAGGCAATCTCTTGTACTGTGTCGAATGCGACTGGTCCTAGTTCATACACTGAACTCCTCCGTGGAGTGAGACCCAAAATATGAAATACTAGCCTCTTACCCGCGACTTCGTACGCGTGGATTAAGAATTTTTTTATCAGAATTAAATATAGATAGTTGTTGGTAACGAAGGATTGGTCCCAAACAATATCGAGTCGGCATAATATGACAGGAAAGCTATCGCTATATCATTCTACCGTCGAACCTGCCTCTTGAAGAGAATCAATTTCCAACACATTTCCGTCACTATTCGATAAGATTTTAAAATTTCGTGACTACAACTGTTAATCATACTGGAAAAAATATCCTGTGCCCTTCATACAGCTTTCCTTATAAAATTCCATCACAACGATATAGCCATTTAGTCGTCAAAACGTAACAAAAAGACAGAGACTTACTTCCGTACTTATATTAGTATTACTGTGGTTCACACTCACACACTGACTGCGAACAACACCTGAGGGATCATTATAACGTAAAAAAGTGTACACCTATAAAATTGCAAGACTACCTACGATTTGCCTCGCATTGCACCCCTAACTCTATTATATCTACAGTTTAACATTCAATCCAAATAACCTACGGCCCAGGCCTGACTCTTGTGATGAAAAACAATTTTTAAAAATCTTAGCCTTTACGGAGATTTGAACCGGAGACCACGACGTTCGTAAGCAAGCTCTTTAGCCACTGAGCTGCCAGTTCACTACACGGAAACACGGTCTGGAGACGTCCACATCCAACGTGTCTGTCTATCGCCGTATTTCGAAGTTATGACACAACATGTGTTATTTATACAGATAATTTTTCAACCAAATGTAGACAGTATTTTTCTCCTTGTTTCAAAGGATAAGTGTGCAAAGTTTCATCGAGATCGGATGAAAACTGTGGATTTGTATGAAGAACAAACAAACCAACAAACAAACCAACAAACAAACAAACTTACATTTATCTTTATATATAAAGATATAATCCTGAAAAAGTAACTATTATGGTCATTGTAACTACCTGTTGAGAGCAAATTGTCAAAGACATTATAGCGAAAATAGTAAATGGTGCATGTATTCGGAAGTAATACGGTGGTAGAGGATACCTTGAAATGAATCCCGTGTAATCATCCACATTTAATTTTTATATTTAAAACTGATACTCTATTTTTATACGTGTTATTGAAGGCATACCA